>JAANYP010004184.1:216062-678013 GCA_020465985.1 Centrapalus pauciflorus
TTCATAAACTTGAAACAACTTATGATTCTTGTTGTTTATTCAAAAAGTACATGTATAACAGGTTACGAAACACATTTATACAACTTTTTTTCATATTATTTATATTTACTTTATGTGCTTATATATTTATAAAAAAATTTGAAGAAATCAAACATTAAAAACAAAACTAGTGATTTATAAACTTGAGTTTTTATGAAACTTGTTGTTGTTGGTGATTATATATACTACGCAAGACTTATATAAACATAAAATATAAAATGCAATAAGTTAGTATTTACTTACTTTGATTTATTTAGAGAATGAAATTGGGAATAAGTTGAAATCCTTTGAAGGCGGATTGATCCTCCATTTATAGAATGGGAGTGATTTTTATCTTGCAAATGTGTGAATAATGAAGGCGGATTGATCCTCCATTCATAGGAGAGAAAGCAATATGAAATGATGAAGGAAATGGAAGATTTAGTGAAAATCTAGCTAAGTGAGGTGCAAAAGAATGGACCATGTGATGTTGATTGAGCATCGAAGTTCCTATTAAATTATTGAAGTCAATTTGGGTGTTGTACTAGCCTAGTGGACGGCCCTTGATGGGTTTTTATAAAAAATTTACTTTTTTTTGTATCAAAGTATTTAAAATGTATTCTTGTATTTATTTTCTTATGCAAATTCGTAAATACTTTTGAATGCATTTGTTTAATTAATTGTTTTAGTTTTGCATAATTAATGTTAAGTAAGTGTATTAATGAATGATTAGTGTTACTAATCTTAATTTAATTATGTACTTAGTTGAATTAATCCATCATATCGCAAATCGATCGGATTATTTAATTTACCGATTCATCGCACCGATGAAATTGTTTCTAATTGATGAATTTCCTTATGAACTTTGTTAATCACCTTGATTAAATTTTAATGACCACTGATTTGGTTATAACTTGGTAATAAATACTGATTAGGTCATAGTTGCTAACCTGGATTTGTGCCGGATGTTACATTCTCCCCCTGTTAAGGGAATTTCGTCCATTTTATCTTGTTTCCTCAGAGGTCACGTTACTTAAGATTATGTGATAGTATCTTTGGTTAAAGTGGTCTTTGCTTGCCTATGTGAATTATGATCCATGTCTAGAATTCCATCTGACCTTAACGATGGGTATGCGACTGTGCTTCAATCCTTTGACCTTACGGTCCATGGTTTCTTCCGGCTCTTTGATGATGCGAAGTTTGTCATTTAGTTGAATCTCTTCCAAGGGGGAGGGGGGGTAACAAGTGTTTCATCTTGCAAACACTTCTTCAGATTTGATACGTGGAAGGTATTGTGCACGCTTCTAAGCTCTGGTGGTAGCTCTAGACGATAAGCTACTAGTCCAATTCTTTTTAAGACTTTGAATCGTCCAATGTAACGAGGATTTAGTTTCCCTTGTTTCTCAAATTGTATCACGCTCTTCCATGGAGAGACTTTCATCGGTACTCTTTCTCCTAATTGGAACTCAATGGATTTTCTCCTTACAGCTGCATAACTTTTTCTGACGATCGCGGGCAACTTTTAGTTGATTCCGTATCTGTACTATTTTTTTGGTAGTTTCGTGAATGATCTTAAGGCTGGTGATTTGTCTATCCCCTACTTCTGCCTAACAAATCAGCGATCGACACTTTTGCCCGTAGAGTGCCTCAAACGGAGCAGCTTTAATGCTCGAGTGATAGCTATTGTTGTACGAAAATTCCACTAAGGGCAAATGAGTATCCCAACACTTCCCAAAATCCATCACACAGGCTCTTAGCGTATGTTCTAGGGTTTGAATTGTTCTTTCATTCTGACCATCGGTCTGAGGGTGATATGTGGTCCTCATGTCCAAGTTTGTACCCAAAGCTTGCTGTAACGATTGACAAAATCTAGATGAAAATCTGCAATCCCTATTCGAAATGATTAAACAGGCACTCCGTGTCTGGAGACGACTTCCTTGAGGTACATTTGGGCTAGCTCATTCATCCTGTTGGTCACCTTGATTGGTAGGATGCGGTGTTAGGCGGTCGACTATTACCCAAATGGTTTCTGATGTTTTGTCTTAACTTTTGAGCATGTTAGGAATTTGCTGACATATGTGGCAATGTCAGCCTTCATGTTAGGCCACCAATATAGCTCTTTGAGGTCATGATACATTTTATCGGATCCGGGGTGAACGGCATATCTTGATTTTTGTCTGTCATCCATAACCGTCTTTCTTACCCAACCAAAACAGGGTAACCAGACTCTATGCATGAAGTATCGATTTCCATTAGCCCTTATCCCAAACTATTTATCCATTCCATGTAGGGCTTCATTTTTAATATTTTCCTCCTTAATAACTTCTACTTGTGCATCATGAACTAAGGAGGGAAGGAATGGTTGAATGGTCATAACTAAGGCTCGTATTCTTAACGGCTTAGCTCGTTCCTTTTGGCTCTGAGCGTCTTCCCGAGTGATAATGAATTTCACAGTAGTAATCACTTATTAGTTCCATCCAATGGCATTACCTTATATCCGACTCTTTCTGGTTCAAGATGTGTTGGAGGCTCTTATGGTCTGTGAGTATAGTACACTTCTTACCGTACAACTAATGTCTCCAAGTCATAAGGGTAAAGAAAACTGCTCCCAACTCTAAACCATGCGTTGTGTAATTCACCTTATGAACCTTAAGTTGTCGTGAAAGGAATAAGCTATGACCTTATCTTTCTCCATCAACACCATTGTGTGAAGCTTCACGGTAATCCACAAATTTCTCGCTCCTCTCGAGTAAGGACAAAATAGGGGTGCTGCACAGTTTGTGCTTTAATAACTGAAATGATGTCTCCTTATCCTCGCCCCAATCATACTTAATGTCTTTTCGGGTCAGTTTTGTAAGAGATCCGGTGATCCGAGAAATTTTTGATAATTGCCTATAATAACCGGCAAATCATAAGGACTGACGTATCTCTATGGGGGTTTTAGGAGTTGACCAACTCCTGATAGCCTCGATCTTTGTGGGGTCGACTTGGATTCCTTTACTATTTATTGATCACGTGACCGAGGGATTTCACCTCTATTAGCTAAAAGTCAAACTTAGAAAGCTTGTCATATAGTTGTTCTTTCTCCAACAACTCCAGAATCAGTCTTAAATGTTGCTCGTGCTCCTCCTTGTTTCGTGAGTAGATTAAGATGTCATTCATGAAGACAATCGCGAATTTGTCTAAATAAGGTTTGCACACCCGATTCATGAGGTCCATGAATACTGCTAGGGCATTGGTTAATCCAAACGGCATTACTTGGAATTTATGATGACGTAATGAGATCTGAAGGTTGTCTTCAGAATAACTTCCTTGCGAACTCTACCCTGATGGTAACCAGACCTCAGGTTGATCTTCGAATAGAGGCTTGATCCTTGGAGTTTGTCAAACAAGTCATCGATCCTTGGGAGTGGGTACCGGTTCTCTTAGCTTATTTAGCTCCTGGTAATCGATATACATTCTGAAGGTTCCATCCTTCTTCTTTACGATCAAAACTGGAGCTCCCCAAAGTGAGGAACTCTGTTTGATAAACTCTTTATCTAAGAGCTCCTGCAGCTGGTTGGACGATTCCTACATTACTGATGGGGCTAATCAGTATGGTACTCGAGCCACTGGTGCAACACCTGACACTAGGCAAATTTTGAATTCGACTTGCCTCGATGGTGGGAGCCCGAGTATGTGTTCTGGAAAAACTTTTGGGTAATTACAAATAATAGGAATATCTTCGAGCCGCTTCTCCTTCGGCTCCTTCTCTGTCAACACTTCAGGGTCCTAATGCCGGAGATGATGCTTACTTTGGTATTTCTTGTTTTGCCTTGGACAGTAAGGAGCTTCTTATTGGCTTATGGTATGTGAACCGTCTTTCTATTGCACACTATTTTCGCACAGTTTTTTTTCTGATAACCAATCCATGCCTATAACCACGGCAAAACTCCCCAGTTTGACAGGCAACAAGTCTATTTCAAAGAGTTGGCCTACTAATTCTAAGGAGCATCCTCGACTTATATTATTTGTCTTAAGCGTCTTACTATCATCAACCTCAATAACATAAGTGGCACTTAATGGCGTAAGAATGACATTTATCTGTTCAGTAAACTATAAAGCTCCTATCAACACAGGTATCAAATAGCAGAAATGCATAAGTGGTATCTAATGGGTAAGAGGATAAGTCTATGGGTTTGAAATTTCATAGGCAGATAGTCATATCTTTATCTCCTCATACACAGAGTTGTAGTTAAAACTTAATTCTTCATTAAAGTGTTTGATACCAAATCTTTGTACATGATATGGTCGGGATTTTCTTATAAAATTTTCAAGCCTTACATACCTAAAGATACATCGGATAGTAAATCCTAGAGAAATATTATAAAATGGTAGAAGGGTACTAAGTATGAGATGCCTCCGGGGTTTCCTCGTACTCTCCAGAGCGCTAAGTCGTTGGGTTAGTTCTGCATTGCGGGCTTCGGGCTCTGCTAGGCGTTGTTGCAATTCGCCTGGGCATTCTGGTTAGCCCAAGATATATTGCTGGTTTGTATTGTCTCCTGCTTAATCCTTGCAAAGATCTCACCGACGTGGATTTTGTCGAAATTAGAGGTCGTGTTTGGCGGCCCATGCCACCAACAGAGGCACCGTTTGTTGCGAAGGTTCCTGGGTAAGTGTCGGCACTTGAGAAGAAGATGGTGTTCAAACTGGCTTGGGATCCCTTCCTCGTTTCTCCATTCTTGGGGAGTGTGAGACATCCATCCCCATTGTCTTACGTTTGCCCGTCGCTGCTGCGGCGACTTGGCTGATGGGCAGGTACCGGGATAGACTCCCGTTGTGCCAGTCACACCCTTTTCCTAGGGGTGAACTTCCTCAATGGTCTATTGGGATGGCTTCTGAATAGGGTGTAGGATAGAACACGTAGTGGTGATGGTGGAGCAACGTGTGCTGCAGGGCCACAGTTGCCCTCCTCTTGTTCTGACTGGTCCTCTACCTCGTCATTGATTGGGTCTAGGTGGGTCTCCGATCCGAAGTACATCTCAGTGTCACCTTGGCTTCCTTGTTCCATGGGTGAGTATTCATCCTCGGAGTCAAAGAGGATAACAACTGTAATGTTTGACATGTTTCTGTCATCAGGGTCCATACATATGTTCATAGTTGATGAAGTAAGAAAGTTTAGTTTTTGTAACAGTTATAGTCTAGAGTACTAATGCAACCTAGTTCATTATAACTATGACTCTGATACCAATCTGTCACACCCTGCTACCCCGGTTGGCAGCGAGGCGTGACGAGTGCGGAAGCGTAACCATAACCATAACGAACGACCACTACATGGACGGTTTTGAAAAAATATATTGATAAAACTTTAATTGTTTTACATAGCCCGAATCAAATGTTGAGTAGTTTGCAAATTACAGAGATTTAAATAGATAACTGGATTATAAAAAATGACGCAAATAAATCTCCGAGTTTGAAAATGATGCGACTCCAAAATGAACGGAAGCCTTGGAATGCTTCTGATAAATGCACATGTTTTAAATACCTGAAAATACATGCTAAAATACGTCAACAAATTGTATAGACATTATTAGATGAGTTGAATTTATAAAGCATAAATTCCATGTATGTATTACATAAACCATCATGCAACTGAAGCTTAATTAAATGAGTTTGCCATGTGCAGTATCCCCGAATGTGATACCGTGTGTTGAATATATATGCATTCCACTGTTAGCCGGTAAGACTAACCTGAATGGGGGAAATGACTCCCGATAGATCTATCCATAATATACTCCCGCTAAGCAATAAATGTAATTAACGATTCATGATATGAGGGCTGATGGGTCCACATAAACACATGTGTAATACATATAAGAAATAAACAGTTTTGATGTCTATGAAAATAGAGCATGTATTTCTACCACAATAGATAGTGAAAATACGGGCTATGAAGACTCACCGTAAGTTGATGGCAAAATGAGCGTAAAAATGACAGTTTGCGTTGTAGATGAGTGATGACACCGGACGCGTTTAACCGACTACTCCCATATATATAATAATATGTATGTATAAAGGTTTTTATGTTTAAAATCAACCAACTTTACAAGTTTATAAATAAAACCCACTTAAAACGTCCAGTTTATACACACACACACACACACACACACACACACACACACACACACACACACACATATATATATATATATATATATATATATATATATATATATATATATAATTTTCAGATTTTTAAAGGTTTTTCGGCCTACTTTGTGGCTGTTTTTGACCAAGCTTCAAAACGATTTGGGTTTGGTTTTCATAGTTATAAAACTACTATATACAAAGAATTTTTCAGGTTAACAACGGACATTTTTCGAGGTGTTTAGGTTGGGGAAAAAGCTCGTTAAAAACCCTATGTTGGCCATTTTTAAGCTGTCAAACTTCCGGGTTCCCAAATAATATTTGGGGGTTCAAAACACCATATTAAATTATGAAAACCTCCAAATTTTTAGTTAAGACACATATCTAACTTCTGAGATAAGAATCAAATTATTTCGTTAAGTTATTATTAGTTATGATTTTTCAAAGTCAACGTAATATATCTGCCAAAAATCCGGATTTCATAAACTTGAAACAACTTGTGATTCTTGTTGTTTATTCAAAAACTACATGTATAAAAGGTTATGAAACAAATTTAGATAACTTGTTTTCATATTATTTATACTTACTTTATGTGCTTATATATTTATAAACACATTTGAAGAAAACAACCTTAAAAACAAAACTAGTGATTTAAACTTGACTTTATATATATTATGCAAGACTTATATAAACATGAATATAAGATGAAATAAGTTAGTATTTACTTACTTTGATGTATTTAGAGTATGAAATTTGGAATAAGTTGAAATCCTTTGAAGATTGTACCAAGAATACTTGCAAAAATGAAGAACACTTGAAAGGAGATGTTGTGTGAATTGTGTGTGTGTGTGGCCGGATCAAGAGAGGACAGAAAGGGAGTGATTTTTATCTTGCAAATGTGTGAATAATGAAGGAGGATTGATCCACTATTTATAGGAGAAGAAAGCTAGATGAAATGATGAAGTAAATGGGAGATTGAGTTAATATAGGTGTTGTACTACCCTAGTGGGCAGCCCTTGATGGGTTTTTTTAAAAAAATTTTACTTTTTTTTATAAAAGTATTTAAAATGTATTCTTGTATTTCTCTTTTTATGTAAATTAATAAATACTTTTGAATACATTTGTTTTAATGAATTGTTTTAGTCTTGCATAAATAATGTTAAGTAAGTGTATTAATGAATGATTAGTGTTACTAATCTTAATTTAATTATGCACTTAGTTGAATTAATCCATCATATCGCAAATCGATCGGATTAATTAATTTGCCGATTCATCGCACCGATGAAATTGTTTCTAATTGAATTGAATTTTCTTATGAACTTTGATAATCACCTTGATTAATTGTTAATGACCACTGATTAGGTTATAACTTGGTAATAAATACTTATTAGGTCATAGTTGCTAACCTGGATTTGTGCCGGATGTTACATTATATACATAGATTATCATGTAATCTACGTATATTTTCGTATATTCTAAGAAGATTGTCATGAAATCTACGTATATTCTATGTATATTTTATGTAGATTATCATGTAATCTACGTAGATCATCATGTAATCTACTTAGAATGTCGTGTAGAATGTCGAGTATAATATATTGTACGTAGATTACATAAAAATATAGAATTATATAACATTCTATATAAACACATAATATTTCTATATAGAATACGATAATTTTTTAGCAACTAAATAATTTTCTATATGGAAATGTTTTTTATAAAAAATATTTTTTACTAATAAAATCAATTCTCATCAAAGAAAAAGAAAATGTGCCTATATAAAATATTATATAATTCAATATTTTTTATGTAGATTAACAATACTATTTATAATTTATGTAGAATGTTATGTTTCTTGTATTATATTCTATGTAAAATGTTATATTTGTTGTATTATATTCTATTTAGATAATCATGTAATCTACGTAGATTATCATAGAATATACATGATAATCTATATAGATTATGTGTGATTTTTTACAAGTAGTCTTATATTGTATTCTACGTAGATTATAATGTAATCAACGTAGATTATCATGTAATCTATGTAGAATGTCGTGTAGAATGTCAACTATCATATATTTTACGCATATTACATGATAATCTACATAGATTATCATGTAACTACGTATATTCTACGTATATTCTATGTAGATTATCATGTAATGAACATAGATTATCATGTAATTTAAGTAGATTATCATGTAATCTACGTAGAATGATGTGTTGAATGTCAAGTATCATATATATTCTACGTAGATTACATGATAATCTACGTAGATTACATAAAAAATATGTCAAAACCGTCCCTTACGGGGCAATCCTGAATGACTAGGTCCCAAGGAGCAATACAACATCAATCACA
Source organism: Centrapalus pauciflorus (assembly GCA_020465985.1). Classification (NCBI taxonomy): domain Eukaryota; kingdom Viridiplantae; phylum Streptophyta; class Magnoliopsida; order Asterales; family Asteraceae; genus Centrapalus; species Centrapalus pauciflorus. Next base: position 224,575 of record JAANYP010004184.1, read on the forward strand.
ACTAAGATAGAATTAATAAAATGCGGAATTAAGTCATTACAGAAATTAGGATTAATTTACAATAAGTTTAAAAGTAAACTACACAAGGCACCAGGACACTAATCTAATACATAATCACAATACATAGCACTGATCTACCCAAACCACCACCATTATTGTCTTCAATCAATACCAATTACAGATTTAGTAGTGGTCTAATGACTTCGAATTGAGCGTGCAGATCCTAAAGACTTGGGTCAGCTGGACCTTTTCCTTTGATTAAACCTGTAAAAAGATTCAACAACAACTGTAAGCGGGGCTTAGTGAGATTATAGATTTAACAGTTAACATGCCATGACAATATTAAGCGGAGACTTGACTTTGACTTTAATCTCTGACTTTGACTTTAAGCGCGATTTTGACATGACTGCCGCTATCAGCCAGACATTGTGAGACATAGGACTTAAGATCGGATGATGTTTAATCCCACGCACACGCTTTTAATAGTGGGGGCCAACCACATACTGGGCTAGCTACTAGTAAGACAACGTGGGCAAACATCGGAGTAGACTTAATCATAGGCTGACATGGACTTTCTCAGACTTGAATTATGAGGAAGCATATGAAAAGCATCAATAACGAGGCAAATAACTGAAAGCATTCAAAGTAATGAATCAAGATAGCAACAACAATATATATCCAGAACTAATTCAGACTGTAAAGACATTTGTGCAGAATGATATATAAAAAGCTATCATGATCCACAGGGCATCACCGTACCAAGGTGTGCACTGGTCACATTCTAGCTGAGCATATTAGACTTTCAAATAAAGCTAGAACAACAATATGTCTCACAGAAAGACAAGCATGTATACAGTTATATCTATAACTCACAGTTACTGGTTTTTATGGCATGACTGTTGACTTTGACTTTCGCAAGCGGATTTATATCCACCACCTGAGTTATCTCAGGATTTAGCTTTTGACTTAACAGACTTTAGCACTGACTTTACTGGCTTTGGCTCTGACTTGCTTTTCTGACTTTGACTTGGCTTGGCTTTATTGACTCAGCTTGACTTTAATATCTTAAACTTGGCTTTTCTGGCTTGACTTTACAGACTTTTGACTTTATAACATAGTTCAGATTTTGCTGAACCTGTTAATTATTTGGAAATCAACTTACATAAGCTTTCATGTCATTACATAACGTATTCGTGTATTTCTGTTGCATTCTTAGACTTTCTGTAGCTTATGTATGTACTTATTTGGTCTTTCTTTTGACTTTATTTGCAACTTAACACTCATATGAATGCCTGAATTGACATCTTATGCAACATCAAACACTAATCACTTTACATAAGTTATTTATGTGACTTATAACATGTTCATATGTGTCATTATTTCACTTATATATGATCATGGCACTTGCACATTGTGCGTTATACTTGTTGCTCACTTTTTGTGTTTAAAACATAAACTTTCACACATATGCAACATAATGACTTAACAAAAAGGTGTTAAGGTGTTGTTGAACTATTCATTCACATGTGATCACACATTATAAACACACTTTCATTTGATGCAAGATAGAATAATAAATCAGAGTGCATTGATCCATCTAATCTAAATTACATCGATCATACATACATACATAACTACCCACTTTAATAGATGCATATATATATTTTGCTGTCATATTCACACACTACTGAACACATGTAGGTTTATTTATTTCAATAATTAAGGGTTGTTGACAAACATTGCACACATCTGTGCACAGCACACACACATATGAACTTAGTCTCATTTGTATGTATTTATATATTGGTGCTGCTACCGTCATATCACATAAATATATACACAAGACAACACACATCAAAACATGTATCTACCCTTTAGTTTGATGTATTTTGATCTATAAATAGATAAAGTATGGGTTGCTGTGAATAAATCACACACAACATGTAACTTATATTCATAAAAGGAAAGGGAACATGGCTGCTATTTGGTTTCTACTGCGCACACTTTCTGTTTTGCTTTCTGTCGCTGTTCTATACATCGACAGCATACACACACACACACTATGCTGTGACTGTTTTTGCTAATGTCCAGATTACACACACTTAACAGCTCTAAGTATTCTGTTTTCAATCAGTTCCAGCAGCAATGCAGAAGGATAAAAAGGAAAGGAAAGGCTGGTTGTATTGTTTCTGTATTGAAGGAATTACCATTACCGAAACCTTAAAGGTTTCGGTATTAATCTTGCTGTGTCTGCATCATTCGGTAGTACAAGTGTTTCTATGTTTATTTTCTCTGCACAGCACACTCATAATCCATTTATGCTTAAAAAGGAAAATAATTGTTGCTGTTGGAGTTGGTGATTACCGAAACCTCTAAACGTTTCGGTAGGTGGTCACATGGTTTCGGTAGCTTCAATTAATGGTCTCGGAAGCTTCATGGTCTCGGTATTATGTTCATGGTTCCGGTATCTCTCTGCATTTCATGTGATTCGGTAGGCAAAAATATCAATAGACAAGGGATTACCGAAACCAAAGGTTTCGGTATTAGTTTTGGGGTCTCGGTAGGTTGGGTTTCGGTATTACCATTACCGAAACACATGCATGCAAACACACAAACATAAACTTCATTTCTGTTTTTGTTTTTCTTTTGAATCTCAGCAGACATTTGAAAGTATTAAAGGCGACTTCTATATAGAATTTAAGATTACAACTTGCAAAACATATACTTCAAACATGTATGCTTTAAAAGTTTCAAACTTGTATTCTTGAACCCAAAGAAACCGTGGGTTTCTGTTTGAAACCAAAGAACACTTTAAACGTAAGATTTACCTCGAATATTTGTATGATTAAGTTGCTTGATGCTTGCTTATTGCTTGAATTTTGTATCAAGAATTTTGATGTTCTTGGTGAGGATGAAGGAACCGAATGTTGAGAGAAAGAGCAGGAGAAATTAGTTTTTTTTTTTAGGTGAAATGAATGAGCAGGTGTTCAATTTATTTAGAGATTATTTACATAAGTTTCAACCTTTATAATTTGGCCCAAAACTTTTATTTTATTTTGTCATAACAAATTTTATACTTAAAACTCATAATTTAATTGTAACTTGTATTAACTTAATAAAGAAAATACATAGTTAATAAATGTAATTAAAATTACATTTAACATATTAATTAACGTTAAGCTGGTTAATTAATGCTAATCATGTTTATTATTGCTAATTGTCGTTGATTAAAGTTCGGGTTGTTACAGAATGGGCTCCACCACGCATAACTTCGTCCCCGAAGTTGTCTATGTTCATATAAAGTAATTTAGGAATTTCAAAGTAGTTATGAATTCCCATAATCTGACATAAACATTCTGGTGTTTATTGAGCACCATCTGTATTTCATAACTTTTGTCTCTTTGGCTTTTATAACCATTATATTTACTGATTTTCAATATCATACAGCTTATTAGCTGACTTATGCGGTGACATAAGTAAATTTTAGGATTTCTGCTAATCGCTTATATTTCTTACTGTGTCAACTTATGCTTTGAGATTCAATATAACTTTCAATTAATTCGGATATCAATTTGAATAACAGCTCAATATATTAGTTATCTCATATCTCTTTTCGTTTAATCTTAAAACCTGTTCTGGCTTTTTGGATCTCACATTTGTTCTATTGAACATTTTCACTCATTAATAATGTTATTATCATCAATCGATTCGCATACCTTTTGACTTGCGCTGACTTTTATCAAGACTTGAGATGACTTTTCATTTGTAATCCCGGAGTCCAGGGTTACTTTATTTGCTTCAGCCAAGACTTTTATTTACAAAACAATGAAATATGAATTCCATATATACATGCGTATAGACTTTTAGTTGACTTTCATTGGTCATTCAAGACCAATCTCTTAATTCTTATAAGAATTTCTTCTTTATTTCTCGTTTGACTCTAGCTTTTTGCCTCTGACTTCTTTGATTTTAATCAAATTTGTCATTGGGTGCTTGACAATCTGGTACATAGACCATCTTCTCATTTAATTTCGTTAGGTTATTAACAACTTCTACCTCTGCCTGCCTCATTACGAGACGCGTTGTAATCTTTCAGATTACAAGGCTTTACGAAGAAGCTTGCATTCAGAATCTAGCTTTTAGATTTCTTTAAACCTTTTGAATCACACATGATTCAATCACTGATACCTCGCTTATAGGTAGAATTTTCTGATTTGAAAGAGGTATTTTAGTCATACCTTCAACGAATACAACCTATATGTCATCCGCATATTCACTATCGATGACAAAGTTGTACAGTTGAACTCATGACTTGTTTTGAAATCACAAGTCGATTTAAATCAAGAATAGAAAATCTTTCCCCTGATCTCCTTAGCGATCCTATTTTTAAAAAATGTTTCTATGGAATCGGAATGAGGTCGAGATTTTAGACTGTGTTATTAACGAGAAAATAATGTTTATTTGTGGTTGTTTCAATATCAAGGGTAGCAGAATGCTAGGCAAGTGACTTGGTTAATCTATATGAAAGTGCTGTAGAGATAATTGAACAGTTTGTAGTAAAACCAAATGATGCACGATAGGTATTTAATTAGCACACGTACTCATGGCCGCATCTGACATTTCCTCTGTTTCTTCGGCTGTGATATGATAGGCACGGGCTTTGGCTGATGGAGTTGCAGTAGTGCTCTTCATTGTTGAACCTCTGGCATATGTCTGGGATTGACTGTTGCTTCTCATTGGACATTGATGATTAAAGTGTCCCGGTTTTCCACACGTGGAACAACCAAGACCTTTCAATGGGCATTCCTCGCTACTATGACCGATTTTGCTGCAAACATAACATATCACATCTATTGGATTACATAACCCAATATGTGATTTCCTACACCTTTTGCACACTCGTTGTTCTGATTAAATCGCATAAGACTTGGCCTTTTGAGGAGAGCTATACTGATCAGTCTGTTGAGGCTGGTTCTTTCCCGTCTTGAAGAATCTGCTAAATCGTTGCTTCTTTGGTGGAGAAGGACATGTAGGACTGATCTGAGTTGCGCTTAGTTGTTCACCATACTCTCGATATTCGCTTTCAATTTGTCTGGCTGCTTCCACCATCTCCAAGTACGTCTTGTATTTGTTACCACTCATCGGCTGACGATACTTTGGGTTCAATCCTCTACGAAAACGATTCATTTTTCTTTCTTCAGTGGCTACTTGATAAGATGAATAGCCACACAATCGCGAGAACTCGTGCTCGTATTCATCGACCGTCTTGTCGCCTTGAGTCAGTTGCATCAATTGAACTTCCAGTCTATCTTGCTGATCTGCGGGACAATACTTAGCGTTGAACATGTCGAGGAATTGCTCCCATTCAAGTGTTTGGATGACGTCCTCTCCGTAGATACTCCTCTGTGTCTTCCACCATGCGCGGGCAGCTTCGACAAATAAGGCAGTAGCATACTTAACTCTTTGTGAATCTAAACACTCAGAGATATTAAAAATCTCTTCTGTGTGACAAATCCAGTCCAATGCCTGGATAGGGTCTACAGTACCTTCAAATGTCAAGGCACCACTAGACTTAAAGTCTTTGAATCGGCAGCCTTTTGGTTTTTCAGTGTGGACATTTTCATTTGAGTTATCAGATTCAGACTTATCATTATGGATTTGCTTATCCTTTCTTTTGTTCTTTTTATCAGCCTTACGCTTTCCTTCAGCCTCATCACGAGCCTGAAACTGTTCTTGGATTAGTTTGACTTGTTGTTCATTTTGTTGTGCTAACAGTTGTTGTATCATCTCAAACAGTTGCTGAGGCGTGACATTATCAGGAATTCCTCCTTGTCCAGACATCCTTACTGAAAAACTAAAATTCAAGTGACTTTCAGTTTAATAGACTTAGTGACTCAGTACTTTTTTTTTTCCCATCCTAACAGTCTGTACGTCCTATCTCAGTTCAAGCCACCTAGCATGATTGACACTTTATGTATTGCTTAGGTTTGAGACCAAGTATTACTTTCATAATACTCGATTCACTCAAACTATTGCTCTGATACCATCCTGTCAAAACCGTCCCTTACGGGGCAATCCTGAATGACTAGGTCCCAAGGAGCAATACAACATCAGTCACAACTAAGATAGAATTAATAAAATGCGGAATTAAGTCATTACAGAAATTAGGATTAATTTTACAATAAGTTTAAAAGTAAACTACAAAAGGCACCAGGACACTAATCTAATACATAATCACAATACATAGCACTAATCTACCCAAACCACCACCATTATTGTCTTCAATCAATACCAATTACAGATTCAGTAGTGGTCTAATGACTTCGAATTGAGCGTGCAGATCCTAAAGACTTGGGTCAGCTGGACCTTTTCCTTTGATTAAACCTGTAAAAAGATTCAACAACAACTGTAAGCGGGGCTTAGTGAGATTATAGATTTAACAGTTAACATGCCATGACAATTTTAAGCGGAGACTTGACTTTGACTTTAATCTCTGACTTTGACTTTAAGCGCGATTTTGACATGACTGCCGCTATCAGCCAGACATTGTGAGACATAGGACTTAAGATCAAATGATGTTTAATCCCACACACACGCTTTTAATAGTGGGGGCCAACCACATACTGGGCTAGCTACCAGTAAGACAACGTGGGCAAACATCGGAGTAGACTTAATCATAGACTGACATGGACTTTCTCAGACTTGAATTATGAGGAAGCATATGAAAAGCATCAATAACGAGGCAAATAACTGAAAGCATTCAAAGTAATGAATCAAGATAGCAACAACAATATATATCCAGAACTAATTCAGACTGTAAAGACATTTGTGCAGAATGATATATAAAAAGCTATCATGATCCACAGGGCATCACCATACCAAGGTGTGCACAGGTCACATTCTAGCTGAGCATATTAGACTTTCAAATAAAGCTAGAACAACAATATGTCTCACAGAAAGACAAGCATGTATACAGTTATATCTACAACTCACAGTTACTGGTTTTTATGGCATGACTGTTGACTTTGACTTTCGCAAGCGGATTTATATCCACCACCTGAGTTATCTCAGGATTTAGCTTTTGACTTTACAGACTTTAGCTCTGACTTTACTGGCTTTGGCTCTGACTTGCTTCTCTGACTTTGACTTGGCTCAGCTTGACTTTAATATCTTAAACTTGGCTTTTCTGGCTTGACTTTACAGACTTTTGACTTTATAACATAGTTCAGATTTTGCTGAACCTGTTAATTATTTGGAAATCAACTTACATAAGCTTTCATGTCATTACATAACGTATTCGTGTATTTCTGTTGCATTCTTAGACTTTCTGTAGCTTATGTATGTACTTATTTGGTCTTTCTTTTGACTTTATTTGCAACTTAACACTCATATGAATGCCTGAATTGACATCTTATGCAACATCAAACACTAATCAATTTACATAAGTTATTTATGTGACTTATAACATGTTCATATGTGTCATTATTTCACTTATATATGATCATGGCACTTGCACATTGTGCGTTATACTTGTTGCTCACTTTTTGTGTTTAAAACATAAACTTTCACACATATGCAACATAATGACTTAACAAAAAGGTGTTAAGGTGTTGTTGAACTATTCATTCACATGTGATCACACATTATAAACACACTTTCATTTGATGCAAGATAGATAATAAATCAGAGTGCATTGATCCATCTAATCTAAATTACATCGATCATACATACATACATAACTACCCACTTTAATAGATGCATATATATATTTTGCTGTCATATTCACACACTACTGAACACATGTAGGTTGATTTATTTCAATAATTAAGGGCTGTTGACAAACATTGCACACATCTATGCACAGCACACACACATATGAACTTAGTCTCATTTGTATGTATTTATATATTGGTGCTGCTACCGTCATATCACATAAATATATACACAAGACAACACACATCAAAACATGTATCTACCCTTTAGTTTGATGTATTTTGATCTATAAATAGATAAAGTATGGGTTGCTGTGAATAAATCACACACAACATGTAACTTATATTCATAAAAGGAAAGGGAACATGGCTGCTGTTTGGTTTCTACTGTGCACACTTTCTGTTTTGCTTTCTGTCTCTGTTCTATACATCGACAGCGTACACACACACACACTATGCTGTGACTGTTTTTGCTAATGTCCAGATTACACACACTTAACAGCTCTAACTATTCTGTTTTCAATCAGTTCCAGCAGCAATGCAGAAGGATAAAAAGGAAAGGAAAGGCTGGTTGTATTGTTTCTGTATTGAAGGAATTACCATTACCGAAACCTTAAAGGTTTCGGTATTAATCTTGCTGTGTCTGCATCATTCGGTAGTACAAGTGTTTCTATGTTTATTTTCTCTGCACAACACACTCATAATCCATTTATGCTTAAAAAGGAAAATAATTGTTGCTGTTGGAGTTGGTGATTACCGAAACCTCTAAAGGTTTCGGTAGGTGGTCACATGGTTTCGGTAGCTTCAATTAATGGTCGCGGTAGCTTCATGGTCTCGGTATTATGTTCATGGTTTCAGTATCTCTCTGCATTTCATGTGTTTCGGTTGGCAAAGATATCAATAGACAAGGGATTACCGAAACCAAAGGTTTCGGTATTAGTTTTGGGGTCTCGGTAGGTTGGGTTTCGGTATTACCATTACCGAAACACATGCATGCAAACACACAAACATAAACTTCATTTCTGTTTTTGTTTTTCTTTTGAATCTCAGCAGACATTTGAAAGTATTAAAGGCGACTTCTATATAGAATTTAAGATTACAACTTGCAAAACATATACTTCAAACATGTATGCTTTAAAAGTTTCAAACTTGTATTCTTGAACCCAAAGAAACCGTGGGTTTCTGTTTGAAACCGAAGAACACTTTAAACATAAGATTTACCTCGAATATTTGTATGATTAAGTTGCTTGATGCTTGCTTATTGCTTGAATTTTGTATCAAGAATTTTGATGTTCTTGGTGAGGATGAAGGAACCGAATGTTGAGAGAAAGAGCAGGAGAAATTAGTTTTTTTTTTAGGTGAAATGAATGAGCAGGTGTTCAATTTATTTAGAGATTATTTACATAAGTTTCAACCTTTATAATTTGGCCCAAAACTTTTATTTTATTTTGTCATAACAAATTTTATACTTAAAAGTCATAATTTAATTGTAACTTGTATTAACTTAATAAAGAAAATACATAGTTAATAAATGTAATTAAAATTACATTTAACATATTAATTAACGTTAAGCTGGTTAATTAATGCTAATCATGTTTATTATTGCTAATTGTCGTTGATTAAAGTTCGGGTTGTTACAAAATATAATATTATATAACATTCTATATAGACACATAATATTTCTATATAGAGTACGATAAATTTTAGCAATTAAATAATTTTCTATAAAGAAAAATAATATTTTTTTTTAAAAAAACGTTTTTTACTATTAAAATCAATTCTAATGAAAGAAAGAGAAAATGTGTCTATATAGAATGTAATATAATTCTATATCTTTTTAGGTAGATTAACATTACTATTCATAACCTATCTAGAATGTTATGTTTCTTGTATTATATTCTATGTAGATTATCATGCAATCTACGTATGATATCGTGTAGAATGTCAAGTATCATATATTCTACGTGGATTACATGATAATCTATATATATTAGGTGTGATTTTTTTCAAATAGTCTTGTATTATGATTTATGTAGATTATCGTGTAATCTACGTAGATTATCATGTAATCTACGTTGATTATGATGTAATCTACGTAAAATGTCGTGTAAAATGTTAAGTATCATATATTCCACGTAGATTACATGATAATCAATATAGATTATAGGATAATCTATATAGATTATCATGTAATCTACGTATATTCCACATATATTCTATGTAGATTATGATGTAATATACGTAGAATGTCGTGTAAAATGTCAAGTATCATATATTTTACGTAGATTACATGATAATCTACGTTAATTACATAAAAAGTATTAAATTATATAACATTCTTTATAGACACATAATATATATATATCTAGACACGCAATCATACATCTTTCATGCACTTACACGTATGCATACACATATACATGCACAATCTTTTATACACAAATTTTATATACATCAACAATCTTAACTCACAAAAAATTACATTTCTTGTAGTGCATACATACATACAAACATACAAAACCTAATTTCATAAACCATTATTCATGACACAAATACATAACCAATGATTCAAGATATAAACAATAAATTCACTTGTATATATAACAAAAAAAACCTAATTTTATGAATCCTAATGCCACATATACATAATCAACTTCATATGATTATATATATCTAGAACTCATAAATACAATAAATTTAACTAAAAAAATAAGAAAATATTGATACTATATTTTATATGTTTAAACTAAACATATTTCTAACTAAATAAATTTCAAAGATCGTTAACATTGTTTTTGTTATAACAAGATCGTCACTAGATAAGTTTCAAGAAGCAAATCAAATACTGAATCGAGAGTGTGGATGTGTGTGAGGCTACCGATCCAAGACCGACTGTGGGGGTGTGCGTGCGATTGTGGCCGCCGGCGACAATCCTAAGAAGAGAAAGATAGAGATCGGTGGAGGAAAAAAAAAAAAGAAATCATACCTGAGAAGAGTGTTGGTCGGAGAGTGGTCAGTTGTTGGTCGGAGAGTGGTCAGTTGTTGGCGGAGGGGACAGATCCGGTGACTACAAACAGTGAGAATGAGAGCTTGAGAGAATTAGTGACGGAGAGATCGAGAGATTGAGAGAAAGAGACATACAAGAAATGCTTTCCAGCGGCGGAGGAGGGCAACGAAGGAGGACGCATAGGGAGAAGAAATTAGGGGAGGAAATGGCTGAGTCGTCTGCGACGAAATTAAAAACAAAAGAAAAAGAACAAAAAATAGGGTTGAAACGGCGGGGAAATGTCCCGCTTCTTTTTCATGGTTTGCGACGACTGTCGTCATAGATGCTGAATATGTCGTCGCAGACTAAGATAAGTCATCGCAAAAGACCTCGTCGTTGTTGGGGATGAGAGTGGCTATTGGATAGGCTCACGTTATTGCTGAAATCTATGGTTATGGTTCCGTCCATTAAAGATACAAAGTCCCAGCTTTGGATTTGGACAGAACTGCTGCCTATTTCATCCCTTTTGTTTTTTTTATGCTGTTATGTTATTCTTGTGTTATCGTATTCTTGTGTCATGGGACTGGTCAGTTTTAATACTTTCTTAGTTATGAAAATCATTAAATCTATACTTCTATACTACTATATAATTCATTTGAGATTAATGCCTTTGCGCTTCTCATGTATACATATTTAACAGGATAAAATCAGGATAAAAGTACCACTGAAGAAGCTCCTCAACAAATACTATATGAACAACTCAATCCTTATTAATTTTTCCTGCACTAGAGGAGAATTATAACGTTTTCATCCTTCCAACTTTATTTTAGGGGAAGTCATTCTGTAATTAATATCTTATTCTATTTTGCAACCATATAATATTTTGACTCTTGACCTTTTTCTATAGATCTTATAGAAGCTTATAATGCATTTTAGCATGTAGTGATTTGTTTATTATTGTCTTGTAGGTGCATACCGAAGTATTTTCCAGTGACAAACCCGTGCTCAGAGCTTGTAATTCAAAAGCAATATTAGAAAAACATTTAAAGGCGACGGGATGAAAACTTGTTACCCGTTTTCCACCAGAACATAATATGGATACTTGCATATAGGTCACGCAAAGGTAAGTTTGTTATTTATAGTGATGTTCTCATATCTGAAGTTCTACAAGTCATAAAATTGATCTAACTTTTGTACTGAGAAATGTATAGATGCTGATTTTATATTCTAGCTTATGTGTAGGCTATGTTTGTTGACTTTGGCATTGCAATAGAAAGAGGTGGTGGCTTCTACCTAAGGTACAATTACTTGATCGTCACATATTGTTTTTGCAACTTGTGAAGTTGAAACCTATCCAATGTTCTATTGAAATTTAGGTCAAGCTATTGTCAGCTCATGTGCTTATCATTTATTGGAATCTTGATAGCTCCTGTTATAAATCTTATGTTGCATGGTATAACGGTATCTTCAAATGTTAGAACATGTCACTAATATCTAAGTGTGAGACCCTCTGATTTCTCAAAGGTCTCAAGTCAAGGCCCAGTAGCAATGCAATATCAATCAAGAAACTAAGATAAAATTTACAATTGCGGAAATAAAATTAATTACAAACAGAGACAGAATTTTAAGTAGCAAGGTACAAATATCTAGACTATTACATCAAATCACATAATATAAACTAGACCCGAACCCCAAAGCTCAATCATCAGCTAAGTACCAAGGTGTTGGAACAGGTTCTAATGCACTTCAAGCTCTTTCAAGTCCTGACCTATGAACTAGGTCCAGCCAATCCTTTGCCTTTACCTGAAAAATAATGCAACAACGGGGTAAGCTTAATTGCTTAGTGAGAATGTAGAATTTCACATTTAACATGCAATTATGAACGCGGAAGCACATGCACTGCACTCGGCTCATGCACGGCTCAGCTCTATATGCACTGCACTAGGCTCATGCACAGCTCAATCTCGAAGGGTCATTGGCCAATTAATGCTCTTTTGATGCGCGGATTTGCTCAGCTCCCAGTTATAAAACTGTTGTTGCTCTTGAGACTTTTAGACAAATTCATAAGGAATGCTCGGATGATGATAAATCCATACACACGCATCATTAGTGGGGATCAGCCACGTACTGGGCTAGCTACCAGTAAAAGCTCTATATGGATATCATCGGAATGCTCAGCTCTAGCTACCCTCTGTGCTTTCATCACGTAAATCAGCACATCATAAGCCTAACATTAACCCAACACTGAGCAATAGTGATGGTGTTAAGCTTAACAATCAAGTGACTCGTCAAAGAATCGAATCTAGAAGAAGAAATACTCAGCTCAACAAATCATAGTAAATATACTATGACAATATTTCAATAAGCTCAAGATCAGATTATCAATAAATCAGAATCATGCAACAAAAGTCTCAATTCACATAATATGCAGTTAAAATGAAATCTACAACTCACTGTTACTGGTTATCTGCACTTTCTGGCTCTGGCTCAGTTGCTCTCAATCTGTTAATCATATCATTATTGATATTTATTAGCCTCAGAATCATTTGAATAATAAATTCAATGTTCATTCGTTGGTCTTTAATCTCAAAGTCTCATAAGATTGCATTTTCGGAAATCTGATCATATGTGATCGTGCATATATATATTCATATGATTTCTATTTGATGGTATTTCTTAATTTTATAGATCTTGATTTCAATATTTGATCATTCATATTTATATAAGGAATCTGTTGTATATATATATTTTGAATTATAAATACTGCATTCAGATTAGGACCATCCGAATTCGGATTATCCAGATTCGGTTCTAAATCATCCGAAATGACACATCCGAAGTTGGTCCGAATTGATTCATCCGAAATATGAACCGAGATGGGGCACCATCCGAAATTTTGAGACTTCATTCGAATTGTACAAGAAGCGCAGAGAACTCGCCGAGTTGGCTTGGTGAACTCGCCGAGTTCACGTCCGAAGTACGGACCCAAAACCGGATTCCGGACACATCCGAGTTCGGTTCTATTTCAGGTCCAAAACTTATTTCGGTTCTCATCCGAATTCGGGTCCCAACCGAATTCGGATCCAATACTTATGAATTTTTGAAAAAATATTCAAGTGTTCTTGGGAACTCGCCGAGTTCCCCTATGAACTCGCCGAGTTCACATGCAGATATGCAGGTCGCAACTTACGGATTTTTATTAAAATTGCCCAAAAACACTTTTTAGTAACATGCAATGAAATATAAAGTGGTGTTATCATTAATTAAGTGTTTTTATACAATTTTTCTTATCCATAACATCATAATTCATTCAAGATCATTCAAAATAGATTAATTTTTGTCAAAACACATTTTTACTTAAAATTTCAGATTTTGAACTTATTTGAATGAATTAATCCGTAGATTTTGTTTCTGATACTTCTGTTAACTTAAATTTACCATAATCTTCAGAAATTTTAAACATGCAACCTAAATTTCTTACTATTTAATCCTAGGTTTCGGTTTCTAATAAAAATCGAACCAAACTCTTGAAATTAGGGAGTTTAGTCAATAATTACCTCAAATTCGTGTGTAATCCTACATGCAACCGTATATTCTTGTAGTATTCTTCGAGATCTTCCCGATGACGTATAAATCTTGATGATCCGACGGTCGGTTTAGAAGAAATCTTAGAGAGATGTAGAGAGAGAGTAGAGAGAGAAAATCTTAGAGAGAGAGTCTAGAGAGAGAGAGAAATCTGATTTTCTAAACTTAAATTCCGTTTATATACTATAACTAGTTATGTTTGCTACTTAACCCACTATTACTTTCGTATCTTATATATCTTTTATTTAATTATCTTAATAATTTATTAAATCATAAATCATAATTTAAATATTTATATAATTTAATTAAAATATTTCAAAGACTTAATTAAATTATAATTCAAAGTAATGTAATAAAATTACATTTTTGGTTCGATAATCAGATATTTATTTGGGCTAAAAGTTGGGTTGTTACACTAAGACTTGAGGAATGATGATACTAATCCTGAACTCGAGAACAAAGAATATATTGATCATATTGAAAAAATTGTGGGATAGATGTGGTTGAAACCTTTTAAGGTAATGGTTTTTTTAATGAAGTCATGGTTCACATCAGTTTTTTATTAAATTATTGTTATTTTCAAGAACTAGATGATTTAACGGTGGAGCTAATATGGAGGGGCCATGCTTATGTTGATCACCAGGTACATATCATCTCAATATACTAAATTCTCAGTTGCCAATACTTTTTGCCCCTCCCCCCGGTTGGTTAAATTCTCATACCACACTATTCTAGCATGACATATGGCATACATGCATAGATTTACAGAATCATTACTAATAGGTCATCATTATCTATACTACTATAAAAAGGATTTAGTAATATGGTCTTAAAAAACAAACATACATAACACAATGAACAAGTAGTTAAAGCAAATTCGTGAAGTTTAAGATGTAGAAGTTCCAAAAGCAACATCTACAATCAACTCATGCTGAATCAAAAGACACACTCTCCTCTCTTTGATATTTGAAAATTTTAAACCATTATTGGTTTTTGTTTTGGAGCTTTAGAAAAAATTACTTCATTGTGATCAAATCAAAAATCAACGACAGGCCACAATAATGTATAAATGTGTGAGTGTTGATCAGTTCTATGATCATAAAAGTCTTAGAAAAGCATTTGTGCGTGTGTGTGTGTGTTGTTGTTGTTGTTGTTGAGACTTAGACCCCAAGATTCAATCTCGAGGTATTCCTTTGTCGAATAAAAAACCAACTGCAGCTCATGTACGTGTGCTGTATGATCAACATAGAAACAACAACAAGTCTAAAGGGCGTGTTAACAGTTTAAATGAAGTCCATGTATATGTAGCATGTATAAAACGTAAGTGTGTGTGTGAGTGTGTGTATTGTGTAACATCCGACATTAAACAAGGTTAGCAACTATGACCTACTATGACCTAATCAATATTTACTAGCCAATAATAACCTAATCAGTAGTCATTAGCAATTAATCAAAGTGATTAACAATGTTCATGAAGAAAATCAAATCAATTAGAATCAAATTCATCGGTGCGATGAATCAGGAAATCAATTAATCCGATTGATTTACGATATGATGGATTAATTCAACTAAGTACATAATTAATCTATGATTAATGACACTAATCATATAATAATACACTTACTTAACATTAACTATGCAAGACTAAAACAATTCATTAAAACAATGTATCCAAAAGTATTTATGAAATTACATGAAAAGAGAAATACAAGAATACATTTCTAAATATTGTAGGTCCCAAAAGGTTTCCCTAGAGTATTGTTCTAAGCTGTAGAGGGGGGGGGGGGGTGATACATCAAATTAATCTAAGACACACTCAGACTAGATACAATGAATACACTCACTTAGATGAACTCACTGGTTTTTAAAAGAAACAGATGGACAGCTTGAATATGAGCAGCTTAGACACACGTACTGTTCTATTCAAACAGACTTGCATGCATGAAAAACACACTTCAATGCACGATCTGATTTCTCACTCTTGGTTATCTCACAATCCTTAGAAGCTTCCTTTTATACTCTCACTGAGAATCTCAGTGAAGCTTCTTCATTGGACGATGAGATAGTGGGATGTCTTTCCAAAAAGACAAAACAACTTTTCTGCACTTTCTGATAAAGCAGATTTGTCTTATGTGGCAGAATCTTTGTCTTTTCCTCTTTGTCTCTGTTGCATAAGGCTTTAACCAAAAGAGGAATGTCAACTTTCCACCTTTCTACTTTTGATAAGGCCATTTTTATATAAGAAATGGTCTGTCACCCATTTCAAATATCCTGTTGTCTTCATGTAACAGAACAGCGTAGGCAGGCTTTTGCAGTTTCTGTTTTCCAATTTGTCTTCGACTTGTAAACTGATCTCGTAGCCAAAAACAATACATGAGGACTTGGAAACATATTCCATAAAGTGTTTAGCCTGTTCACAAAGAACATGTTCTGTTCACAAAGTACAAAACACTTAGAATCTGTCCAAGTTGATCAATAGAACAGAGCAGCGTAGACAGTTTATGTCCAGCCTGTTCAGCAGACAGAACAGCTTGGACAATCTGCCTTTGTTGCAACAAATGCAATAGGGTAAACAGCTTTGACTTCTTTTGCAAATCACTTTTCAGGTTTCAATAAGGCATAAACAGGCCTTAAATTATACCTTCAAGTGCATCAAACAGATTTGATTAAAAATCTCCCCGTAAGATGTAGAGCAGGTTTGACTGAGGCCTTTTTGTGCCTAACAATCTCCCCCTATTTGCAATAATCAGTCTAAGCTGATCTAATCAATAATCACTGTATATTTTTATAATACGTTTTGCTGAAATGAAATTACAACATTTAAGTAAAGTAAAAGATCAGTTTATATATATACTGATTTTTTATTACATAAACAACACATGTTTTTACAAAAGTACAACTGATGTACTAGTATATATTACAACTGATGTAAATAGAAGTTACAACTAATGTAACAAAGTACAACTAATGTATGTGGAAATTCAACAATTTGGACTATTGATGATGGGAGCAAATAATGGCAAGCCTGTCCAACAGATGGACAGCTTCCTTTCTTCACCTACTCAGATAGTAGATCGACTTCAAGGCAGTGGTGGTGGCACTCCTTCTTCAAACATTTTTTCAAGGTCCTCCCTGGTTTCCTCCAAATCCTCTATTTCAACTCTGAAGAACATGAAACTGGGATGTTGAAGCTCCCCTCTTTCATAGAAGCCTCTGAGCTGATCCCAGATGGCTGCTCTTCAATTTATGGATTGCCTGAAGGAGTTTGCCAGTCTGAATGCAAAAAGCTTTTTGAGACCCACTTTGGGCAGGTCTGATGCTCTTTAAAAGCACTTCTTCTTTGACAGGGGATCTACAAAAAATACCCCCATCTCAGGTTCTTCAGTCAGCTTGCCATCCTCAAATTCCACTCCTTTAGGCAGGCTGTTGTCAACTCCTTTGATTTCTCCTGCAACATCACCTTGTTCAGTCATGATCAGGAGTTCCTCCAACTCTGAATCCTTTCTGTTCCTCTTGGCCTTTATTTTGGGGGTAGACACTGAGATACCCTTACTTTGCTCTTCTGAAATCAGGCCAAGATCTCTCACCCTTTCCATCAACTTCTTGACATATGTTCTGATAGTCTTAGCTGTTTCAGACTTAGACTGGCGCAGGGCAACTGCCAACTCCAGCCATTGTCTGTATCCCATCTGAGCAACATCAGTGTAATCATATGCTTCCAGATCTGGGCCTGTAGCACCCAATCTGGTTATCTGTAGTTTCCACTGTTTGCCTTTTCTTGAGATAGGGACAACTTTGACAATAGATTCCTTGGCAAGTCTTCTGTCAGCAACATCAAAGAACTTTTTCCTTGCCAAGTTGTCAAAGTGAATCTGGGCTCTGGCAGAGGATACTTGTTTGGACTTGGTCACTGAGACTGGTGCACCCTGTTCCCTATCACCTTCCTTTTCAGCCGCTGACTCCTTAGCAGCTTCAAGCAATTTTCTTTGCACATCCAAAGAAGGAATTTTAATTTTGCTTGCCTCTTTGAATGCAAAGGATCTGGCAGCTTTGGCTGAGGCTTCTTCCTTTCTTAGTCTTTCCAGGCTTCGAGCTGTTCATTTCTAACTGATAGTATTTCTCCATAGGAATACCCATTTCCTTAGCCCTTGCCTTGTCAAACTTCAGCTGCGCTGCTCTTTGGTGGTCAGGGTCTACAACTTCTTTCCTCTTTCCTTTGGCTGTTATAGTTAGAACAGCTTCAGGAACCTCTTCCTCTTCTTCTTCTTCCTCCTCCAGAATCAGATGCCTCCTTCTGCTTGGCCTGTCCCCAGGAATGGATTCCACCCCCTTAGTTTGTGCAGGGTTTGGAGATCCAGCCTGAGTAGGCTGAGCAGCTTCAGTGTTTTTGAAGACATCTTCAATTGGACCTGTTTGTGATGCACCTGCTGCTTGACCAACAAATACTGATTTCTCCTTAGGAGAAGAGATGTTCTCCCCCTTAGACTTAGTCTTTGAGGCAGACATCTTCTCCCCCTTTGAAGGAGATGGCTCAGAACCTTCAACAACTGGTCTACATGTAGAAACAAATTCAGCAGGCTTAGCAGCAGTTTTGGCAGCAGGCTTGGGGCCAACCAGGCTATGCATTAAGAAAGCCAGCTTGTCCTTAACCTCTGCAAGCTGGGTAAGGCAGGACTGAAGAGAAGAGGAATGGGAATCAGCAATTGAGGACAGCTTAACGAGATTTTCTCTGTCAGAAGCTGTGAACAGCAAGCTTTGAAGCTGTGCAAGATGTAATTCAAGAGAGTCTTGCACATCATCAAGGTTTGCTGATACAGAATTGGACAGAGAAACAATAAGAGAGTTTAAGCTGGCCAGTGTGGTAGGAAAGGTAGCAGTGTAAGTGTTCAGGAGAGTGGACAACTGTTGGGATATGGCTGTCATGGAGGACACAGAGTCCTGTTGATGTGGAAGAATAGTGGAGAGTGTTGTGGAGATGTTTTGCAGCTGTGCAGTGAGTGCAAGCAGCTGTGAGGATTGATCAGCGTGGGGAGTGGTTGGAAAGGAACTCTTAAATAGATCAAAGAATCCCTGGAGCTGTGCAGACACGGAGTCTGAGATTATGGAGGGTAGGGAGGTCATGGAATGTTCGAAAGATCCAGCTTTGTTGGTCAGCAAAGATAGTTGATCCTTCAAAGGAAGATCTTTGAGGGATGGAGGAGTGTGGGTGGACTGTTTGGATTGTGTAGAAGGAGAGGAATGAGAGTGGGATGAGGATGAGGCAGGTGTTTGAGGATGTGATGGAGGGGGAAGGGTTACTTTGGACATAAGTTCCATAGCCTGAGCAAAAGTACTATGGCCCAGCTTGGAAGGGTCAATGGGTCCCTCAGCAGTGGCTGAAACTGCTTCATCAGGAGAAGGGGTAGAGAATGATGGCCTTTCAGATGCAACTTGTGTTGCAGCACCTTCATTAAAGCCTGGGATGGTTCGCTCAGTAGCATCTTCGTCTAGAGGTGCCTCATCATGGGGAGATGGGATGTGCATTTCAACATCAGCAGTGGTGAAACCTGCTGATGGAATTTGCATATGAGGTGCAGACCAGAGCGATGGTATGATCCCTGTGGTTCATCAGCTTCAGATGTTGGTCCTTCAGCAGCCGTTGGGTGTACAACAGTTATATCATGAGGAGCAGAAGTAGGAGGCTGATCTACTGGATGGTCTAATCCAGCAGGTTTGACACCTCGTGCAGACTCAGGATGTGCATGAGAAGTATAGAGTGGAGACTGTGTGGACTCAGTGTGGAATGGAGTGAACTCCAGTCTTTCAATATTCTCAGCCTGTTGGGAGGCTGGTATAGTTGATGTGGTAGTCTCCATATGTACAACTGGCTCCTGTTGGGAGGAACCAGAGGGCCTAGGCTGACTTAGGGTAGACTCTTGTTGGAGTGAAGCCTGCTCCAAATGTGCTAAACCTTCTCCCAAAATAGGAGAAGCAGTAGGGGTTGCTTCTTTTTCAACTGACTCCTGTTGAAAGGGATCAGAGGGGCTAGTTGGTTCGGTTGGTTTCTTTTTGCCTAAGATTTTGCGTCTGTAGAGTCTGAGAGATGAAGTGGAGGATTGATGTTGTGGAGAGGTGATGAGGGGTTCTGTTTGGACTGGTGGTGAGACTGGGTCAGAAACAAGTGTGTTGGCCTGTTCCATAGTCTCAGGTGCCATAGAGGCACCAGCCACAAAGGCTTCAGGTTCAACATATGAACCAGGGTGAGAAGCCTGCTCCCCCTCAGCCACAGAGGCTGATGGAGCAGACTTGGACTTAGCTGTTTTTGCCTTCTTGCTGACAGGCTCATCTTGAGTCGTTTCCAGGGCTCTTTTGACAAATTTAACCAAGGATTTGGATTTTCCCTAGGAGCAGTCACTGGATCCACCCTCACAGTAGAGGGTCCTTCCACTATACCAAGCAACCTTGTTAGGCACAAAAAGGCCTCAGTCAAACCTGTTCTACATCTGAGGGGGAGATTGATAATCAAACCTGTTGATGCATTTGAAGGTTGAATTTAAGGCCTATTATATGCCTTATTGAAGCCTGAAAATGAGTTGCAATATTAGTCATAAGCTGTTCTATGTGTTGCATATGTTGCAACTAAGACAGTTTGTCCAAGCTGCTCTGTCTACTGAACAGGCTGGACATAAACTGTCTACGCTGCGCTACACTGGTGAGCAGCTTGGGCACTTTTAAAGTGTTCTGTTCTTTGTGAACAGAACCTGTTCTTTGTGAACAGGCTAAACACTTTATGGAATACGTTTCCAAGTCCTCATGTATTGTTTTTGACTGCTAGATCAGTTTACAAAGTCGAAGACAAAGTGGAAAACAGAACTGCTCACTGCCCAAGCTGTTCTGTAACGTGAAGACAAAAGGTTATTTGAAAAAGGGTGACAGACCTTTTTCTTATATCAAAATAGGCCTTTACAAGGAAGAAAGACGCAAAGTTGACATTCCTAAATTAGTTAAAGGCAATGCAACAGTAGACAAAGTGAAAAGACAAAAGTTCTGCACATATGAAGTCAAGTCTGCTTTTCAGAAAAGTGCAGAAAAGGTTATGTTGTCTTTTCAACAAGACTTCTCCTTTTTCATTCCGTCCAATGAAGATGTTTCTCTTAGATCCTCTGAGTGAGTATAAAAGGAAGCTTCTAAGGACAGAAAGAAGTGCGAAGAAAAGCTAAATGCTGAAACCAAGAGTGAACGTGCAAGTGTGATTTTCATGCATGCAAGCCTTCTGTGTAAATCAGTATCTGTGTGTCTAAGTTGTTTTACATAAGCTGTTCCCTTAAGTCTTGTAAACACAGTGAGTGCTTCTTAGTGAGTGTATTCATTGTATACTAGTTTGAGTTTGTCTTAGACTAGTGAAAATACTGTTGTATCTGTCATCTCAGCTTGAACTATTCCGCATTCAAGCTTGTTTGTAATTAACAAATTGTTGATAATACATACAAACATCGAGAAAATAGAGTGTAGTTTTTTAAATAGCTGTATTCACCCCCCCTCTACACATTAAAGCTATATACTTTGGGAACCTTTCGGGACCTACAAACCTCCTCATTGGAGTAGATAGAGGAGGCTCATTTGGAAGTACAGGGGTGTAGAAAACTCTATTCCCAATCAATGGGAAAGCAACAGTACGTAACATAGGCTGAGAGTTGTATAAATGCTCACAACAGACATGCTTGAAAATGAGGCTCAGAAACCTTGGATATCCAACAGCAGCTGAACGTCTTTCCTGCTGCACCAGATTCCTCAAATTCAGGAAAATCCACCGAGCTATGTTCATGGTAGTCCCATCTACGAGCTGTAGGACTATTGGAATCTCATCACGGCTAAGCTGGTCAAAAGAACCAACTTTGCTGCTGAAGCACATCACCAGAGAGGCAAATAGAAAGCTGTAAGTAGGTAATTGATCCTTCCTGAATAAGGTGGCTCCAATCTTGGGCTCTGCTACACCACAAAAACGTAGCATATTTCCCATCTGACCATTTTCAGGCTGTGGCTGATCATAAGTTTCAGCCACATGGAGATGAAGAACTTCCCTGATAAGACCATTAGTGATCTCAATCGTCTGAGTCCCATTGAGAATGGTTCCCCTTATGATTTTGGTTGTTGGGTCGTAGGCACAGGTGTACCAAAACTCATATACCGTCTCCTAGTACAGGACACCAGGAGTGGCAGTCATGGCGTAATGCAGATGGTGAACCTTTAGAAACTCCACCATATCTTCATAACCTTTCCCCACATAGTTTTTGGGAATGGTTAGGTTGGCTATGTAGTTTGTGGGTTTCAGTGTTAGCATTGTGGTAATTGAAGAGTGTTTCTGAACATCTGCACAAACAAATACTGGTAGAAAGGGGTTGTTTTGGTGAGCCATAGTGTAAGTAGTGAGGATATGAGCACAAGACACTTAGTCAAATTTAGGGTTCTTTGGAAGTTATGGGAACAGTAAGGTAGACGAAGATGAAACAGTAGAGAGGTATTTATAGGGTTTGAGTGTGAGTGGGTATGAGAGAGAAAAGTTTGGGCAGTTGATTTGAAAAGTTCTTTAATGGAAAATGGAACGGTTGTCCATATCAGAACGGTTGTCAGACCCCTCGAGCCCTTTTTAGTCACTAACACACGTTAACACACATTATCCGCAGTAATTAAGTTAAATAAATATAGAAATTAAGTAACTTAATTGTTAAGAAAGGTAATTAAAACTGATGGTCTAAGCTGTCAGTCAAACCTGTGATGAGCAGGGTCATCACAAGCTGTTCATTCTCCAGGCTGTTCATTCAACCTGTGCAGCTATGCAAGAACAGGTTGTGTTCATTCAAGTTTTCAGAAATTGGCTAAGTGTAGAACATGCATAGAACATTTAGGACACTTAGTCACTTTTATTTAACATGCCCAACTTGCTTACAAGATAATTAAACCTGTTTTCATCAAGAGGCTTGGTGAAAATGTCTGGAAGCTGTTCATCGGTGGAAATAAAACTTACCTCCACATTACCTTTCTAGATGTGATCCCTGATGAAGTGATGTCTGACCTCTATATGCAAGTCCATAGTCTTCAAGTTGATGCTGCATCGACAGAATCTGCCCACAGCACCTTCCAGCAGCAATATACTCAGCTTGAGCAGTAGAAGTAGAAACTGAGTTCTGCTTCTTGCTACACCAAATTATCAACTTACCACCAAGGAGTTGACACCCACCTGTTGTGCTTTTTCTGTCTAGCCTGCAGCCTGCAAAATCAGAATCTGAATATCCTGTTAGTTCAAGACATCAGTCTTTGGGATACCATAGACCCAAACCTGGTGTACGTTTAAGGTATCTGAAGATTCTTTTTACAACATCTAGATGTTATTCTTTAGGATCAGCTTGAAACCTAGCACATAAACAGGTAGCAAACATAATATCTGGTCTACTAGCAGTTAAATATAGTAAGCTCCCAATCATGCCTCTGTAAGCTGTTACTGAAAGAGCTTTGCCACTGGCATCTGCATCCAACTTTACATTGGTTGCTATTGGGGTTTTGAAAGGAGAACTTTGATCAAATTTAAACTTTTTCAAAAGATCTAAAGTATACATTCTTTTATTTATGAAAATTCCATTTGAGGTTTGTTTAACCTGTAATCCTATAAAGAAAGTAAGTTCTCCCATCATACTCATTTCATATTTAGACTTCATGAGTAGTGAAAAATTATTGCATAACTGCTCATTAGTAGAACCAAATATTATGTCATCCACATAAATTTGAACAAGCATAATATCAGACTTCACCTTCTTTATGAACAGTGTGGTATCCACTTTACCTCTGGAATAACCATTGCTCATAAGGAAATCAGTTAGAGTGTCATACCAGGCTCTAGGGGCTTGTTTTAGACCATAGAGGGCTTCGTTCAACTTATAGACAAAACCTGGATGATGTTCATTTGCAAAACCTGGAGGCTGCTTGACATAGACTTCTTCTTGCAGCTTACCATTCAAAAAAGCACTCTTCACATCCATTTGAAATACCTTCATGCTCTTATGAGCAGTGTAGGCTAGAAACAGACGAATTGCCTCTAACCTGGCCACAGGAGCGAATGTTTCATCATAGTCAATGCCTTCTTCATGTCTGTAGCCTTGAGCAACTAGTATTGCCTTATTTCTAATGACATGACCTTGCTCATCCATCTTGTTCCTGAAAACCCATTTGGTGCCAATTATTGTTTTTCCTTTAGGAGCAGGGACCAGCTTCCATACTTTGTTTCTCTCAAACTGATTGAGTTCTTCTTGCATGGCAGTGATCCAATTGGCATCTTTAAGTGCTTCATCCACTTTCTTAGGCTCCATCAGGGACACAAAGCTAGAAAACATACAATAGTTTCCTAAGCTGTCCCATCTTGTTTGCACCCCTTTGTTGATGTCACCAATTATTTGATCATTTGGGTGACACCTGATCCACTTAGGATCTTGCCTCAATAAGGATTCTCCTGAGTTATCTTCAACAGGTCCTGTTGAGCAGCTCTCAAGATCTTCAGACACACTAATATCTTGAGCATGACTCTCCATTGTTGAACATATCAGTAGAGGATCCAGAAAAATCAGCATTGATTGGTTCAGGACACGAAGTTGTAATTATGTCAGTACACTTATTCACATAGGGTGTATCAACATAGTCATCATCATGCCCATCATGATTAGCAAGTTCCACTCTTGATGTAGTGGAAGCTTTTGAGTCCTTTTCTTCATTGATGGAATGCTTAAGATCATCAAAGCTGAATTCTCCTAAAACTGATTCAGGAACAACTTTGGTGGAGGCACTCCTAGACTCTTCAAAGGTGACATTAATAGATTCATCTATCACCTTTCTCTTGTTATTGTATACTCTGTAGGCTTTGGAGAAAGCAGAATATCCAACAAACACACCTTCATCAGCTTTGGGTTCAAACTTTTCCAGTTGGTCCCTTTGATTCAAAATGAAGCAAGGACATCCAAACACATGGAAATACCTAATGTTTGGCCTCCTCCCTTTGAGTAACTCATACGGAGTCTTGTTGAACCTTTTCATCACCAAGGATCTATTTTGAGTGAAGCAGGCAGTGTTGGCAGCTTCAGCCCAGAATGATGAAGGTAAACCTGATGCACACAACATGGTTCTAGCAGCTTCAATGAGAGTTCTGTTTCTCCTTTTAGCAACTCCATTTTGTTGTGGAGTTCTTACTGCTGAAAAGTTCTGTAAGATCCCTCTTTCTTCACAGAAGTCCTCATGAGTACTGTTTCTGAATTCAGTACCATGATCATTTCTAAGCTGCTTTATTTGAGCAGAGTTCATCATTTCCATCTTTTTGATAAATCCAATGATTTCTCTGGCAGCCTCTCCTTTACTCTTCAGAAAGATCACCCATGTAAACCTGGAGAACTCATCAACCATTACTAAAGTGTATCTTCTTCCTCCTAGACTTGGGACACTAACTGGTCCAAACAAGTCCATGTGGATTAAGAAAAGAGGAGTATCAATAGAGAAATTGTGCTTAGATTTAAAAGATTTTTTCTTTGCTTGCCTTTCTCACAAGCAGTGCAAAGTTTATCCTTAACAAAAGTTATAGAAGGCAAACCTGTTACCAACTCTTTCTTACAAAGATTGTTGATATTCTTGATGTTCAGGTGTGATATCCTGTAAGGTCGCCTGATTACGGATCCTATATTGACGCGACACCTACCAACGAGTGCGGAATCCTCGTTAGCGGCTTGACAGATAGACCACGCACACCGAAACACGGAGACTAGCACAGTGATAGACGAACAACGTATCGTCCCTACACGATGATTCTCTACAAACAGAACTCTCTGAATGCTAGCAAGTTCGAGATCGCCTTTTGCTAATCGCTCTGATAAATGTCTGCAAAAGTCTGATAATTAATCGAATTAACCCTTAATAATAACTCCCAGTTCGAATTTGTCTAAGACAAGTTCGAACATGGCCCAAAGCCTTTTCGAACTTAACCTTTAACAAATTCGAACCTTAGCCTTCAAACTTATGTTTGAACTTATCTTTGAACTTATGTTTGAACTTATTGTAATACATTACACCAAGTTCAAACATATATACAATTAATATCAAACATATATAAACAAACATATAACAAATAAATGTTAATGTATAATAATAGTCAAATTGACTTTTACAAAATATGTCTATACTTAGACGGCTATCGTCACACAGGGTGCACTAACAGACTCCCCTTTAATGATAGCTTCTAACTATTAATATTTTGCCTAAGTAATAGAACTATATAAGCTACTACCTACATACAATCCTGTATCAATACATACTCTAACTATCTTTTGGAATTTCCTAGCCTCGGATCTCCAGCCTTCATGAAAGAAGATAGGCTGATCGTGTTGCTTTCGCAGGTCATCCATAGATAGGTTGATTAGGTGCAGCGGATCATATACTCTCAAAATCACTTTGTCTTCTATAACCTCCATGAGTGCTTCAGCTGTATCATTGTCTATATACCACCATTTCATGTTTCTAAGAACCTCCTGTGGCATAGACTTTAATGGTACCTTCTTCTAGCATCTGACCGGTTTGTATACCATTTTAGCTAACGGTTTTGTATGAGGATCTATCCTTGACTCATCCTCAATTCTCTTTCCTGACCTCGGCTTGAGTCTTTCAAATTTTCCAGATCTACCCTCTCTTCTGATTATCTTTGCGATCCCTTCAGCATAATGGTCATCTCCAGTGTTGATCAACTCTTTCCATGCTAATTCCTTCACTTCAATCTTTGGCAGTGTGTTAAACACTTTGAGCATTCGCCTCAGGTTTTGAAGTCCATCTCTTCTTTTTAGTATAAATAGCTGCAGTTCTCTGTCGAAGAACCAGCTAAGTATTCCTCCTGAGAGATTTTCGGAGTTCGGCACTCTCATCTTCTTCTTCATCTTTGGCTCTGCTTTCTTTTCTTCCTTACGGAACCAAAAATTTAACAATTCAGCTCTGCTTGGTTCTTTATCAGCTTCCTCCAGTTCTGAATCTTCCACAGAGGCCAATTTAGTCTCATCTATATCAATTACATTCTGATCGTTATGCACATATTGTTCTGTGATGGGTTGTGAATGAATGATTACTTCATCTACGTTGTCATCTTCATCATCCACGACCTCCTCATCAGATTTCCAGTCAACTATATCTTCTGGAATAAATTCCCCTTCTTCCAATTCTTCAATATCATCCTCAAAATCAAACACTATTTCTTCTTCTTCTATATCCATCAGAGCATCTATCATCTCTCTCTCAATGGTTTTAGAAGTTTCACCTTCAGCCCTTTCTTCTACTGCAGATTGACTTGGCTCCCCCTGAATTGATGCTCGCTGAGCAGTCGGAAAATCTGCTAGCTCACTTTCTTTTCCAGCCTCGGGATCATTGCCGTCATCATCATCTCTTCTTGTCACTTCGGCTTCTTTGCAGGTAGTCTCCCCCTGAGCTTGAAGATTTTTCATTAACTGCTCCAGGAGGGACTTCATTGTTTTAATCTCAGAAGCTTGATCAGTAACAGTTGTTTTCAGTTCAGCGTTCTCCTGATCAAGTCTGGCATTATGAGCTTGAAGTTCTTTGTCTGCTGTGGTTAGCTGAAAGATTTGGACTGATTGGAAATCCAACTTGCTCTTCAGCTCTGTAAATCGCTGATTTTCAATGAATGTGGATGATGTAGATGGAATGAATGTAATTGGTGATGGCGTGATGGATGGTTGAACAGCTGGCATTCAGGCTCTGGAGCAGAAGTGGATGAAGCTCCCTGCATAAAACGATGCCTCCTCGCCTTATGTCTAGGAACGAGGGGAGTTGGATCTTCTGCTTCAAAATCAGAATCGTCATTATCTGAGTCTCTAGCAGCTCTTTTTACTTCTTCTCTCGTACTGACCACAATTCTTGAACCATATCTGCCAATGCGGACAGATGGATCAACACGCTCTACCTCTACTTCCTCTACTTCTCTTTCTTCAACATCTTCAGAAGCAGACTGAGACTCTGAGGTGGTCATTGCTTGACCTTCTACCTCAATCTCTCTTTCTGCAATTCCAGCCATCGGGACCTCAATGTCCATATTCTCATCATCTGATGGCTAATATTCATCCACATCTCTCATAAGATCATGGAGATCAACTGGAGGCTCCAAGATATCATTAATCAGTTCGGCTGCAATATCTTACTGGGCCTGCATCCCATGAGCCCATATATCTTCAAGGGTCTCTGCCCTAGGATCAACTGCTGGTGCCAAGCCTGAAGGGCCCGCAGCGTCAGACGATGGACCTGCTGCCGTTGATTCTTGAATTCTTCTCGAGGATGGCCTCGAAGTCTGAATTGGTCTTTCCTGAGCTGTTTGCCTCCTGCGAGGTTGCGGTTGAGGTCGTTGCTGTTGTTGTGGCTGATGCTGCAGTGGCTGTGGCTGAGGACCTTCACCAGCCCAGTTATCCCCTTCTGGGGCTACAAAATCTGGATCAATCACTGCCCCGAAGAGAGGTGCATCAAGGGGCCTGACCTACTCAGCCCTGCGAGCATTGTGCGACTGGCAGTCAGCAAAAATTTGTTTATCTATAATTGTCACACTTTGAAGATTAGGTAGCTGTGGCAGATTCGGCAAGAAATGACGGATAAGCATCATGCGAAGCACGGATACATCAAAAATCTTTCACGCGCTGGAGCTGTGATCTGGTGCACAAACTCAGCAAAGAACATTTCTGAATAGCTGAAATGTTTGTTATATATCAAAGCAATCATAGCCGACTGCATCTTGGAGACAATGTAATCGAATCCAGCCTCTTTCAGCGCAAAGCACACCATAATAGCATGTGCCAAATACCTCCACTGCCCGATAAATCCGCTTTTCATAAACAAAGCTTTGGTTATATCTAAGGCATATCCCATACGCAGGAAGGCCGCTTGCCTTATATTCACAGGGAAATCAATGGGCCCTGCCCCTGGATCTTCAGTCCCTAGCTGCAGAAACCTGACGCAGCATGTTAGCAGAGAAAACAATTGGCTGCTCGCCGACTCTGGTTCGCAAAACTGTCGGGGTAACATTGCAGTCCACTTGTAAGTGCTCCCAAAATTGTCTTACATATGGTAAGACTATTTGCACATTATGAGATAGGGCATAAGAAACCCTGGAATGTGCCAAAAATTCCACCATCTGTCTGAACGAGTGATCTTCGGGAAGCTCCCTATCTTGAGACATTACCATATTATGCTTTTGGAAGAACGCTCTATCACCCATAGCTGCACATAAAAACAGTAACCAAAATTAGAAGTGAAAATAAAAGTTAATCTTGTTTAATTTTGAATTTTTTTTTATTTTGGACTTACATAAGACCAAAATCCAACACATTCGAATTTCTACAAGTTTTGAATTATTTTATAAAAATATTTGAATAAAATAACAAATTCGAAGATATATATTCGAATATGACTGAATTCAAATTTGTTGACAAATTCGAATTTTCTGACAAGTTCGAACATGATAAACATATTCAAAGTAGGTCACTTTCGAGTACAAATCCATGATTTTAACCCCATTTGACTTAGAAAATAGTATTAACTAGTCCCATTTGGTTCTAATCGAAGATTTATGTAAGTTATTTGAAGTTTCACCGATTAAAACTTGTGATTTTGAATCATCAAGTTTAAACCTCAAAAACTTCAAAATTGATCGATTTTTTGCTAAAAATGAGTCCTAAACTACCTAAACTTTGTATAATACTAATGTTTATACCTAGATTTGTTGGTAGATTCGAACACACAAGAGCAAAACTTCGAGAAATAGTATAAACTTCGAAAACGGTAAACTCGAAGACAAGTTCGAAATCGCAGTGGGAAAGTTCGAATAAATAGAATCGAAGTTATGTGAAATAAATGAGTCACTGTTGACCTTTATATACTAACAACCTTCGAACTTGCATTTAAACTGGAATTTTCTTACAGATTCGAAGGTAATTCGAATTTGTCTTAAATTCGAATATAATTGAAAATTTTGAAAATCCTTGAACAAAATTCAACTTTTTCAACTTTTTCATGTAACGGAACAAACTTTGCAAAATTTATTTAAATCAAGCAATAGATTTTCATGCAATGTTCGTTTATTCAACCAAAAATGCATCCTTAGTAACTTTGACCTTTTTCCTACTTTAAAAATAAAATAAAATAAGATAAAATAAAAAGATAAAATTTTGAATAAAATTTAAACTTGAACTACTCAAAAATATTTTTAAATTGTACAACCTATACTAACAGAATATTTTGGCGAGAAAGTCAGAGAAAGGTTCAATCAGATAGCGGTGCCAAATACGCACTTTCAGTATTGCACTCTCACACTTAGGAATTTTTGATTCCTTGATTGTTTGTCGTGACACACATTTCTAGGTGATTGTCGGTATTGTTTTCCCTTTAAACATGTTACACTTTGGAATATCCCTTGGCCTTTTTATTTATCAAGAAACTACCTTACGTGTCTCATACTTAGACATACTTTTAAGATCAAGGCATACACACAATGATTATAACTTT
The DNA here is from genome assembly GCA_020465985.1 of Centrapalus pauciflorus. Lineage (NCBI taxonomy): Eukaryota > Viridiplantae > Streptophyta > Magnoliopsida > Asterales > Asteraceae > Centrapalus > Centrapalus pauciflorus. The sequence continues at coordinate 255,412 of JAANYP010004184.1, forward strand.
TCGGTATTGCAAATTTTCTTTAAAAGGCAAACGTCGGACACAGTTCTGTATTTACATACAACAGAGTGTCTTAGTTTGTCTTAAAGTTTATTTTAAAGCTAGCAAGACAGCGGTGACAGGTCTGTACTGTCCTACAACAAAGCGACTTATCTTGCTAAGTCGAGTCAAACCAAAGGCACATGTCTTTACTTACGTACAACAGAGTGACTTGTTTTGACTCTCAATTCACTATCATGATTTTTCTATTCTTTTCTTTTCTTTAAGATGTATCCGATGTGGCTATACATCCCCCAGAAAATTTGCATACCTCATTTGGAATCATTGTTTGTATGTCTCTAACATAAAAATTAAGACCCTTTGGTCATACATCTAACTTAGTTACACATATGACTTTTTCTTGAGTATTTTATTAGCTTTGAGATTCCCTTTGTGTATTATGCCTACGAACACATCAAACTAGAAAATGTATATCACTTAGAGTTTTAGGTGCATTATCTGTGAAAGCTTAACACTTAGAGATTGTATCGACTGTGCTAATTTTCGTCACTTTGAACCTATGTATCTAAAACTTAACTCAATTTCTAATATACTCCTTTTTTGAGCTTTTTATGGGTTTCTCTCTTTTTTCTTTTGTTTTTCATAAATAAGCATAAGCTAATAAAATAACCTACTAACTTACTATAAAAAGAATGAAATTCTACTTAGCTACTAAACTTACTATAAAAAGAAAGAAACTCTACTAACTTACTGCTATAAAAAAAATAAATTCTACTAAGGTCAAGTTACTCTGGATTACGCATGCCATTTAGTTGAACTAACAACTCAAAACGTGACTTATCAAAAGCTTTAGTAAATAAATCAGCATTATTATCTTCCGTTGCCACTTTTACCAGCTTTATTAAATTCTTTTCAGCACAATCACGTATAAAATGATGTCTTATGTCTATATGCTTTGTTTTTACTGTTTTTAACTTGATTATTGGTTACAGCAATAGTATACTGGTTATCTATCCTAACAGGAGTATGAGTATAAGTCAAACCGTAATCCCGTAATTGTTGTTGTATCCACAAAACCTGTGAACAGCAACTACCAGCAGCAACATATTCGGCCTCGCACGTTGACACGGCTACCGAAGTCTGTTTCTTGCATTGCCAGGAAACAAGTCTCCCTCCAAGGAACTAACAACCTCCAGTTGTTGACTTTCGATTCAAGCTGCAACCTCCATAGTCTGAATCCGTGAAAGCTTCCAATTCCAGATCACCATCCGCGTGATACCAAAGTCCCAGCTTTGGTTTTGACTTGAGGTATCTCAGAATCCACTTCACAGCTTTCATATGAATCTCCTTTGGATTAGCTTGAAACCTAGCACAAATACACACATCAAACATTATGTCAGGTCTACAAGCAGTTAAATACACAACTGAACCGATCATGGCCCGATATAACGTCGGATCCACATCAGTATCACTTTCTGTACCCGGTCCAAGATTGTGATTCACTTGAATCGGCGTGCTAAAGTGAGCAGTCAACTTGGTTCCCTCCATCCCGAAGCGCTCTAGAATATCGTAGACATACTTTGTCTGATGGATAAACATACCCTCCTTCCTCTGTTCAACTTGCAAACCCAGAAAGAAGTTCAGCTCTCCCATAGCACTCATCTCAAACTTGGACTTCATCACCTTCTCAAATTCTTTGCACATCTGCTCGTCTGATGACTTGAAAATGATATCATCGACGTACACTTGTACCAAGATGAAATGTTCACCCTTCCTCTTCACAAAGAGTGTACTATCAATTCTCCCTCTTTCAAACCCGTTATCTGAAAGATGAGTAGATAGTGTCTCATACCACGCCCTTGGAGCTTGATGTAGTCCATACAAAGCCTTATCTAAACGATACACTCTGTCTGGATACTTTGGATCTGTAAACCCGGGCGGTTGTTCAACGTACACCAGTTTCTTCACTTTGCCATATAGAAAGGCACTTTTTATGTCTAACTGATAGACTTTAAATCCTTTGAAGGAAGCAAAAGCTAGAAACAAACGGATTGCCTCAAGCCTAGCCACTAGCGCAATTACTTCATTGTAATCGATTCCTTCCTCTTGGTTGAAACCCTTTACGACAAGCGTTGCCTTATTGCGAGTTACAGTACCCCGATCATCTCTCTTGCATTTAAAAACCCACTTGGTTCCTATAGCAACTTCTCCTCGAGGTAACGGAACTAACTCCCACACTTCAAGTTTTCTGAATTGTGACAGTTCTTCTTGCATCGCTTCAACCCAAGAGTTTTCTTTCAGTGCCATTTGCACATTCTTCGGCTCTACTTGTGAGATGAAACACGAATAGAGGCAAGTGTGAAAGGCCTCGGAGTCATTTATCATCGACAACAGCACTGTGTTGTTATTTGAACTACACCTATTCCTCACACCAGCATTTGGATTTCCTATGATACTCTCAACTGGATGATCCTTATTAATCCTCGATGTTTCTATCTCATCGATCCTAAGATTATCTCCTAAGTTTGATCATATCTCACCTAACGGGGGAACGACTTCAGACTCTACATTTTCTTCCTCATGAACTCTGTCTTCGGAGTTAGAACTTGTAGTCTGATTTTCGTTTGTATGCAACTCAAAATCATTCTCTGCTGGAGATCTATCTTCTGTCGTTGTAGGCTCAGAAGTTGATGGAAAGCCCGTCTTTTTAAATCCTTGACCATCGTCATTCAGATTTAATGACGATAAGTCATGTTCGATTGTACCTGCATTTCCATCCAAAGGAATGTTAAATGGTTCAAACAGTTTGTCATAATCAAAAATCCATTCCGGACCAGTTTGGGGTTCATGTGTATAACTTGTTACATCAATGTTACACACAATCTCTATCGTACCGTTTGATTTGTTAAAAACCCGTTTATTTGGTAAGTTCGGCACATAACCTAGGAAATAACCTTCGTCAGCCTTTTCACCAAACTTAGGTTGATGTTTTGTTTTCATTAACGTACATGGTACCCCAAACGGTTCGAAGCCAGTTAAGTTTGGTGGCCTTTTATTCAAAACTTCATAACAGGTTTTGTTCAATGATTTGACAGTAAGGACCCAATTTAAAACATGACAAGCGGTATTCACTGCCTCCCCCCAAAACATGGTAGGAAGCTCTGAATCCGAGAGCATGGTCCTTGCTGCCTCAATCAAAGTCCTGTTTTTCCGTTCTGCCACCCCATTTTGTTGTGGCTCATACGGTGCACTAAATTGATGCACTATGCCTTTAGATAGGCAATGTACACCAATTACTGTGTTTTTAAATTCCGTTCCGTTATTACTCCTGATACGTTTTACCCGCGTCCCATAGGAGTTTTCGACTTGGTCTAAGAACCCGATTAGCTTGGCAGCTGTCTCGTCCTTCGTACCTAAAAAGAAAACCCATGAAAATCGTGAGTAATCATCAGTAATAACTAAACGATACCAATTATCACCTATACTCCTTTTGTTGATTGGTCCGAACAGGTCCATATGTAACAAATCGAAAGTGGCAGATATAGAGTTCAGAGTCTTGGACTTGTGTGCCTTCTTGTGTTGTTTTCCTTTCTTGCACGGTACACACTTGTCTTCAAACTGAAAACTCTTCATTGGAACACCTTGAACCAGTGCATTCTTAGTGATGTAGTTCATTTTTCTTAGGTGCAAGTGTACCATGCGTCTGTGCCATAAAACGGATTCGGTCTCTGAAGCTTTTGATAGAAGACATATTGGTCCCATCGAAGATTCTGGTTTATTCATGTCTAGCATGTACAAGTCATTCTTCCTTGGGGCCCTCATCAGTATCCACTCTTCAGTTACTTGAAATCCTGGTTTTAGCACTAACGCCTCAGTATCAGTGAAAATAACTGAGTTCTTCTTATCACATATTTGAGATACACTAATGAGATTGTGATCAAGTTTATCAACGTGGTAAACTTGATCCAGTTTGATAGTCCCATTAGTGACCACTCCAGTACCGGTGATATTTCCTCCTTTGTTACCAGTGAATGATACAAATCCCCTATTCCCTCCCTTGAAGTCTGTGAGTAGACTTCTTTCCCCAGTCAAGTGCCTAGAACAACCACTGTCTATGAACCACTTGTTGTTTAAACCTTTAGTTATCTCCTGCACATTAAAGAAAAGAGGTTATTTATCACGGGGAACCCAAGCCATGATTGACTTGGTAATACCATTCTCATCCACATACGTGAACTCCTTCAAATACCCATCTCTCCGTTCAGGTGACTTGGGTGTTTGATTGAGAGCCTGTTGTGGTGCAGAGTGATTTAAGTTCACTCTTGGCCTTTGTGTAGGCATTTGCTGTGGAGCCCTTGAATAATTTCGATTATATGGCATTTCCGAGTGATATCCCTGGGCTCTACCTGGTGTCTGATGTCTTACAGATGTGTGTGACCTGACCGGAGTGTAAGCTCTTCTAGGTGTAGTACTCCTATAATTTTGTTGAGGTCCTGACCTAGATTGATTAGGGACTCTATTCGGTGAATTAGTCCTAACCACTTCGTTTGGTCTACCTGACACAGGTGTTTGTTTCACAGCAATCTTTGGTGTGACTTGCACTAGTTTCTTGGTGTTTTGCGAACCACTTGTGCTTGCTACACTTGGAGAAGGTTTATGTTGTTCCGGCTTTCCATTGTTAGGTGTAGATTCTACTTTCCTACGTGGACAACTAGAAGCAACATGTCCCTTTTCATGACATCTAAAACAAGACATTTTGTCAATAGACTTCTTATGCGTGCCCTTTGACTTAGGTGTCTCACTAGTGTCATGTGCTTTCGTCTCAACTATAGTGACTGTTTCCTCTTTCTGATTATTAAAGTCACGTTTGGCTTCTCCTACAAGCATATCACTAGAAGATGGCACAAATTTGACCTTCGTAATCTTGGCATTGTTACTAGTCACCTTAGTTTCTTTATCCTTAACGATTTCAGACACAGGTTCAGATGCGACCTCTGATTCAACTGGTTTATCAGTTTTATCCTGAGGCTGAGGTACATAGTTATCATTGAAAGGTGGAGGACTCTCGTTATACCCTAAACCTACAGGTTTCATAGACTGACGTTGTGCATCTAAGATCTTCCCTAGGTTCAGTGAAGAGTTCCTAAACTTTTCCAGTTTACTATTCACCTCTGCAACCTTAACCTTAGCTTTAGCGAGCTCTACCTCTTTAATTTTAAGCTCTTTGGTCAATGCCTCAACATGTTCATACATTAGTTCTATTCTATCACACTGCTCACTCAGCTTGTCTTTTAGAACTATGACATCTTGTGCATCTGCCTTAAGCTTATTTCTAAGGTCTTCTTTTATATCTAAGAGGCTAGCATTGTCCGATTTTCAGGATTCAGTTTGAGCAGTTAGATTAGTATGTGATTCTAGCACTAAATTTAATCTATCATTAGTAGTAGCACAGAAAGCACATAAGTCACGGAATGTAGAGGAGTTCAGAATTTACTTTGCGTGAGCTGATTCCACGTTTGCCATTTGTGCAGCAAACTCTAGAATTGTCTGACTTTCTGACTTCTCGACTAGCACAGGACTGGTATCATTCTGGTTTCTGTCCTCTGCCTCTTCCTCTACTCCGACACTTCCAGTCTCTATTACCTCAGCCATGAAGGCTCTAGCGTTAGACTCTGGATGTGTACTCCAGTCGTATGTTCCATCGAGCTGTCTGTCAGATGTGACATTGGTTAACAGACCAGCTATGTTTGCCTGATTACTCGAACTACCCGGCTGATGTCTCCCCTGAGATTGATTCTGGTACTGGTTCTGGTACTTCTCAACTTTAGGTCTTTGACATTCTCTAACAAAATGTCCTAACCCTTGGAAGTTGTAGCACTTAACTTTGGATTTGTCAAATCCAATCTTATTGCTGCTGACATTTAGATTTCTGCCCGTCCTCTTGATGAATCTCTTGACTCGCTGAGTCACCATGGCAAGTTTCCATTGTAGATCCATCTTCTATAAATCATCAGGATCTACCTGATCATAGTCTTCATCCCATAGAGCAGGATCGTTGATTTTCCCTTGAACACAATTGCCATAGGCGGCCACAAATGAAGCCAAAAGATTTAGATGATCTTCAGCTGATTTTGCGCTCATCGGCATCCTTGAGTATCCTTGAGACGTAGATGCAGACTGAGTTGGCTTTTCTTCCGGTCTGGAGTACCCTAAAAAAGCCCAGCTCCCTGAGTCATCTACTCCAACTGGAGTCGATGTTTCACCTGTAAAGAATACTGTAGCTGTCTTTAATTCACTCGCCACTGAAGGTTTGGACTTTCCAAAATACATATCTGGATCCTGTACTTGGTCATACACCCGTTCCTTCTTTAGCAACTGAAAGTTATACGCCCTCAGCGTTCCAATGACTCCTTCTAGAGTTAGAGTCTCATATTTGTCTTCATCATGCTCTATCAGCGCCACATACATCTCCCATTTGGCTGGTAAAGCATCTACAATTTTCTCAATCTTCTCTAACTCACGATACTCAACATCGTGGTTGTCTAACTCAGTCAACAAGTGATAGAATCTGGTAATGGTCTCATGAGGCTTTTCGTTTTTCAAAGCCTTGAAAATAGAGAACTGCTGCTTGAGCATTTCCATTCTACCTTTCCTAACCCTAGGATTTCCTTCACACCTTTTCTCAAGTGCATCCCACAACTCTTTTGATGTTCATTGATTTCGAAATGTGTGCAGGATCTCCTGAGGTAATGTCATTCGAATAATCGAGAATGCTCGGTTCTCGGCCTCATATAGCTTCTTATCATCATCTTTCACCATTTGATATGACAAGACTCGTTGACGTCCCTCAACTTTTGTTGTAGGTGGAATGTATCCGTCATCGAGCGAAGTCGGCGAACCTATCCTTCCACCGATAATAATCTTCCAACTTCATCAACTTAGGTGGAGAATTTGCCTTTCCGACCTCATGGTCCATTTCAATAAACTTTTGTAAACTTGTCATTGTTTCAAAAATTCTTGAATTAGAACTTAATTAATTTAATTTGAAATTAATTTAAATTAACACTTTCGAACTTGAGGAAGTTAGAATTTAATTAATTTTAAATTTGATTGAAATTAGATTCAAAATTAAGTTTGAACTCAACCAAATTCGAAATGATGATAACTTCGAAAATCTGATTAAATTCGAATATGTAAATTCGAAATTAGGGAAATTCAAAGAAGAACAAGTTCGAAGCTATCAAATTCGAAGCAAACCCTAAAATAACTTCTATAGGAGCGTATTTTCTGACAAATTCGAATTTCGAATAAACCCTAATACCCCCTATATGTTCGAGCGCCGCAAGTTTGAAAAATGGCCAAAAGTTCGATTTCTTCAACTTTTCAGATTAAACCAAGGTTTTTAGAATAAAAAAATATGATTTCGTCCAAAATGATGAACTAATATGAACTTTTCTCCGTTTTGTTGCTTGTATAACTCGAAAATATATCCAAAAACGTGATTTGACAGTCCAAAAACGTCAAGAAACCACAGATGTTACTTGTGAACACGAAGAACACCACGAACACCCTTGTGGCTCTGATACCACTTGTAAGGTCGCCTGACTACGGATCCTATCTTGACGCGAAACCTGCCAACGAGTGCGGAATCCTCGTTAGTGGCTTGACGGATAGACCACGCACACAGCACAACTTTGCCTTGGGGATCCAATATGTAACCTAGGTGCTCATCAAGTTAATCTTATAGCCAGCATCACACGGTTGACTTATGCTTACAAGATTATGTTCAGCCCAGACACATAGGCTACCCTTTTGAATACATCATCACCAGCTTGAAGAGTTCCATATCCTTCCGTGGATCCCTATACATTGTCATCAAATGTGACTTTTGGCCATTTTTCAGGCCTAAGATCACTCAGCAGGTCCTTGCAATCTGTCATATGTCCGGAGCAGCCACTGTCCAAGTACCAAACCTGGGATGGTTGTTTGTCCTGCAGAGTATCATGAGAAAATATTAGTTGTTTTTAGGGGAACTCATCATAAGGATGAGTTCTCCTACGTCATCAACATTTGTTGATGGACCAGTGATATCCACACTAATATTTCCTATTTGGATGGTATCAGCTTGGATACCATCCTCATTGACTATGTTACTTCCAACACTGCTCGTTTTTGCAATGATGGAACTAGCAGATTCAACAGGCCTCATGTCCTCAGTTTCAGGATAGTCTTTGGCCATATGTGTCTTCTTTCCACACTTATAGCATTTTCTCTTTTTAGCCTTTTTGGAAGAAGAGCCTCCAGAAACATATTCTGAGTTATTCTTGTTAATTCTGTCAGCCGGTTTAGCAAATTTATTACTATTTTTAGATGAATCAACAGTTTGGGTGGAAGGCACAATGGCAACAGCTTTGCCTGTATCTTCTTTCCTCTTTTTGGGAAGACATATATCAAACACAGGAAGTTTGATTGGCCTTTGACCTTCCACAGGTTTGGAAAACTTATTCCCAAATTTCTCAGGTTGAGCAATGGCTTTGCCTTTGTTCTTACTGAAATGTTATGGATGTTGTCTATCAACATAATCATAGCTATTGGTTTTGAAAGACTTACCTTCATTTATAACCAATTTTCCACTATGATTTAAAAACTTATTTGAAACCACAGCAGATTTACTTTCAACATGAGAGTTACCCCTGTTGAAAGCAGGCTGCTTACCTTTTGAAAACTTTTTCTCAAAATTATTAGCATCAAAAGGATTAACAGGTCTCTTACCATCAGCTTTAGACCCAGAGCCTGTTTTGTCGACAGGTTTAGAGTCCATAACTGCAGCTTGAGCTTGTTTTCCTTTCTTTTGCTTGTGTGAATCAGCAGAGCACTTAGCAAGCTGATTTGATGGAGAACATATTCCATCATCAGTTTTTGGAGCTTTTTCACCCAAGCTGTCAGTATTTTGAGGCCTGACAAACCTGTTTGTTGAGACTAGCTTACCATTTACTTTCTGAATGAAAGTGCTGGGAAGCTCACCAAGAGTGGATAAGTCAGTTTTCAGATTATCTATCTCAACAATAGAAGCTGCTTTGTCAAGATCCCCTCCAAGATAGGCTTGGATTTGTGCAGGGATCTGTAAGACTGATGCAACAGCTGACTTTTTGTGCAGATTGGCACCAAGAGTAAACAATCTTTTGAAGCTTTGCATGTTTTATGTCTGTTTCTCTCTTTTCCTCTAATAAAATGGAGTTGATGTGTTTTAATTCATCAAGCTCAGTTTCCAACTTATGGAAACTGTCCAGTTTGTTAGTTTTTATGTCAAGATCAGTTTTAAGCTTAGAGATTTCAGACGGTAAAACATTGTGCTTCTCAACAGCAGATTTTAAATCACCAAGCATATATTCAAACATTTTTACTTTTTCATCAGAACTATAAGCCATAAAGTTTTGTACCTTGTACATCATTATGGGATTCCAGTTCTCTAAGCTGCTGAAGGCTTCAGCTTCAGCCAGGTCTTGTTTGAAGTTGCTGGTTCATGGGACATCAGTGTTGGCCATCAGACAGTTGTTATCTTCTTCATCTGAAGATGAGTCAGATTCCTCCCAATCACATGTCTCAGCCATGAGTCCCTTATGGTTGTTGGAAGCCACTGAGTCTTCCAACTTTTTCAGCTTAGCCAAGGCCATAAGGTACTTAACCCTGTAGCCATCGTCCCTGTTTGTCTTGAATGGTTTGGATGACTGACCAACAGCTTTAGACAGTCAGTCAGCAGCTATGTGACCAGTTTTGCCACATTTAAAGCACTCAGCCTTAGTTTTATCAAATGCCTTCTTTTTGACAGCATTTGAGTTCCTCTGCAGCATTCTTCCACCAAACCTCTTTTTGTTGAACTTTTTGACAAGCATTGCAATCATTTGCTCATCATCAAGTTCAGCAAGATCTTCACTGTCTTCCTCTTCAGACATCTCTTCCCTTTCATCATCAGCCTGTTGATCAGGTTGTGTGAACACTTCACATACCTGACCAACAGGTTGTCTCACGCTGTCCACCAAGGCAGCACCTCTCTTAGACATTTCCAAGGCATTTCTTTTTTGTTGCCTTGATTGCTCATCATTCAGTAGGGATCCATACAAATTTACAAGATCCATACCTTTGATGGTGCCTGAATTTCTCAAGATAGTAGAAAAATAGTTCCATTCTTCAGGAAGGATGTCCAAGAACTTGTTCACCAGAGTTAAACTGTCCTTTGCGATCCCAACAACTTTGAGATCATTGATGAGAGCAGTGAACCTGGTATAGGTTTCTGTGAGAAACTCCTCTGGTTTTGCAAAGAAGAGTTCATACTGTCTAACAAGATTGTTAATCCTGTTGTCCAGTGTGATTGTGGGACCATCATAGACGGTACACAAAGTATCCCACATCTCCTTTGCAGTCTTCATTTTCTCAACCTGTTTGAACACATCATCTGGAAGAGAAATGACCAGATTGTTTCTGGTTTTTACATCAAGAGCAACCAGCCTTTTGTCTTCATCAGACCATTGAGCTTTTGCCTTCTCAAAGGTTCTGATCTCAGGGCAGCTCCTTCAACAGTAGGAGTGATAGTAGTAATAGAAGTTGGCACATACGGACCTTCCATTACTATTTCTGGCAGTTGTACATCCAGATTCTCTAGGTAGAGCATCATTCTGCACTTCCAACCAGAGAAGTTTTGACGATTGAATTTCGTGGGTTTGGCCATTGAACCATTGTAATAGTAAGAGGAGGAACTGAAAGCACTGTTGTCCATGGGAATGTAGGGAGAATGAGAGATCTAGAGTTGACACACACTCTATCTGCTCTGATACCAGTTGTAGGTCCCAAAAGGTTTCCCTAGAGTATTGTGCTAAGCTGTAGAGGGGGGGTGAATACAGCAAATTTAAATTTAACACTCTTTTCTCAACGTTTGTGTATACTATTAACAAATGTTAATTACAAACAAGCTTGACTGCAGAAAGGTTCAAGCTGAGATGACAGATACAACAAATGTTTCAACTAATCTAAGGCACAGTCAGACTAGATACAATGAATACACTCACTTAGATGAACTCACTGGTTTTTACAAGACACGGATGGACAGCTTGAATATGAGCAGCTTAGACACACGTACTGTTTTATTCAAGCAGACTTGCATGCATGAAAAACACACTTCAATGCACGATCTGATTTCTCACTCTTGGTTATCTCACAATCCTTAGAAGCTTCCTTTTATACTCTCACTGAGAATCTCAGTGAAGCTTCTTCATTGGACGATGAGATAGTGGGATGTCTTTCTAAAAAGACAAAACAACTTATCTGCACATTCTAATAAAGCAGATTTGTCTTCATGTGGCAGAATCTTTGTCTTTTCCTTTTTGTCTCTATTGAATAAGGCTTTAACCAAAAGAGGAATGTCAACTTTGCATCTTTCTACTTTTGATAAGGCCATTTTGATATAAGAAATGGTCCGTCACCCATTTCAAATATCCTTTTGTCTTCATGTAACAGAACAACATAGGCAGGCTTTTGCAGTTTCTGTTTTCCACTTTGTCTTCGACTTGTAAACTGATCTCGTAGCCAAAAACAATACATGCGGACTTGGAAATGTATTCCATAAAGTGTTTATCATGTTCACAAAGAACAGCATCTGTTCACAAAGAACAAAACACTTAGAATCTGTCCAAGTTGATCAACAGAACAGAGCAACTTAGACAGTTTATGTCCAGCCTGTTCAGCAGACAGAAAAGCTTGGACAATCTGCCTTTGTTGCAACAAATGCAACATGGTAAACAGCTTTGACTTTTATTGCAAATCACTTTTCTGGTTTCAATAAGGCATAAACAGGCCTTAAATTATACCTTTAAGTGCATCAAACAGGTTTGATTAAAAATCTCCCACTAAGATGTAGAACAGGTTTGACTGAGGCCTTTTTGTGCCTAACAATCTCCCCCTATTTGCAATAATCAGTCTAAGCTGATTTTATCAATAATCACTATATATTTTTACAATACATTTTGCTGAAATGAAATTAGAACATTAAAGTAAAGTAAAAGATCATTTATATATATACTGATTTTTGACGACATAAACAACACATGTTTTTACAAAAGTACAACTGATGTACTAGTGTAAATTACAACTGATGTAAATAAAAGTTACAACTAATGTAACAAAGAACAACTAATGTACATAGAAATTCAACAATCTGGACTGTTGACGATGGAAGCAAATATTGGGAAGCCTATCCAACAGATGGACAACTTCCATTCTTCGCCTACTCAGATAGTAGATGGACTTCAAGACAGTGGTTGTGGCACTCCTTCTTCAAACATTTTTTCAAGCTCCTCCAAGATTTCCTCCAAATCCTCTATTTCATCTCTGAGGAACATGAAACTGGGATGTTGAAGCTCCCCTCTTTCATAGAAGCCTCTGAGCTGATCCCAGATGGCTGCTCTCCACTTTATGGATTGCCTGAAGGAGTTTTCCTGTCTGAATGCAACAAGCTGTTTGAGACCCACTTTGTGCAGGTCTGATGCTCTTTGAAAGCACTTCTTCTTTGACAGGGGATCTACAAAAAATACACCCAGCTCAGGTTCTTCAATCAGCTTGTCATCCTCAAATTCCACTCCTTTAGGCTAGCTGTGGTCAAATCCTTTCATTTCTACTGCAACATCACCTTGTTCAATCATGATCGGGAGTTCCTCCAGCTCTGAATCCTTTCTGTTCCTCTTGGCCTTTATTTTTGGGGTAGACACTGAGATACCCTTACGTTACTCTTCTGAAATCAGGCCAAGATCTCTCACCCTTTCCATCAACTTTTTGACATATGCCCTGATACCCTTATTGAGATACCCTTACTATGCTCTTCTGAAATATACCCCTCAATTGGCCAGCCGTAGGAGAGTACACAAGGACTTGAATTATAATTTTTTTTACTCAACATTTCAAGATCAAATCCTCTTCTTTCAACTCACCAAAGATCTCACACTATTTTCATCATTTCACCATCTTTTCAAGATTCAATTTTTCTCTATAAATAGAGAGCTTTTCTTTCATTTTTATCACACCAAAACCTCTCCTTTCTGTCTTCAAAATCCGGCCAAAGGACTTGGTCAAAGCCAAAAACTTCAATTTTTGGTGTTCTTGAGATAATTCAAGTGTTCTTCATATTTTGAAGTTTTCTTGGTGCAACTTTTGCAAAAGTTTCAACTTCTTCTCATTTTCATTCTTATAAAACATCAAAGTATGTAAATACTAACCTATCATATCTTATATTTATGTTTATATAAGTCTTGCATAATATATATAATCACCAACAACAGCAAATTTCATAAAAACTCAAGGTTATAAATCTATAGTTTTTGTTTTAAGTTGTCTTCTTCAAATGTGTTTATAAATATATAAACGCATCATGAAAGTATATATATTTTGAACACATGTGACATAAATGTGTTTTATAACTTTCATACAAGTACTCTTTGAATAAACAACAAGAATCACAAGTTATTTCAAGTTTATGAAATACTGAATTTCGGCAGAAATGTTGTATCAACTTTGAAAAATCATAACTAATATTTAACTTAACGAAATGAGTTGATTCTTGTCTCAAAAGTTAGATCTATGTCTTAACTAAAAATCTGGAAGTTTTCATAATTTGGGAACCCGAAATTGTTTGGGAACCCGAAAGTTTGACAGCTGAAAAATGGCCAACATAGGGTTTTTAACGAGCTTTTTCCCTAACCTAAACACCTCGAAAAATGGCCGTTCTTGACTTTAAAATTTTTTTGTATATAGTAGTTTAATGTCCAAGAAAACCAAAGCCTAAATCGTTTTGGAGCTTGGTCAAAAACAGCCTCAAAGTAGGTCGAAAACCTTCGAAAAGCTGGAAAATTATATATATATATATATATATATATATATATATATATATATATATATATATATATATATATAAACTTGACATTTTAAGTGGGTTTTATTTATAAACTTGTAATGTTGGGTGATTTAAGACATAAAAACATTTATATATACATATTATCTTTATGGGAGATTATTAAGTCCCTTATATCATTTAGGGCTTGGTTAATCACATCCGGATAATCACCCATCAATCTACGCTAACTTGCATTTTACGCAAATATTTTGCCATCACACGCTCGGTGAGTCTTCATAGCCCCTATTTTCACACTGTTATGTTTTAGGGTTGAAATATTTGCTACGTTTTCATATGTACATGGAAACTACTTCATTTCTTTTATGTATTACACATGTGGTTCCATCAGCACTCAAATCATGAACCGTTAGTTACATTTATTTGTAAGCGCGAATATATTGTGGATAGATCTATCGGGTGTCATGTCCCCCATTCGGGTTAGTCTTACCGGCTAACGGCGGAATGCATATATATATATATATATATATATATATATATATATATATATATATATATATATATATATATATATATATATATATATATATATATATATATGTATGTATATAACATTACGGTATTACGTATGGGAATGCTGCACAGGGCAAACTCATAATTAAGTTTCGGTTGCATGATGGTTTATAAGTAATACATAACATTGAATTTATGATTTTATAAATTCAAACTCAACTGTTGATGTCCATACAAGTTGTGACATCCTTCAATCTAAATTATTGTAATTTAGATTAATTAGTTGGATATTTTGGTAATTTATATAATTAAGTTGGATTATGAAAAATGATTATGTATCCGGATATTTAAAAGTCGGTTGCTATTTTAAGAAATTAAGAAATTTGAGAATTTCAACATTTCGTTATTAAGTATGATTTTTAAAATGTTAGTGATGATGAAAATTAGGATAAAAATCAGTATTTAATGAAATCGTATAAGTAAAGGGGCTAAATGTGTAATTAGCCAAAAGTTGGGAAATAAAAAGACTTTTAGTCTTTCATTTGGTTCATTTCACCATTTGATCTCCAAACTCTCAATCTCTCACTAAAAATCTGCTATAATTCAAAATTGTGGAACTAAATTCGTAGATTAAAGCTACATATTAACTGAATTCAAGTGGATATAAGGTAAGAAATTAGTTTCAAGTTTGAGGTTTTATTTTTGAAGAGTAAAAATACAAAATTCGGATTTGTAATATGAATAACTGTTGTTGCATGTATGTTTAATCAGTTGGAAATCATTATTCGAACATCACTGAAGCCTCAGATACAAGAATCAACCTTTAAATCGTCCTAAACGGTAACAAATCTTAGTTATTGTGTTCTTGAGGTTTTTCTTCATTTTTGGTCCAATCTGGACGAATTTTGATGTTATTGATGTGGAAAATGGACCAAAAACACTCAATATATAATAATATATCAAATGTATGATTGCATGTTGTTAAAAATTAAGTTTTGGCAATTTTTACTTAGAAACCCGTAGCTGCGACCTGAGTTTCTGTTGGTCCACTCGGCGAGTCAATGGGTCGACTAGGCGAGTCGCCAAGAACACTTGAATAAATCTTCAAAAATGCATAAGTGTTGGATCCGCCAGGACCCGAACTTAGATGGAACCGAACTCAAATGAAACCCGAACCCAAATGGACCCGAACTTGTATGGGTCAAAAGTAATTCGGATGGATCCGAAATCCGGCCGAGGATCCGAAATTTGGACCTCGACTCGGCGAGTCACCTGGACCGACTCGGCGAGTCGGCTGCAGTTCATGTGAAATTCGGATGGGGTTTTAAGGACCCGAAACTCTGGTTAATCAAACACACTTTTGAGATACTAATTGTAACATATTAAGGTAAATAAAGGAGGGTTAATTGGGAATAATAACACCTCAAATGATGAGATTGAAATGTGAGTTTCGGATGACGGTTTCGAATGTTGTAACACTTTTAATTGTACAAATTGATGCTCACTTGTCAATAAACATATTTATGATATGTTTTCCTTATGGAAATGTAACAGGTCCCTTGTGGTGTTGTTTAAACCACAGTGCGGTACTTTTGAGTCCGGTTGAAATCCCGAAGAGAAATAATATTGATAGAAGTTAATTACGCACCTACTGTGAGTACATATGATTTCGCATGTTTATATTTGCTTTATGTTAGCTATTGCTTGCTGAGACATGTTGTTTCACTTTCGTTTGGAATTCTACTAACTTGCGTAGATTTAGATGCACATGTTGCTCGTTTCATGTTCGTTTCTTTGTTGTGCATCTTTCAATGGATCGGCAGGTCGCATCTGTTATTCCGATGTTACTATGCTATATGACCCGGAGCTGATCCCTCCGAGGTTCAGGTAGGCAGTAAGTCATCCTCGATGTTATGTCTGTCTCAGATGGTTGGTTTAAATGTCGAGGTTTGGGCTCGTAGGAGCTGCGGCTCTTGTGCCGTACTTTGTGTACGTAGAGAGTATACGACGTGCGTTGTCGGTGTTACTCTTAGGGGCTTCATAAAGATTTATAGAATGCGTAAATCTGTGTATTCACTAAGCATTGCTTACCCCTAAGTTGTTGACATTTTTACAGGAAAAGGGAAATCCGCTGCGGGACCTTCTAGCTAGGTCATTAATTGAAGTCTTGAAGAGATCTAATACTCATCTTGGTAACTGAATCGTGGGATTATTATTGTAATAGATTTGGGATGATCTAATAAATTTTAAGTATGTAGACTTAGACTTGAAACCTTGTAGCACCATAGGGTGTTTAAAACAGTTGTATTATTTTTATTATGTACTTTAGCACTTGTTTAAGTATTCAGATCATTATGTAATCATGTGTTTGGTGATTAATCCTGGGTGTATTGTAAATGATGGTTATTGTGGCAAAGGTGTCACACAAGTCATATTTACGTGTAAACCTATGAGCTCACCAACAATTTTGTTGACGTATTTTAGCGTGTATTTTCAGGAAATTAAGGCAAATGCACCGCATCGGAAGTATTTTCAAGCTTACGTACTTTTGGAGTCACATTCATTTTCAAACTCTCGGAGATTTATTTGCATTATTTTTGTTAATTTAATTATGTATTTAAATCTCTATAATTTGTGAACTACACTTTATCATTTCGGGCTATGTAGAACATTTCTTTATTTTTAAGTTATATCGATGTATTTTGAAAACGTCCATATAGTGGTCGTTCGTTATGATTATGGTTACGCTTCCGCGACGTCACGCTTCATCGCCAACCGGGGTAACGGGGTGTGACAGATTGGTATCAGAGCCATAGTTATAGTGAACTAGGATGCATTATTATGTAATAGTGTAGGACTAAAAATTTTCGGGTAATAACCCGCCCAATGTAAGAAAATTATGAATGATTAATGAAAATTGCAAGTTATTTATGAATCTGTGTTTGATGATTATAGAACTGTGCCCTAAGAAAAATTTAAATCTTTAAGACTCAACTTCTTACATTTTGCTCTTTTATTTAAACTTTAAGATGATGCCGCCGAAGAGACCCATGAACACCACTGAGATCGAACAACTGGTCGCACAACGAGTGGCAGCAGCTATAGCCACCTATGAAACCAACAGAAATAGCACCGCAAATGGTGACGGAGGTGCTAGTCGCACCACGGGAGGATCTGTTTCAACCCAGAAAGGGTGTGCAATCAAATGATTCTTAAGTTGTAAGCCTCGATACTTCAACGGAATTAAGGTGCTGTCGGACTAGTTCAGTGGTTTGAGAAACTGGAGTCGGTGTTTCGTGTTAGTGGTTGCATCGAGGATGAGAAGGTCAAGTTCGCCACCCACACTCTTCAAGACGACGCCTTGACATGGTGGAACTCTTATGCTCAATCTGTGGGAATCGATACAGCTT
Source organism: Centrapalus pauciflorus (assembly GCA_020465985.1). Taxonomy (NCBI): domain Eukaryota; kingdom Viridiplantae; phylum Streptophyta; class Magnoliopsida; order Asterales; family Asteraceae; genus Centrapalus; species Centrapalus pauciflorus. Next base: position 273,226 of record JAANYP010004184.1, read on the forward strand.
ACCAACTCGCCTGGACCGACTTAAAGCAAATGATGACAGATGAGTATTTCCCGCGAAATGAACTACAAAAGATGGAGTCAGAGTTCTGGAATCCGGCTATGAAAGGATCGGATGTAGCGGGGTACACCAACAGTTTTCACGAGTTGAGTCTGCTATGCCCACAGATGGTCACTCCGGAATACAAGCGTATCGAGTGCTACATTTGTGGACTCGCCCCCCAAATCCAAGGGAATGTCACCGCATCCAACCCACCGACTATCCAGAGCGCCATCAGAATGGCGAACAACATAATGGTCTAAGTGGCCCGAAGAAACGAGGCCAAGGCTGGGGAAAACAAGAGGAAGTGGGAAGAATAATCGGGGAAAGGTTCGGGTTCACAGTCTAAAAAGCCTGACACCATCAAAGCTTTGTCGCCGAGACCGAGTCAAGGAAGGGCTATACCGGCACCAAACCATGGTTTAACCAATGCACCTACCATCACGTAGGTCCCTGTCCAACCCCTTGGGGGAAATGTAAGAAGCTTGGTCATCTGACCCAAGACTATAAGTTTAACGCCAATGGAGGCAACGGCGGCATGCAAAGAAGCTGCTTCGAATGTGGAAATACGGGGCACTTCAAGAAGGATTGCCCCAAGAAAAGGAACAACGGTGGAGCTCAAGGGCGAGCTTTTGTATTGGGAGCAGGCGACGCTCGTTAGGATCCCAACGTAGTAACGGGTACATTCCTTCTCAATGATATGTATGCTTATGTGTTATTTGATACTGGGGCTGAGAGAACTTTTATATCTGCTATGTTTAGTGAACATCTAAATGCCACTCGTTCCCCATTAGAAAATGCTTATGCCGTAGAATTAGCGGACGGAAAGTTGATTGAACCGAATAGTATAATTAAGGAGTGCACACGAAAATTGGCAGATCATCCCTTTAAGATAAACTTGATGCCTATTGAACTCGGAAGCTTCGATGTAGTTATTGGTATGGATTGGTTGTCAAACAACCATGCCAAAATCTTATGTGGTAAGAAGGTCGTAAGAATACCACTTAAGAAAAAACAAAGTCCTCACAATCGCCAGTTGAACGTCATCTCTGGTCTAAGAACCTCTGAAATGCCTTCGAAGAGGTTGTCAAGTAGTGTTAGTTCAGCTAGTGGAAAAGGAATCAAAGGAGAAGCGACTCGAAGAAATCCAGGTAGTTCGTGACTACCCAAAAGTCTTTCCTAAAGACTTGGCTGGACTTCCACCAACTAGGCAATTGGAATTTCAAATTGACTTGGTTCCTGGAGCTGCACCTGTCGCACGAGCACCCTACCGATTGGCACCGTTAGAGATGCAAGAATTATCCTATCAGTTACAAGAACTGTTAATCATCCGACCAAGTTCCTCAGCTTGGGGAGCTCCGGTCTTATTTGTCAAGAAGAAGGACGGATCCTTTAGGATGTGCATCGATTACCGAGAGCTGAACAAGTTAACGATCAAAAACCGATACCCTCTCCCCAGAATCGACGATTTATTCGATCAACTCCAAGGATCTAGTTTTTACTCTAAGATTGATCTGCGATCTGGTTATCACCAAGTAAAAGTTCGGGAAGAAGATATACCCAAGACAGTGTTCAAAACTCGTTATGGACATTACGAATTTCAGGTGATGCCATTTGGTTTAACCAATGCACCAGTCGTATTCATGGATCTTATGTATCGAGTGTGTAAACCGTATTTGGATAAATTCGTAATAGTGTTCATAGACGATATCCTTATCTATTCCAGAAATAAGGAGGAGCATGAGCAGCATATAAAGTTGATTTTGGAGCTTCTAGAGAAAGAACAGTTGTACGCCAAATTCTCTAAGTGTGAATTCTGGTTATAAGAACTGGGCAACTCCTAGGACTCCCACCGAAATCCATCAATTCTTAGGTCTTGCCGGTTATTATAGGCAATTCATTGAAAACTTCTCGAAGATAGCTGGTTCCTTAACGGAATTGACTTGAAAGGACATAAAGTACAACTGTGGTGAAGATCAAGAAACGGCATCCCGAATGTTAAAGCAAAGGTTATGTAGTGCACCTATTCTGTCACTACCAGAGGCAACAGAAGATTTTGTTATTTACTGCGATGCCTTACACAATGGATTGAGTTGTGTGTTAATGCAAAGAGACAAGGTTATCGCTTATGCATCACGGCAACCTAAAGTGCATGAGGTAAACTACACGACTTACCACCTGGAGCTTGGAGCTGTGGTATTTGCTCTTAAGATATGGAGGCACTACCTTTACAGTACGAAGTGCATGGTGTTTACAGATCACAAGAGCCTTCAGCATATTCTGAACCAGAAAGAGGTAAACATGAGGAAACGTCGTTGGGTTCAGCTTCTTAGTGATTATGACTGTGAGATCCGTTATCATCCGGGTAAGGTAAATGTAGTAGTTGATGCTTTAAGTTGGAAGGAACGGGTTAAACCTGTGAGAGTCCGGGCTTGGTCATGACTATACAGTCAAACTTGAACTCTCAAATCCGCGAGGCACAAGAGGAAGAAGTCAAAGAGGGAAATCTGCTACATGAAGCCCTGCGAGGAATGGATAAACAGTTTGAAATCAAGACTGATGGATGTCGATACTTCACGAGCAGAATTTGGCTACCAAAATTCGGAGGGTTTAGAAAGCTGGTCATGGATGAAGGGCATAAAACACTATTCACCCATGGTCAGATAAGATGTATCACGACCTGAGGAAATGTACTGGTGGCCAAACATGAAGGCTGACATTGCTACGTATGTCAGCAAATGCTTAACGTGTTTGAAAGTTAAGGCTGAGCACCAGAGGCCATCCGGATTGTTGGTTCAATAGGAAATTCCTCAGTGGAAGTGGGAGAGAATAACGATGGACTTCATCACAAAGTTGCCAAAGACTTCATGTGGTTATGACACTATTTGGGTGATTGTGGACCGACTCACAAAGACTGCACACTTCTTGCCAATCAAGGAGACTGATAAGATGGATAAGTTAACACGAATCTATCTTAAAGAAGTTGTCTCAAGGCATGGAGTTCCTGTATCAATTATATCAGATAGGGACAGCCGGTCCACATCAAGATTTTTGCAATTGTTAGAAGAGGCATTGGGAACACGCCTAGACATGAGCACGGCCTATCACCCGCAGACGGACGGTCAGAGTGAATGAACGATTCAGACCTTGGAAGACATGCTAAGGGAATGTGTTATCGACTTTGGCAAAAGTTGGGACAGGCACCTGCCATTAGTTTAGTTTTCCTATAACAACAGCTACCACTCGAGTATTAAGACTGCTCCATTCGAGGCAATTTATGGGCAAAAGTGTCAGTCACCGCTTTGTTGGGCTGAGGTAAGAGATAGCCAGATTACTGGACCCGAGATCATCCAGGAGACTACAGAAAAGATAGTCCAGATTCATAACTGATTAAAGATTGCACGGGATCAACATAAAAGCTATGCAGATATTCGACGGAAGGATTTGGAATTCGAGGAGGGAGATCAAGTAATGCTGAAAGTCTCGCCTTGGAAAGGCGTAATCCGTTTTGGGAAACGAGGAAAACTCAATCCTCGTTATATCGGACCATTCAAAATTTCCAAAAGAATTGGCCCAGTAGCCTACCGACTCGATCTGCCCCTAGAGCTTAGTAATGTTCATAATACCTTCCACGTATCCAACCTTAAGAAATGTTTGGCCGATGAAACACTCGTCATACCCATGGACGAGCTGGAGTTAGACGATAAGTTGAACTTCATTAAAAAACCTGTGGAAATAATGGACCGAGAAGTCAAGAAACTAAAGCACAGCCGAATTCCGATAATAGAAGTCAGTTGGAACTCTAAACAAGTACTAAGTTTACATGGGAACGCGAAGATCAGTTCCGGGAAAAATACCCTCATCTGTTCTCGAATACTCAAGCAGTGGAGAACACGAGCTAATTTCGGAACGAAATGCCCTTATCAGGGGGAGACTGTAACATCCGGCATTAAACCAGGTTAGCAACTATGACCTAATCAGTATTCACTAGCCAATTATAACCTAATCAGCGGACATTAGCAATTAATCAAAGTGATTAACAATGTTCATGAAGAAAATCAACTCAATTAGAATCATATTCATCGGTGCGATGAATCGGGAAATCAATTAAGATGGTCGATTTACGATATGATGGATTATTTCAACTAAGTCCATAATTAATCTATGATTAGTGACACTAATCTTATACTAATACACTTACTTAACATTAATTATGCAAGAATAAAACAATTCATTAAAACAATGCATCCAAAAGTATTTATGAAATTACAAGAAAAGAGAAATACAAGAATACATTTCTAAATACATTTATACAAAAAAATGAAAATACATAAAAAATACACCTCATTAGGCCGGCCCTAGGAGAGTACACAAGGACTTGAAATATAATTTTTTTTACTCAACATTTCAAGATCAAATCCTCTTCTTTCAACTCACCAAAGATCCCACACTATTTTCATCATTTCACCATCTTTTTAAGATCCAATTTTTCTCTATAAATAGAGAGCTTTTCTTTCATTTTTGTCACACAAAAACCTCTCTTTTCTCACTTCAAAAACCGGCCAAAGGCCTTGTGCAAAGCCAAAAACTTCAATTTTTGGCGTTCTTGAAATAATTCAAGTGCTCTTCATATTTTGAAGTGTTCTTGGTGCAACTTTTGCAAAAGTTTCAACTTCTTCTCATTTTCATTCTTATAAAACATCAAAGTAAGTAAATACTAACCTATCATATCTTATATTTATGTTTATATAAGTCTTGCATAATATATAATCACCAACAACAACAAGTTTCATAAAAACTCAAGTTTATAAATCTATAGTTTTTGTTTTAAGTTGTCTTTTTCGAATGTGTTTATAAATATATAAATGTATCATGAAAGTATATATATTATGAACACATGTGATATAAATGTGTTTTATAACTTTTATACATGTAGTCTTTGAATAAACAACAAGAATCACAAGTTATTTCAAGTTTACGAAATACTGAATTTCGGCAGAAATGTTGCATCAACTTTGAAAAAATCAGAACTAATTCATAACTTAACGAAATGAGTTGATTCTTGTCTCAAAAGTTAGATCTATGTCTTAACTAAAAATCTGGAAGTTTTCATAATTTGGGAACCCGAAATTGTTTGGGAACCCGAAAGTGTGAAAGCTGAAAAATGGCCAACATAGGGTTTTTAACAGGCTTTTTCCCTAACCTAAACACCTCGAAAAATGGTCGTTCTTGACTTTAAAATTTTTTTGTATATAGTAGTTTAATGTCCAAGAAAACCAAAGCCTAAATCGTTTTGGAGCTTGGTCAAAAACAGCCTCAAAGTAGGCCGAAAACCTTCGAAAAGCTGTAAAATTATATATATATATATATATATATATATATATATATATATATATATATATATATATATATATATATATATATATATCCAAGAGTGGAGGCGGGAGGAGGGAATCCCCTCCCACTTTGAGATCGGAGGACCATCCTCCGCTCTTACCCCACCGCTCACTCAAGAGGCCGCCAATCAGACCATACCTCTCTTGGTAGCTCGGTCTTCAAGGCACGACCTCCAAATTCAGTTGCTTAACCAAGACATTGGAGAGATGGCTGCTCGTATGGAGCGGGAGGAGTTGCAAAACTCCAACATCTACTAGGCTAACCAGCACGCCCTCGCCATCCAACAGGACAGGCTAGAGGAGCTTCGACAACGACTAGTCGAGAGCGAGGACCGTAATGAGGAGTTGACGCAGCGCCTCAATGCATTGGAAAAGGGAGAGACCCCCGATCACTCCCACACCTAGTACCCCCCACATATCTTTGTAATCGTAGGAAATTATTATGTAATGGTGTAGGACTAAAAATTTTCGGGTAATAACCCGCACCAATGTAAGAAAATTATGAATGATTAATGAAAATTGCAAGTTATTTATGAATCTGTGTTTGATGATTATAGAACTGTGCCTTATGAAAAATTTAAATCTTTAAGATTCAACTTCTCACACTATGCTCTTTTCTTTAAACTTTAAGATAATGCCGCCAAAGAGAGCCATGAACACCGCTGTGATTGAACAACTGGTCGCACACCGAGTGACAGCAGCTATAGCCACCTATGAGACTAACGGAAATAGCACCGCAAACAGCGATGGAGAAGCTAGTCGCACCACGGGAGGGTCTGATTCGACCCAGAAAGGGTGTGGAATCAAAGGATTTTTAAGCTGTAAGCCTCGATACTTCAACGGAACAGAAGGTGCTGTCGGACAATCCACTGGTTCGAGAAATTGGAATCTGTGTTTCGTGTTAGTGGTTGCATCGAGGATGAGAAGGTCAAGTTCGCCACCCACACTCTTCAAGACGGCGCCTTGACATGGTGGAACTCTTATGCTAAATCTGTGGCAATCGATACTGCTTACCAACTCGTCTGGGCCGAGTTAAAGCAAATGATGACCGATGAGTATTGCCCGAGAAACGAACTACAATAGATGGAGTCAGAGTTCTGGAATCTGGCTATGGAGGGAACAGATCTAACTGGGTACACCAACCGTTTTCATGAGTTGAGTCTGCTATGCCCACTGATGGTGACACCGGAATACAAGCGTATCGAGCACTACATTTGGGGACTCGCCCCCCAAATTCAATGGAATGTCACCGCCTCCAACCCAACTACTATCCAGAGTGCCATTCGAATGGTGAATAATTCGATGAACCAAGTGGCCCGAAGGAATGAGGCCAAAGCTGTGGAAAACAAGAGGAAATGGGAAGACAAAGCAGGGAAAGGTTCGGGCTCACAGTCCAAAAAGCCTGAAACCATCAAAGCTTTTGTCGTCGGGGCTGAGCCAAGGAAGGGCTATACCGACACTAAACCATGGTGTAACTGATGCACCTACCATCATGTAGGTCCCTGTCCAACCCCTTGCGGGAAATGTAAGAAGCTTAGTCATCTGACCCAAGACTGTAAGTTTAACACCAACGGAGGCAGCAGCGGCACGCAAAGGAGCCTCTTCGAATGTGGGAACACTAGGCATTTCAAGAAGGATTGTCCCAAGAAAAGGAACAGTGGTGGAGCTCAAGGGAGAGCTTTTGTGTTAGGAGCAGGCGACGCCCGTCAAGATCCCAACGTAGTAACAGGTACATTCCTCCTTAATGATGTGTATGCTTATGTGTTATTTGATACTGGGGATGATAGAAATTTTATATCTGCTAAGTTTAGTGAACAACTGAATACCACTCTTTCCCCATTAGAAAATTCTTATGCCGTAGAATTAGCGGACGGAAAATTGATCAAAGCAAACAACATAATTAAGGAGTGCACACTAAAATTGGCAGATCATCCCTTTAAGATAAATTTGATGCATGTTGAACTCGGAAGCTTCGATGTAGTTATTAGTATGGATTGGTTCTCAGACAACCATGACGAAATCTTATGTGGTAAGAAGGTCGTAAGAATACCACTTAAGAAAAAGAATGTCCTCACAGTCCAAGGAGAAAGAAATAATCACCAGTTGAACGTCATCTCTGGTCTAAGAACGTTGAAATGCGTCGAAGAGGTTGTCAAGCAGTGTTAGTTCAGCTAGTGGAAAAGGAATTGAAGGAGAAGCGACTCGAAGAAATCCCGGTAGTTCGTGAATACCCAAAAGTCTAGCCTGAAGATTTGCCTGGACTTCCACCAACTAGGCAAGTAGAATTTCAGATTGACTTGGTGCCTGGAGCTGCACCTGTCGCACGAGCACCCTACCGATTGGCACCATTAGAGATGCAAGAGTTATCCAATCAGGTGCAAGAACTGTTGGATAAAGGATTCATCCGACGAAGTTCCTCACCTTGGGGAACTCCGGTTTTATTTGTCAAATAGAAGGACGGATCCTTTAGGATGTGCATCGATTACCGGGAGCTGAACAAGCTAACGATCCAAAACCGATACCCTCTCCCCAGAATCGATGATTTTTTCGATCTACTCCAAGGATCTAGTTTTTACTCTAAGAATGATCTGCGATCCGGTTATCACCAAGTAAAAGTTTGGGAAGAAGATATACCCAAGACGGCATTCAGAACTTGTTATGGACATTAAAAATTTCAGGTGATGCCATTCGGTTAGACCAACGCACCAGCTGTATTCATGCACCTTATGAATCGAGTGTGTAAACCGTATTTCGACAAATTTTTTATAGTGTTCATAGACGATATCCTTATCTATTCCAAAAGTAAGGAGGAGCATCAGCAGCATCTGAAGTTGATTTTGGAGCTTCTAGAGAAGGAACAGTTTTATGCCAAATTCTCTAGGTGTCAATTTTTGCTACGAGAAGTCAAATTCCTAGGGCATGTGATCAATAGCCAAGGAATTCAGGTAGACCCATCAAAAATGGAGGCCATTAAGAACTGGGCAACTCCTAGGAGTCCCACTGAAATCCGTTAGTTCTTAGGTCTTGCCGGTTATTATAGGTGATTCATTGTAAACTTCTCGAAGATAGCTGGATCTTTAACGGAATTGGCTCGAAAAGACATAAAGTACAACTGGGTTGAAGCTCAGGAAACGGCATTCCGGCTATTGAAACAAAGATTGTGTAGTGCACCTATTCTATCCCTACCGGAAGAAACAGAAGATTTTGTCGTTTACTGCGATGCCTCACACAATGGATTGGGTTGTGTGTTAATGCAAAGAGACAAGGTTTTCGCTTATGCATCGCGGCAATTTAAAGTTCATGAAGTAAACTACACGACTCACGACCTGGAGCTTGGAGCTGTGCTATTTGCTCTTAAAATATGGAGGCACTACCTTTACAGAACTAAGTGCACGGTGTTTACAGACCACAAGAGCCTTCAGCATATTCTGAACCAGAAAGAGTTAAACATGAGGCAACGACGCTGGGTTAAGCTGCTTAGAGAGTACGACTGCGAGATCCATTATCATCCGGGTAAGGCAAATGTTGTAGCTGATTCCTTGAGCCAGAAGGAACGAGTTCAACCCTTGAGAGTCCGAGCTTTGGTCATGACTATACAGTCAAACTTGAACTCTAAAATTCGCGAGGCATAAGAGGAAGCAGTCAAGGAGGGAAATCTGCTAGATGAAGCCTTGCGATGAATGGATAAATAGTTTGAAATCAAGACCGATGGATGTCGGTATTCATAAGCAGAATTTGGCTACCAAAATTCGGAGGGTTGAGAAAGTTGTTTATGGATGAAGGGCATAAAACAAGATATGCTATTCACCCAGGGTCAGATAAGATGTATCACGGAAGGAAATGTACTGGTGGCCAAACTTGAAGGCTGACATTTCTATGTATGTCAGCAAATGCTTAACGTGTTTGAAAGTTAAGGCAGAGCACCAGAAGCCATCAGGATTGTTGGTTCAACCGGAGATACCCCAGAGGAAGTGGGAGAGAATAACCATGGACTTCATAACAAAGTTGCCAAAGACTTCTAGAGGTTATGACACCATTTGGGTGATTGTGGAACGACTCACAAAGACTGCACACTTCTTGCCAGTCAAGGAGACTGGTAAGATGGATAAGTTAACACGAATCTATCTTAAAGAAGTCGTCTCAAGGCATGGAGTTCCTGTATCAATTATATCAGATAAGGACAGCCGGTTCACATCAAGATTTTGGCAATCGTTACAAGAGGCGTTGGGTACACGCCTGGACATGAGCACGGCCTATCACCCGCAGACGAATGGTTAGAGTGAAAGAACGATTCAGACATTGGAGGACATGCTAAGGGTATGTGTTATCGACTTTGGCAAAAGTTGGGACAGACACCTGCCATTAGTTGAGTTTTCCTATAACAACAGCTATCACTCGAGTATTAAGACTGCTCCATTCGATGCACTTTATGGGCGAAAGTGTCGGTCACCGCTTTGTTAGGCTGAGGTAGGAGATAGCCAGATCACCGGACCTGAGATCGTCCAGGAGACTATAGAAAAGATAGTCCAGATTGGGAACCGATTAAACATCGCACGAGATCGACTGAAAAGCTATGGAGATGTTCAACGGAAGGATTTGGAATTTCAGGAGGGAGATCAAGTAATGCTGAAAGTCTTGCCTTGGAAAGGCGTAATTGATATTGTCTTATTTATTCATATAATTATTCGACAATCTCATTTTTTTGTGCTTAAACATATAAGTTTTGATGCTAAGAGTTCATTTTCTTGTCTTTTTTATTTGCAGGTTTAATTGGGTACAATGCAAGAAAATAAGATGATTATGTGGGCTTAAAGTGAAAGATATGAGAGCATGCAAGCAGGTCCAAAGAAAGTTCAAGATTTGAGCCTCTCCAAGTCCAGTACCCAACGGGCCCAAAATCCATATAAGAATTTAGGGTTTTGGAGAGATTGGCCGCAGGAGAAAAGCAGAGAGATATTATTTTTGGTTTCTAATTTGTTTTGAGGGTTGGGAGGCGTGAATGAAAAGGAGGAATTAAGTTAGAGAACTTTTTTTAGTTTTGGTAGTGGACGGCGCAGAGAGGGGAGATGAGACATTCAAGAGTTAGTTTTTATTATACTTTTTTTTTCTTTGTCTCTTGTGGGGGAACACAAAAGAGGAATCATCAATATTCAAAATTTCAATTTCTTTTCTTTCTTTTGTTTCCATTTGCGCAGGTAACAAGAAACACATCAACGTATTTACTTTGTTTAATTTATTTATATATATTATTTTTCTTTTCTTTTATGAGTTCATGCGTAGACGAAACAACGATTATTACTTGGGAATTCTCTGTTTTTCTAAAGTAATTATGTTTAGTTTTCTCGTTATTTTATTATTGTTAGTTATTAATTTAATTATGGGCTAAGTTTATTCTATTTGTCATTGATGAACGAACCCTAGATTTAGGTTTAGTTTTTATTATTGATTGAGTTTTTTATGCCTCGTCGTGAACCTTGATTTATTTATCTTAATAATTATTGAGTAGTTTACTATTACATTGTGTCATGTTCTGAAATTATGACTTGCACATGTAATTAGTTTTATCTTATCGTTTGCTTGTTCTGAAATTATGACGGTTGCATGCGGTTAGGGTAATCAATTATTCTGAAATTATGATAGTTGAAACTGCTTCTCTAATAACCCAGATAAAAGTTTGAGTTCAATTCACCAATAACGAAAGTTAGCGTGTTTTGAATAGATTAGGTTATAATCGGATTAGTAGGGTTGATGGTCTATGTTAGCTTGAAATTTCTTAAAAACTCTATCAATCAATTGCACTTTTAAACGAACCAAATCTAGGGGGAGTGATTCAATGATAAATACATTTTAGTTATTTGATTCTATTCTCTTAGTTAGTTATTTCATAGTCGTTTAAAATTTTCGTTATTTACTATTAATTGTCGTTTTAGTTTTCGTAATTTTGTTTACTTTGCCGTGTCAACGGTATTCAAAAATAATAATAAAAAAAACAAAACCCCATTTTTACTCGTTTGCATTTTGTCCATTTTATTTTTGTTAGAATAATTTTAGTTGGTATAAATTACATTTTCCGTTCCCTGTGGAGACGATCCTGGTCTTACCAGTTTATGGCTATACGATCGGGTACACTTGCCCGAGAGTTTATCGGTCGATTTGGTCAGATTAGAGTTTATAAATTTAAGGCTTGACATTTCTGTATCAATTTTTTGGCGTCGTTGCCGGGGAACGGTTTCCAATTTTACTACTTAGAATTCTTCTAGGATTTTATTTTTATTCTTAATTTTAATTTTAAGTTTTTTTTAGGTTAGTTTTTAGTTTTATTTTACTCGTTAAATTTATTTTATTTTCTTTGTAGGTTATTTAGTTTTCTTAGATTTATTTTATTTTATTTAATTTAGTTAGTTCTATAATTCTAATTTTACTTAGCTTAGTTAGTGTATGACCCGTAGATCATCGTCTCAACTCTTAGAACCGTTTCAAGAGCATGAACGATAATTCCACCGTTGACTTCGTCGACGTCAACCACCAACAATAACGGAAGATCCTCACTTGGAGTCTGAATCTGAGGAGGAACCAATGGCAAATGAAGATGATACCCCGATGTGGACAGCCCGCGAGAGTGCACCACCGGCTCCACAGTCTGCTATCCGAGTCCCTGTTGCTGCTAATGAAAAAAGATTCGAAATCAAAGGGCAGTTCGTCAGCATGGCTCGGGAATTGAATTTTGATGGGAGGTTAAAGCATGACCCTAACCAACATATTCAGTCATTCCTCTCTATCTGTGATTTATCCAGAGCTAATTTCGATGCCGCGAGACTTATAGTTTTCCCGTTCACCCTGATTGGGGAAGCTCAAGAGTGGTTAGAATCTTTAGAGCCATCCTCTATCACGACCTGGGCAGACATGAATAACTTGTTCATTAACCAATTCTTCCCTCCGGCTAAGGAAGAAAGAATGATAGCTGAGATTTCAAACTTTTCCCAGAAAGTTGGGGAATCTTTTGTTGATTCATGGACATGATTCAAGAAGATGTTACGCGAATGTCCAAATCACGAGCTTAATAAGAGAAACCAGGTCGAGACTTTCTACAGGGGTATGGATAAGAGGTTAAAGAGCGAATCGACTCAGCCTGCGGCGGTATCTTTCAATATAAGACTCCGAGTGAAGCCTTTAAGCTTTTAGAAGAGAAATATTTTGTTAAGCAGGGATGGAGTGTCGAGAAGAAATCAGGCAGAAAGACGATATCTGCAATAGAGGATGACGGGGGTAGTGATACTGTAGCATCGCTTGCTAACAGTCAAAAGTCATTGGAGCATAAAGTTGATAAGCTGATCCAAAGTATTCACGCTATGCAGGTAGGGTGTGAGACTTGTGGAGGACCTCACCTAACAAAAGACTGTGAGGATCGGCCGATGATCCAGACATAGAGCGTTAACTTCATGAACCAGAGGCCGGGAAATAACTACCAGGGGAATAATTCAAATTACCAGGGAAACAATCGAGTAAATTTCCAAAGACAGAACACACCGGGGTTCTATCGGTTTAACCAGGGAAACACCAACCCGAATCCTCAGCCACCAGTACAGATCACTCAGCCAGCAGCTGGATCAAGCAGCAACTTGGAAGATATATTGAAGAGTTTCATGCTAACTGTGCAACAGAATCAAGCTAATAACGAGCAAGTTCAAAGGAATCAGCAAGCATCAATCCAGAATATTGAGCGTGACTTAGGTAGATTAGCTGAGGTTGTATCAGGACGTCAAAGTGGGTCACTACCAAGCAATACCCAAAAGAACCCCAACGTGAATCAGAATCACAATGAGCATGTTAAGGCAAGTACCACTCGCTCAGGTAAGGTAGTCGGAGTTATGGATACATCACATTCTGACAACTCTGTTATTGTGCAGGATTGGACTTCAAATGACGAGGATAACATGGAGAAACCTAACCAAACGAAAACACATACAGCTGATTCAGTGGAGAAGGAGACGCCACCACCGGTCGCTAAGCCATCAAAGCCAAAGAAAGCGCCTATCAAGGATTACCAGCCAAAAATTCCTTATCCTAATCGTCTACGGAGAGAGCGCATGCAATAGCAGTATGGTAAGTTTGTTGACTTATTGAAGAAAATTAGGATTAACGTGCATCTTGTTGATGTCATTGCAGGTATGCCTAACTATGGGAAGTTTCTGAAGGATCTAGTGTCGAATAGGAAGAAGTTGGAGGACGCGACCACATTGCCACTCGGTGAGCAGTGTTCAGCCATTCTACAGACGAAGGACATGACTCCTAAGCTTGGAGATCAAGGGAGTTTCATTATCCCTTGCTTTCTTGGTTCTGATACTGCATGTAATGCATTAGCTAATCTAGGTGCTAGCATTAATCTCATGCCACTCACCTTATACTCTAAGCTAGACCTAGGTGAACTTAAGCAGACCAGGATGTGCCTTCAGCTTGCAGACCGTAGCTTTAAATATCCTTTAGGCATAGCGGAGAATGTCCCAGTTAAGGTAGATAGGTTTGTCTTTCCTGCTGATTTTGTCATCCTAGAAATGAAAGAAGACAGCCAAATTCCAGTCAATCTAGGACGACCATTCTTTAACACTGCTGATGCCATAGTTCACGTATCTAAGAGACACCTCAACCTAAGTATTGCTGATGATAGAGTCACATTCTCCATAGATAAGGCAATGACACACGCACACACAGCAGATAATTCGTGTTTCTCTATTGATGTTAGAGATGATTGCCTGGATTCTGAGCTAGATCAACTTCTGACCTTGATGAGTAATGAGGCGTGCACGATTGATCCTGATGTGGTATTGCAAAATCTCGATGATCTCCTATGTGCAGACGCTGTTGACGCCCAAGAGACTGTCACATCCTTGCTTCAAAACACGCTTGCTTATCCCAGGAATAATAATAAATACAAAAAGCTAAATAAAATATTACAATAAGTCTTGCACTACACATGCTTCAAGGTTACAGTACTAAGTTGCTAAAAACATCATAACATAAATAAAAGCAGCTACCCAAAACCCAAGGCATTATAAGCTATACTACAAGCTGAAAATGAGCTAAGTCCTCTGGGCAGATCAGATAATAGACCTAAGCAGAAGGTCCAGCTTGTTCTTTACCTTTTCCTGTAAAAATTGTAAGTAGCAACTGTAAGCTAAACCTTAGTGAGTAAACAGATATTCAAGAATGCATGTAAAATATGAGGCGAAAATGCCTATAAAGGCTGTTATGCTTGCTTGCTTGCTTGCTTGCTTGCTCATTTGCTTAATACCCAGAAAGAACGCTGCACAATTGAGACATTTCACGCAGAAAGGAGATGCCACCACTATGGGTTTACCGCTGACAGATGATCAATCTGTGATACGGGGCTAGCTACCCGTATAATGCTCAAGGGATAGTGGTGAACATCAGAATTGCTTGCTCGCTAAATATAATGCTTATGAGATGCACAAAGAAACGCTAACACAAGGTTTGCTGTATAGTATGCAGAACAATAAACAGATAGCAGATAAATATGCATATTAATAGATCAAATGTAAGATCCGGCTAAGCTGGGCATCACCTGTACCACAGTGTTCGCCTTCACTCACAAAAGTCTATTGAATTCCAAAGAAATCATATAGAAGCAATTTATGTCTCAATTTCATATAAAACATGTAAACAAGAATAACTGTTACTCACAGTACTGAAAATGCTTTGAAATGCTCTGTAATGCTTGCTCAGGCTTATTTACGCTTTAAATTGCTTTATAATGCTTGCACTTGCTTATCTAGGCTCAATATAGACTGGCACTGGCTTTGACTTGCAGCTGGGCTAAACAGCTTATGTATAATATCTGAAGTTCAATATTACAGAACATGTGCTAAATTAATATTGCTAGCTCAATATTCCAACATCTATAAGCCATAACTTCTAGCTAAATATTTTGCTATTTATTTTGCTAATTTATGCGTTGTTCGTAAATTTTATCAATTAGGTTCGAAATTTAGGGGTTAGATTCGAAGTACACCCCATTCGAATCTATAGATTCGAAATAGTACACGTCGAATCTAATGGATTAGATTCGAAATCCTTATTGTTTTGCAACCACACCCATAGACTCGAAGCATACTCTTAGAATCGAAGGATATAGACTTGAAATGGGAACTTAGACTCGAAACAGACACACAGATTCGAAGCACACAACACAATTCGAATCTAATGGCATAGATTCGAAATTCATATAGTTTCGAGGCACTTGAATATCTCGAGTTTGTTCATGGTATTTCGAGTCTGCTCTATGCATACTCGAGTTTGTTCATGGTATTTCGAGTCTGTTCTATGCATACTCGAGTTTGTTCATAAGTTACGGCTTAAAACATGCATTTCAGGTCTACAAATCACAAATAAGTTAAGTAATAAGCCTGGGTTCGAGTATACTATACTTAATCTATCATATTCTAGCTAAAAATCATACGAAATCAGCTTTAAATCGCGTAAAATGATAAACTCGAATTTGTAGCTTCAAAACCGAAAGTGCAGAAAACGAAAAGGGAATTTCTTACCTCAAAACCGTATGAAATCACGCATGCAATAGCAGATTCGGATTATACACTTCGAGGCCTTTCCGATGACGTATAGAACTCGAGATTTGGCCGGTCGGTTTGAGAGAAAAGCTAGAGAGATGTTCGGTTTCTAGAGAGAGGAGCTCTAGAAAGAAATAAGTCTTGCAAGGAATGAGGAAATGAACTCTCGGCTCCTATTTATACCAAACCTCGAAATTACATCATTTTACGTAAATTGCTCAAAATTACTAAAAATAAAAATGCAAATAAAAAGCAAGGTGTTATAGTATGAGCCCACCACGCTTGCACTTCGTCCTCGAAGTACCTAAGGCTCAAACAGATGCGGATATCGAACTCTCATGTCCTGCTCAGATTCCCAGGTCTGAGAAGTTCCGTGAGAAGTTCTCCATTGCACCAACACCATTGCTACCTCTCGATTTCTCAACTTCTTCATCTTTGTCTCTAAAATAACTTCAGGCTCGTCACATTGCAGTTTCTCGTTGATCTTGTAGCTCAGATGATCGGCCCACTTTTCTCTGTCAGATGATCGGCCCACTTTTCTCTGTCATCTTCTTTGCACTTCCTTAGTTGCGAAACGTGAAACACGGGGTGTATGTTGGACAGTTCGCTCGGCAAGTCCAACAGATAAGATTGAGTTCCAACACGCTCGGTGATCTTGAAAGGACCAACGAATCGTGGCGCTAACTAGCCACGCTTGCCGAATCTGAATACACCTTTCATCGGCGAGACTTTTAATACAACATAGTCGTCCTTCTGAAATTCCAATGGCTTATGACGTCGGTCATGATACGATTTCTGTCGAGATTGAGCGGTTTCCAATCGTTGACGTATGATTCGGATCTTTTCATTTGTCTGCTGAAGTAGCTCGGGACCGGCGATTGGTGCTTCACCGGCTTCATGCCAACACGTAGGAGTTCGGCACTTGCGTCCGTATAAGGCTTCGAAAGGTGCGGCTTTAATTGATGAGTGATAACTGTTGTTGTACGAGAACTCTGCTAACGGCAAGTGATCGTCCCAATTACCGCTAAACTCTAAAACACAAGCCCGCAGCATGTCTTCGAGTGTAAGGATCGTACGTTCACTTTGGCCATCAGGCTGCGGATGATACGCTGTGCTCATTCTGATTTTAGTGCCTAATCCATCTTGTAGTGCACTCCAGAACCTCGAAGTGAACCGACTGTCGCGATCCGAAACAATTGACAGTGGCACTCCGTGTCGTGTAACGATCTCGTCTATGTACAACTTGGCTAGTTTCTCAAGTGAATAGTTTTCGCGAATCGGAATGAAATGTGCGACTTTGGTTAGGCGATCCACGATAACCCATATTGCGTCGTGCTGTCTTCGTGTAGTCGGCAACTTCGTCACAAAATCCATCGTTATGTGATCGAACTTCCACTCGGGGATCGGTAAGGGCTGAAGACTGCCGTAAGGCTGCTGATGCTCCGCTTTGACTAACCGGCATGTAACACAATTATCGACATATTGGCCTACGTCTCTTTTCATACCGGGCCACCAATATTCGGCTTTTAGATCGTTGTACATCTTGGTGCTGCCAGGATGTACCGAGAAGTTAGAACAGTGGGCTTCCGAAAGAATTTTCTGTCGAACATTACCAAATTTCGGAACCCAGACACGATTTTTGAAAAGCTTCAAGCCACGAGGGCTATCGGTTAAGAACTGAAGTTGCCCTTTCATGTCCTCAGAGTTGAGGTTTTCTTCTTTTAGGGCTTCGGCTTGAGAAACGAGAATTTCATCAATCAGAGTAGATGAAAATGAAGTATGAGTCAAGGTATAGAGACATTTGGCGGAGTAGGATTTACGACTCAATGCGTCGGCCACCACATTCGCTTTGCCAGGGTGATAAAGAATATCACAGTCATAGTCTTTGATGAGTTCCATGGAGCGTCGCTGGCGCATGTTGAGCTCCTTCTGGCTGAATATATACTTAAGGCTCTTGTGATCCGTATACAGCTGACATTTGGTGCCGTAGAGATAATGTCGCCATGTTTTCAACGCAAAAGTCACAGCAGCAAGTTCAAGGTCATGAGTCGAATGACTCTTTTCGTGATCCTTAAGTTGGCGAGAAGCATATGCTATGACTCTGCCTCTTTGCATCAAAACACACCCAAGCCCTTGATATGAAGCATCGCTGAAGACCACAAAGTCTTCATTGCCTTCGGGTAAGGCCAGAATAGGTGCTTCGGTGAGTTTCTGTTTTAAAGTTCGGAATGCGTTCTCTTGAGCTTCTTCCCAAATAAAGGGAACATTCTTGCGAGTAAGAGATGTAAGAGGCATGGCTAGTTTTGAGAAGTCCTTAATGAATCGACGGTAGTAACCCGCCAATCCCAAGAAACTTCGGATCTCAGTAGCTGATTTGGGAGCTTCCCAATTTTGAATGGCTTCTATCTTAGAAGGATCCACAGAGATTCCTTCACCAGATATCACATGACCAAGGAATTGTATCTGTCGCAACCAAAATTCGCATTTAGAGAACTTGGCGTAAAGTCGCTCCTTGCGCAGCAACTCTAGCAGCTCTCTAAGATGCACAGCATGCTCAGCTTCAGTTTTTGAGTAGATGAGAATATCGTCTATAAAGACGATAACAGACTTATCGAGCATTGGTCTACAAACGCGGTTCATCAGATCCATGAACGCCGCAGGAGCGTTTGTAAGGCCAAAGGGCATAACAAGAAACTCGTAATGCCCATATCTGGTACGGAAAGCCGTTTTAGGGACGTCTTCTTCATGAACTTTGAGCTGATGATACCCAGATCTAAGATCGATCTTTGAGAAGTAACTGGCTCCCTGAAGCTGGTCGAAAAGATCGTCTATTCTGGGCAACGGATATTTGTTCTTTATTGTTACCTTGTTCAACTCCCTATAATCAATGCACATCCGGAGAGTCCCATCTTTCTTCTTAACGAATAAAACAGGAGCTCCCCAGGGAGATGAACTTGGTCGTATGAGTCCCTTATCTAGCAATTCTTGCAATTGCTTCATCATTTCTTGCATCTCTGCAGGTGCAAGTCTATAAGGGGCTCGAGCAATCGGTGCCGCGCCGGGCACTAAATCAATTCTGAACTCCACCTGACGGTCTGGTGGGAGTCCAGAGATGTCCTCGGGAAAGACATCTGGAAATTCAGAGGCTATCGGTACCTCGGCTAAACTTTTCTTTTCAGACTTAGCATCTATTGCATATGCTAAGTATGACACGCAACCCTTAGCTATATGTTTCCTAGCTTTGACTACAGAAATTAAACATAAGTCACCTTTCTTTCTGTCACCATAGATGCAGATACTGCGGCCATCCGGTGTAGTGAGCTTTATCAACTTCTTCTTGCAGACAATGTTGGCGTCATGATGATCAAGCCAATCCATACCGACGATGACGTCGAATTCGTGAAAGTCCATAGGAATGAGGTCAAGTTGGAACGTGCAATTATCTAACAGAATTATGCAGTCGCGGTAAATTTTATCGGTGGACACGCACACGTTACTGGCCGTTTCGATATCAAATATAACAGGCAGAGTTGTCGGAGTAATTCCAAGCTTAGATGCAAATGCACTTGATATAAAAGAGCGATTGGCTCCTGAATCGAAAATAACTCTAGCAGGGATAGAGTTAACAAGAAACGTACCAGATACCACATCTGGTATTTCCTTCGCTTGCTCGGCTGTTATTTGGAATGCGCGATTCTGACTCCTAGTTGGCTCGTTACGGCGACTAGAACCTCCACGCGATGCGCTATGTCGGGCTGGTTGATTTTGTCTTTGCTGTTGTTGTTGATGTTGTTGCTGAGGTCGGTATTGCTGCTGCTGCAATCACGGATGATGCTCTGCACTCGGGTAAATCATGCTGAACGGATGCGTACATGCATGCTCATTATGTCCAGGGCGTAAACAGTTGTTGCAAACTTTAACTCTGTTAGGACATTCTTCACTGCTATGTCCTATTTCGTTGCACACATAGCACCTTACATCATTGGGGTTACAACGCCCAATGTGTGACTTCTGGCAGCGGCGACACTGCCTCGGCTCGGAATGCACCGCATAAGATCGAGATTGCTGCGCCGGAGGCGAGCTGAACTGTCGGTACTGAGACTGCTGTGGCTGAGAATATCTGGATGAAGATCCAGAATAGCTTCCAGTGCGCGATTTCTTGGGCGGTGATGGACAAGTAGGGTTAATAGATGAAGTAGGAACTCCTCCAGCTCGAATAAAATCCTGCTCGAGAATTCGAGCAGCTTCAACACAGTCAGCATAGTTGGTATATCCCCGGTGCTTCAAGAACTTCTGATATTCAGGATGCAGACCCATCAGAAAACGGTCGATCTTTCGCTCTTCAGTAGCGACTTGATAGTCAGACAGCAAGCTCAGTCGGGTGAATTCAATCTCATACTCAGTCACCGATTTGGTTCCCTGAGTAAGAGACATCAGCTTCTCTTCCAAACGCTTCTTTTCATCAGCTGGGCAGTACTGACGAAAGAAGATAACTTTGAATTCATCCCAAGATAGGGACTTAATCCAGTTGGCTCCGTGCATGTTCTCCTGAGACCTCCACCACATGACAGCGCCTCCCTCGAACAATGTAGTAGCAAAGCTGACCTTGGATTCTTCAGCGCAGTCACTAATGAGAAAAATCCGCTCGATGCCAGTGATCCACTCAAGTGCTTCGATCGAATTTGCAGCACCCTTGAAGGGTTGAGCTCCACAAGCTTTGAAATAACGGAAGTTGCAGCCCTTAGGAGGGACTACAGGGGCTTCCTCCTCGTCGGTGTCGTCGTTGTGGCGTCCAGTGTCATCATGTTGTTGTTTCCTACGTTCTTCTCTACGCTTAGTTTCGGCTTCATCACGAGCACGAAACTGATCTTGTAAGAACTTAGCTTGACGCTCATTGTTTTCATTGAGCATCGTTTGCATTATTTGCATGATCTGTTCAGGAGTGAGTCCACCTCCAGCTCCTTCACCAGATCCAGACATGTTCTGAAATTATATAAATAATACTTGCATAAGAATAGGCATAACTCCTATTCTACCCCATTTCCCAATTCCTAAAGGAAAGTCAAAGCCTATCTCAGGTCAAGTTAAAGCCTAGACATTCGAAGCTAATATCTTTGCTTAAAAGTTTGAGTCCAAGTGTTATTGCTAACACTTGAATCCCTCAAACTAATGGCTCTGATACCATCCTGTCACATCCTTGCTTCAAAACACGCTTGCTTATCCCAGGAATAATAATAAATACAAAAAGCTAAATAAAATATTACAATAAGTCTTGCACTACACATGCTTCAAGGTTACAGTACTAAGTTGCTAAAAACATCATAACATAAATAAAAGCAGCTACCCAAAACCCAAGGCATTATAAGCTATACCACAAGCTGAAAATGAGCTAAGTCCTCTGGGCAGATCAGATAATAGACCTAAGCAGAAGGTCCAGCTTGTTCTTTACCTTTTCCTGTAAAAATTGTAAGTAGCAACTGTAAGCTAAAGCTTAGTGAGTAAACAGATATTCAAGAATGCATGTAAAATATGAGGCGAAAATGCCTATAAAGGCTGTTATGCTTGCTTGCTTGCTTGCTTGCTCATTTGCTTAATACCCAGAAAGAACGCTGCACAATTGAGACATTTCACGCAGAACGGAGATGCCACCACTATGGGTTTACCGCTGACAGATGATCAATCTGTGATACGGGGCTAGCTACCCGTATAATGCTCAAGGGATAGTGGTGAACATCAGAATTGCTTGCTCGCTAAATATAATGCTTATGAGATGCACAAAGAAATGCTAACACAAGGTTTGCTGTATAGTATGCAGAACAATAAACAGATAGCAGATAAATATGCATATTAATAGATCAAAGGTAAGATCCGGCTAAGCTGGGCATCACCTGTACCACAGTGTTCGCCTTCACTCACAAAAGTCTATTGAATTCCAAAGAAGTCACATAGAAGCAATTTATGTCTCAATTTCATATAAAACATGTAAACAAGAATAACTGTTACTCACAGTACTGAAAATGCTTTGAAATGCTCTGTAATGCTTGCTCAGGCTTATTTACGCTTTAAATTGCTTTATAATGCTTGCACTTGCTTATCTAGGCTCAATATAGACTGGCACTGGCTTTGACTCGCAGCTGGGCTAAACAGCTTATGTATAATATCTGAAGTTCAATATTACAGAACATGTGCTAAATTAATATTGCTAGCTCAATATTCCAACATCTATAAGCCATAACTTCTAGCTAAATATTTTGCTATTTATTTTGCTAATTTATGCGTTGTTCGTAAATTTTATCAATTAGGTTCGAAATTTAGGGGTTAGATTCGAAGTACACCCCATTCGAATCTATAGATTCGAAATAGTACACGTCGAATCTAATGGATTAGATTCGAAATCCTTATTGTTTTGCAACCACACCCATAGACTCGAAGCATACTCTTAGAATCGAAGGATATAGACTTGAAATGGGAACTTAGACTCGAAACAGACACACAGATTCAAAGCACACAACACAATTCGAATCTAATGGCATAGATTCGAAATTCATATAGTTTCGAGGCACTTGAATATCTCGAGTTTGTTCATGGTATTTCGAGTCTGTTCTATGCATACTCGAGTTTGTTCATAAGTTACGGCTTAAAACATGCATTTCAGGTCTACAAATCACAAATAAGTTAAGTAATAAGCCTGGGTTCGAGTATACTATACTTAATCTATCATATTCTAGCTAAAAATCATACGAAATCAGCTTTAAATCGCGTAAAATGATAAACTCGAATTTGTAGCTTCAAAACCGAAAGTGCAGAAAACGAAAAGGGAATTTCTTACCTCAAAACCGTATGATATCACGCATGCAATAGCAGATTCGGATTATACACTTCGAGGCCTTTCCGATGACGTATAGAACTCGAGATTTGGCCGGTCGGTTTGAGAGAAAAGCTAGAGAGATGTTCGGTTTCTAGAGAGAGGAGCTCTGGAAAGAAATAAGTCTTGCAAGGAATGAGGAAATGAACTCTCGGCTCCTATTTATACCAAACCTCGAAATTACATCATTTTACGTAAATTGCTCAAAATTACTAAAAATAAAAATGCAAATAAAAAGCAAGGTGTTATAGAGACCGATGGAGAAGTCGTGCCACTCGCAGTTAACGAGAAGATCCGTATTAAGACATCTCTTGAAGAGCCACCTACTCTCGAGCTTAAACCTCTCCCCGATCATCTTGAGTATGTTTTCTTACAGGGAGAATCTTCTCTCGCTGTCATCATTTCTTCTGCTCTCTCCCCTGACGAGAAAGACAGATTGATTCATCTTCTCAAAGCCCATAAGCAGGCAATCGCCTGGAAGACTGCTGACATTCCAGGGATCATTCCTTCCTACTGCAAACATAAGATTCTCATGGAGGATAACTATAAGTCATGTGTGCAGAGACAGAGGCGGCTGAACCCTAATATGACCGATGTGGTCAAGAAGGAGGTCATCAAACTCCTCGATGCTGGGATTATATACCCTATTTCTGACAGCCCATGGGTCAGCCCTGTTCAGGTGGTTCCTAAAAAGGGAGGCACCACTGTTGTTCGAAACGAGAAAGACAAACTCGTCCCTACTCGCGTGGTCACTGGATGGAGGGTATGCATAGATTATCGGAAACTTAATGATGCTACCCGAAAGGACCACTTTCCTCTTCCCTTCATTGACCAGATGTTAGAGAGACTAGCAGGGAACGAATTCTACTACTTCCTTGATGGTTTCTCTGGCTACTTTCAGATTTCTATCGACC
Source organism: Centrapalus pauciflorus (assembly GCA_020465985.1). Lineage (NCBI taxonomy): Eukaryota > Viridiplantae > Streptophyta > Magnoliopsida > Asterales > Asteraceae > Centrapalus > Centrapalus pauciflorus. Next base: position 297,020 of record JAANYP010004184.1, read on the forward strand.
CAAAGGATCAGGAGAAGACCACCTTCACCTGTCCTTTCGGAACTTTTGCTTACAGACGAATGCCTTTTGGTCTCTGCAACGCTCCTGCCACTTTCCAGCGTTGTATGACAACCATCTTCCATGACATGATCGAGGATTGCATGGAGGTTTTCATGGACGATTTTTCAGTATTCGGCAATTCCTTCGATTCATGTCTCTTGAACCTTGAGCGTATCCTGACTAGATGCGAGGAGCCTCACCTCGTGTTGAATTGGGTGAAATGCCACTTTATGGTCCGAGAGGCATAGTTCTCGGCCATAAAATCTCAAGTGTGGGAATGGAGGTCGATAAATCGAAAGTTGACATAATATCCAAACTCCCTCCACCCACGAATGTCAAAACGGTTCGTAGCTTTTTGGGTCATGCCGGGTTCTATAGGCGCTTTATCAAAGATTTTTCAAAGATCGCCCGGCCTCTCTCCCAATTTCTCGAGAAGGACGTGCCCTTCGTATTCTCATCCGAGTGTATGAAGGCACATGATCTTCTGAAGCATCATCTGACACATGCGCCAATCATGATACCACCAGAATGGTCCTCGTCATTCGAGCTCATGTGTGATGCTAGCGATTACGCGCTTGGAGCTGTCCTGGGCCAAAGAAAGAATAATCACTTTCAGCCTATCTACTATGCGAGCCGCACTCTGACCGCGACCCAGGGACATTACACTACCACCAAAAAAGAGCTTCTAGCTGTAGTTTTTGCATTCGACAAGTTTCGTCAGTACTTGGTGCTTTCAAAGACCATAGTCTATACTGACCATTCTGCCCTTAAATATCTGTTTGCTAAGCAAGATGCAAAACCGAGACTGATTCGTTGGATCCTACTATTACAGGAATTCGACATTGAGATCCGGGACAAAAAGGGGGCAGAAAACCTAACTGCTGATCATCTCTCTCGACTCGAGAACCCAAATCTCGAGGAGCTTAAGGAGTCCACCATCCAGGACACATTCCCTGATGAGTTCTTACAGGTGATCGAATCCCGTGAGGACGATGAACCATGGTTTGCTAGCATAGCAAACTACCTTGCAGCAGGAATCATAGAAAAAGGGTTGACATACCAGCAGAATCGAAAGCTTTTGAGTGATTCCAAGTACTATCATTGGTATTCACCCTGTCTCTTCCATTTAGGTGCCGACTATGTGATGCGCCGTTGCATGTCTGGTACTGATGCCAGACAAATCTTGAATGAATGTCACCAAGGACCGACCGGAGGACACTTTGGGTCAAACTACACTGCGAAAAAGGTCTTAGATTGTGGTTTCTATTGGCCCACTCTCTTCAAAGATGCTCATTCCATGGTCAAGACCTGTGATGCTTGTCAGCGTGCAAAGGAATATCTCGAAAAGGGATGAGATGCCCCAACAAGGAATTCAGATTTGCGAGATCTTTGATGTATGGGGCATCGACTTCATGGGTCCTTTCCCGACATCCCGTGACAACAAATACATACTCGTGGCTGTTGATTATCTTTCGAAATGGGCTGAGGTAAAAGCCCTCCCAACCAATGATGCCCGAGTACTTGTGAATTTCCTTAAAAGCCTATTCTCTCGATTCGGTTGTCCTAAGGCGCTGATTAGTGATCACGGATCACATTTCTGTAATCAGCAGTTGGAGAAAGTCCTGAAATGCTATGAAGTGAATCACAGATTCTCGACGCCATATCACCCGCAAACGAGTGGACAAGTCGAGAACACCAATAGAGGACTTAACCGTATTCTCGAGCGCACTATTGGCTACAACCCGAAATTGTGGTCCGACAAGCTTGAAGATGCGTTGTGGGCATTCCGTACTGCCTACAAAACTCCTACTGGCATGACACCGTTTCGAATGGTTTATGGCAAAGCATGCCATCTCCCTCTTGAAATCGAGCACAAGGCATTCTGGGCCTTGAAAAATGCAAATCTCGATTATCATGAGGCAGGAAAACAACGGTTTCTCCAGTTGAACGACTTAGACGAGTTGAGGCTCCAAGCCTATGATAACTCGCGATTATATAAGGAGAGATCAACGGTGTTGCATGATAGTCGTCTGAAGACTGACATGGAGTTCAGACCAGGGGACAAAGTTCTATTATTCAAATCTCATCTAAAACTCACTCCGGGTAAGCTGAAATCATGCTGGACTGGTCCTTATACAGTCATTAAAGCTTCCCAATCTGGTTTCGTTGATCTCCAGTCTGACAGTGGCTCTTTTCGCGTTAACGGTCATCGTTTGAAGTTATACAATGAGGCAGAAGGACCCGAACAAGTGAAGGTCATGGACACTTTCCCCAAATAATTAATTTTAGGGGCGAGTCGAGCTTAAGACTCGAAAATAAACAAGGCGCTCTCGGGAGGCAGCCCGAATTGTTTCTTTAAGTTTTATTTTAGTTATTTTGTCTTGCATTATCTTATTTTTATTTTATTTTATTCGTGTGTTTAGTCTAATGTATGTTGCTTCTCTTTTTACAGGTTTTATGCTTTTCTTTGTCATGTGTGTTTTCTCAGTTAATGATGCCTGCTGCGGTGATTTGACATCTACCGCCACTGTCTCACGTTATTGTTGCTAACTCCAAGGGATTATTGTTCCTTTATTCTCCCTGTTCTTTCTATATATCTGTGCTCTATCTGTAATTGCATTGGGGACAATGCAAAATTTTAAGTGTGCGAAGGGGGGTTAAATACTTTAACCATTGTTTGTCCTGTTAGTATATCATCTCTATGCACTTTAATTTTTTTTAGCAAGTTCATACACTTCATTTGCATAGTGATGCAAAAATAAGTGAGAGTTTGTTTGTGAAAAGAATTTGTCTTTAACATCATCGGTTAGCTTAGCTTTCATGTTGCAGTGTTTGTGGCTTTTTGCTGATTTTTAACTATTTTCTTGATCACTGTAAGCTCTAATGGCCTGGAAGTTGCAAAAAAGTCTTGCATGTTATGTTAATCCCTGAGGTTACTGTCAGCGAGTCGGTATCCTGAGATACCATCTTAAATTACAAACAGCTGAATTCTGTCAAAAGAGGTTGAGATTGATTTTCAAAAAAAAAAGTGATTAAGTAACTAAATGTGGCCTTTGGTTCTCGAACAAGTAAACTTCGAGGGGTGTTCTACACCTGATCACCTAAAACCATCTGTTTTGGGATCGGTCAAGTAGAAAGTTCGTTACATGGGATCCATCGAAAATCATAGGTTTCTTGAATCCAAAAAGAGAGAGAGAGAGAGAGAGAGAGAGAGAGAGAGAGAAATCATCGATAAGCCTTGAGTCAGACAAGTTTGAAGGGTAAAGTTTAATAAAGCATGCAAGGATGAGCGATTTGTAGGTCAGTTGAGTTTAGTCAAGTGATTGTTGAATTCTGTTAGAGTCGGTGAAAAGTTAGAGCGGATCGGTACACAAACATGTGCATGAATCTATGTTATCTTGTGTTTGTTGGAGTTGAGTTATTTTTGCAGGCGTCCCTTTTAACTGTTTGAGCTTCGTATGCGTCTGAGTTGTGTATGCTTGTTTAAGATGTTTCTTTTGAGATGATTTGCTTGAGGACAATAAAAGTTTAAGTGTGGGAAGTTCTGATATTGTCTTATTTATTCATATATTTATTCGACAATATCATTTTTTTTGTGCTTAAACGTATAAGTTTGATGCTAAGAGTTCATTTTCTTGTCTTTTTTATTTGCAGGTTTAATTGGGTACAATGAAAGAAAATAAAATGATTATGTGGGCTTAAAGTGAAAAATATGAGAGCATGCAAGCAGGTCCAAAGAAAGTTCAAGATTTGAGTCTCTCCAAGTCCAGTACCCAACGGGCCCAAAATCCATATAAGAATTTAGGGTTTTGGAGAGATTTAATTTTTTTAAATTTATTTTAAAAAGGGCCGCAGGAGAAAAGCAGAGAGATATTATTTTTGGTTTCTAATTTGTTTTGAGGGTTGGGAGGCGTGAAAGAAAAGGAGGAATTAAGTTAGAGAACTTTTTTTTGTTTTGGTAGTGGACGGCGCAGAGAGTGGAGAAGAGACATTCAAGAGCTAGTTTTTATTATACTTCTTTTTTCTTTGTCTCTTGTGGGGGAACACAAAAGAGGATATAAATATTCAAAATTTCAATTTCTTTTCTTTCTTTTGTTTCCATCTGCGCAGGTAACAAGAAACACATCAACGTATTTACTTTGTTTAATTTATTTATATATATTGTTTTTCTTTTCTTTTATGAGTTCGTGCGTAGAAGAAACAACGAATATTACTTGGAATTCTCTGTTTTTCTAGAGTAATTATATTTAGTTTTCTCGTTATTTTATTATTGTTAGTTATTAATTTAATTATGGGCTAAGTTTATTGTATTTGTCATTTATGAACGAACCCTAGATTTAGGTTTAGTTTTTATTATTGATTGAGTTTTGTTTATGCCTAGTCGTGAACCTTGATTTATTTATCTTAATAATTATTGAGTAGTTTACTATTACATTGTGTCATGTTCTGAAATTATGACTTGCACATGTAATTAGTTTTATCTTATCGTTTGCTTGTTCTGAAATTATGATGGTTGCATGCGGTTAGGGTAATCAATTATTCTGAAATTATAATAGTTGAAACTGCTTCTCTAATAACCCAGATAAAAGTTTTAGTTTAATTCACCAATAACGAAAGTTTGCGTGTTTTGAATAGATTAGGTTATAATCGGATTAGTAGGGTTGATGGTCTATGTTAGCTCGAAATTTCTTAAAAACTCTATCAATCAATTGCACTTTTAAACGAACCAAATCTAGGGGGAGTGATTCAATGATAAATACATTTTAGTTATTTGATTCTATTCTCCTAGTTAGTTATTTCATAGTCGTTTAAAATTTTCGTTATTTACTATTAATTGTCGTTTTAGTTTTCATAATTTTGTTTACTTTGCCGGGTCAACGTTATTCAAAAAAAAAAATAAAAAAAAAACAATACCCCATTTTTACTCGTTTGCATTTTGTCCATTTTATTTTTGCTAAAATAATTTTAGTTGGTATAAATTACATTTTTCGTTTCCTGTGGAGACGATCCTGGTCTTACCAGTTTATTGCTATACGATCGGGTACACTTGCCCGAGAGTTTATCGGTCGATTTGGTCAGATTAGAGTTTATAAATTTAAGGCTGATATTTCTGTATCAGTAATCCGTTTTGGGAAACGAGGAAAACTCAATCCTCGTTATATCGAACCATTCAAGATTTCCAACAGAACAGACCCGGTAGCCTACCGACTCAATCTGCCCCCAGAGCTTAGTAATGTTCATAATACCTTCCGTGTATCCAACCTTAAGAAATGTCTGGCTGATGAAACACTCGTCATACCCATGGATGAGCTAGAGCTAAACGATAAGTTGAACTTCGTTGAAAAACCTGTGTAAATAATGGACCGAGAAGTCAAGAAACTAAAGCACAGCCGAATCCCGATAATAAAAGTCAGATGGAACTCTAAACGAGGTCCTGAGTTTACATGGGAACGCGAGGATCAGTTCCGAGAAAAATACCCTCATCTGTTCTCAACTACTCAAGCAGTGGAGAACACGAGCTTATTTCGGGCCGAAATTCCCTTAACAGGGGGAGACTATAACATCCGGCATTAAACCAGGTTAACAACTATGACCGGATCAGTATTTACTAGCCATTTATAACCTAATCAGTGTTCATTAGTAATTAATCAAAGTGATTAACAATGTTCATAAGGAAATTCAACTCAATTAAAATCAATTTCATCAGTGTGATGAATCGGCAAATCAATTAATCTGATCGATTTACGATATGAAGGGTTAATTCAACTTAGTACATAATTAAATTATCATTAGTGACACTAATCATACACTAATACAATTACTTAACATTAATTATGCAAGACTAAAACAACTCATTAAAACAATGCATCCAAAAGTAATTATGAAATTACAAATAAAGGGAAATACAAGAATACATTTCTAAATACTTTTATACAAAAAAATATATATATAAATACATCATAAATACACCCCTATAGGGCCGGCCTTGTGAAGGACAAAAGGACCATGAAATTTATTTTTTTTACTCAACATATCAAAATCAAATCCTTCTTAACCATCCTCTTTCATTTCAAACAAGATCTCACACTCAACCTTCAAATCCATCATCATTTCACCACCTTTATTCATCTATAAATAGATGTTCAACTTCACTTCATTCTTCACACCTTGCAAAGCAAAATCACTCTCTTTCTCTCTTTGAAATCCGGGCACAAGGAGCCATGAACACCAAAAATTCCAATTTTGTGTTCTTGCAACATTTCAAGTGTTTTTGGGTGAGGTCTTCCAAGAGTTTCAACTTCTACTTGATTCATTCTTCTAATACCCCAAAGTACGTAAATACTAACTTATTTCATCATACGTTTATGTTTATATAAGTCTTGCATAATATATATAATCACCAACAACAACAAGTTTTATAAAAACTCAAGTTTATAAATTTCTAGTTTTTGTTTTTAAGTTTTTTCTTCAAATGTGTTTATAAATATATAAACATGTTATGTAAGTGTAAATATTATGAAAACAAGTTATATAAATGTGTTTTATAACTTTTATACAAGTAGTTTTTGAATAAATAACAAGAATCACAAGTTATTTCAAGTTTATGTTTTCCTTGTTACTTACTGCGCACCAAATACCACCAAGAAAAATCAATAGAAAAGCAAACACAAATATTTTGTGTTCTCTTCCTTTTTGTGTCGCCCCTCAGCAGGAAAAACAGAAACAAATAAAAAAATTAAAGTGTTGAATTATGTATTTGTTTTGCTGCTTCCTGCCTTTCTTGCGCCGCCATCAAGCAGAAGACAAAGAAAAAAAAAATACTAAATCTTCAATATGTTTTTAGCTATTTTTTTCTGAGCTACCAACCACAAAAGAGACTTCCCTTGATTTTTTTTCAATCTCTCCTCCTCTTTAATTTGTTTCCTTCTCCTCCTGTCTTTCACACCTCCAAACTCATAAAACAAATAGAAACCAAAAAAATATCTCTCTCCTCCTCTCTCCTGCGGCTCTCTTAAAAATAAATTAAAAAAATTAAATCTCTCCAAAACCCTAAATTATTATATGGATTTTGGGCCCGTTGGGTACTGGACTTGGAGAGACTCAAATCGTTAACTTTCTTTGGACCTGCTTGCATGCTCTCATATTTTTCACTTTAAGCCCACATAATCATCTTATTTTCTTGTCTTGTACCCAATTAAACCTGCAAATAAAAAAATGACAAGAAAAAGAACTTTTAGCATCAAAACTTATATGTTTAAGTGCATAAAAAGAATGATATTGTTGCATAAATATATGAATAAATAAGACAATATCAGTTCTCCATTGGGCAGCATAGACTGTCCATTCTTCACCAAGAGATCTAAGAAATTTTCTGTTTACTTCATCTTGATCCAAGCAGACTTTGGCACTTTCCAATTCACCTATCAGTTTGTTAAACCCTTCATATATTTGAGTAAGGTTTTCATTCTTGCCACTAGAAAAGTTCTCATACTGCTGTTTCAAAAGATCCTTTTGATTTCTCTTGGTGCTAGCATCGCCAGCAAATCTTTTCTCTAAAGCAATCCAAAGAGAATGAGCAGTGTAAAACTTTTTAAACTGGTGTTGATAAGCATTAGGAATGGCTATCTGTAAAAGTGTAAGAGCTTTCACTTCATTTATTCTAGCCTTTCTTTCAAGTTCAGTTTTTGGAGGAGTTTTTATAGGTTTGCCCTCAGCATCAAGTTCAGGATCAACTACAGGAGGAAATTCAACAGCTTCTCATATGGCATAGTCAATAAATTGAATGTGCTGTTGAATCCTGAGTTTCCACATCTCAAACTCAGTGGGTTTGAGCATAGACACTTTGAGTCCTTGCCCAGATCCACTACTGTTATTATCAAATTCCATTGCAGAAAATTAAAAATTTTAAAAGAAAGCTTCTGACTTTGAAAACAAAGAAAAACCTGTGGCTCTGATACCACTTGTCAAGATCAAAATCACTACCCAAGATTAACTGGTTTGAATTAATCAGAGTATAAACCAATATCCTTGTATTGAATCAAAGTCCAATTAAGAAGTTTGTGGAATAACATTTAATTGTTTTAAGAAAAGCTTTCAAAACAAATAATCATATAAACACAATCAATAATTAAATGTCATTTGTATTGCCAAACTCAATGATTACAATCACCACTAATCTGTTTGATTATACGAAGAACACAGATTGTTCTTAGGGTTTTTCAACCTTAGAGGCTTATGAAAACTTAATCAGAAAGACAATTACAACTGAATAAACTTGTACATACAGACTTACAATAGAAAAACCTATTCTATGTATATATATTGTTTTCTGATTTGTTTCCTTGATAATCTTTGATTTCTCCGATAGTAGATATGCTTGAATATTCGAATATATCTTTTCCTGAATATCAGCACTTTCTGTTTATTGAGCAGTTGAGCAGCTTGAAGTCTATCTGTTGAGCAGCTTGAGTTTTAACACTGGCAGCTTGAACTTTTGAACTAGCAGCTCGAACTTCTTCAACTAACAGCTTGAACTTTGTACTTACACAGAAAATCTACTAACAGTTTGAGAAATCCAACTAACAGCTTGACATACTTAGAATATTTCCAAACAACTTGTGTGACTTCTTGTGTTGTTTCCCAGTAGTGACCACTCAAGTACCAGTGATATGTCCTTCCTTGTTCCCAGCGAATGATACGAATCCCTTGTTCCCTCCCTTGAAGTCTTTGAGCAGACTCCTTTCCCCAGTCATGTGCCTAGAGCAACCACTGTCGACGAACCATTTGTTGTTTAGACCTGTAGTTAAATCCTGCACATGAAAGAAAACAAGTTGGTTATCACGGGGAACCGAAGCCATGACTGACTTGGTAATACCATTCTCATCCACATACGTGAACTCCTTCAAATACCCATCTCTCCTTTCAGGTGACTTGTGTGTTTGGTTGAGAACCTGTTGCGGTGCGGAGTGATTTAAATTCACTCTTGGCCTTTGGGTAGACATTTGCTGTTGAACCCTTGAATAGTTTCTATTATATGGCATTTCAGATTGATATCCCTGGGCTCTACCTGGTGTTTGATGTCTTTGAGGAGTGTGAGACCTAACTGGAGTGTAAGTCCTTCTAGGTGTTGTACTCCTATAAGCTTGTTAAGGGCCTGACCTAGACTGATTAAGGACTTTATTCGGCGAAGTAGTCCTAACCACTTCATTTGGTCTAACCGACACAGGTATTTGTCTAACAGCGGTCTTGGTGTGGCATTCACAATTTTCTCAGTGTTTTGACAACCACGTGTGGTAGCAACACTAGATACTGGTTTATGTTATTCAGGCTTTCCAACAATAGGTCTAGACTCTAGTTTAGAGTGTGTAGACTCTACTTTCTTATATGGACAGCTAGACGCAACATGTCCCCTCTCATGACATGTAAAGCAAGACATCTTATCAATTGACTTCTTATGAGTGCCCTTTTATTTTGGTGTCTCACTCGTGTCTTGTTCTTTCTTTTCAACTATCGTGACTACATCCTCTTTCTGATTATTAACTTCAGGTTTAGCTTCGCCTAGAATTTTGTCATTAGACGACTGCACAAACTTAACTTTCCTAATCGTAGAGTTATTATTAGACACCTTTGTTGATTTATCCTTATGAGATTCAGATACAATTTCAACTAGTACCTCTCACTCGACTGTTTTATCAGTTTTATCCTTAGGTTGAGGCACATAATTATCGTTGAAAGGTGGAGGACTCTCTTGATAACCTAAACCTACTGGTTTTTTAGATTGACGTTGAGCATCTAAGATTTTCCCTAGATTTAGTGGAGAGTTCCTAAACTTTTCCAACTTACTATTTACCTCTGCAACTTTCACTCTTGATTCAGCTAGCTCAACTTCCTTAATGGTAAGTTCTTTGGTTAAAGTCAAAACATGCTCATACATAATTTGTCCTTTAGAACTATAACATTGCTCACTTAATTTGTCCTTTAGAACTATAACAACTTGAGCATCTGCTTTCAGCTTATTCATAAGATCATCTTTAATATCTACGAGACTAGCATTATCTGATTTTAGTGATTCTATCTAAGCAGTTAAGTTATTATGTGTTTCTAAAACTAAGTTCAATCTGTCATTGGAAGTAGCACATAAAACACATAAGTCACGAAGTGTAGAAAAGTTCAGAATTACCTTTTTGTGATCCGATTCCATGTTAGCCATCTGTGCGGCAAACTCCAGAATGGTCTGATTGTCTGACTTCTCCACCAACACAGGACTTGTATCATTCTGTTCGTTGTCCTCTGTCACTTCCTCTGCTCCGTCATCCCCAGTCTCTGTCACTTCAGCCATGAAGGCTCTAGCGTTCGACTCAGGATGAGTACTCCAATCGTAAGTCCCATCAAGTTGTCTGTCCGATGAGACGTTTGTTAATAGACCAGCGATGTTTGCTTGATTACCCGAACTACCAGACTGATATCTTCCCTGAGATTGATTCTGATAGTTTTCAACTTTGGGTCGTTGACATTCTCGTGCAAAGTGTCCTAATCCTTGGCAATTATAACACTTAACCTTGGATTTGTCGCACCCAATTTTACTGTTGCCTACATTCAGATTTCTGCATGTTCGTTTCATGAACCTTTTGACCCTCTGAGTCACCATGGCCAGTAGCCATTGAAGATCCATTTCCAGTTATCAGGATCCACCTGATCGTAGTCCTCTTCCCATAATGCAGGATCATTAATTTTTCCTTGTACACAATTTCCATATGCTGCAACAAACGAAGCCAAAAGATTCAGATGAGTCTTGGCTGATTGTGCACTCATAGGCATCTTTGTGTAGTGTTGAGAAGTAGATGCTAAGTGAGTAGGTTTATCTTCCAGTTTAGAATACCCTAAGAATGCCCGACTACTTGTTTCTTCTACCTCCACTGGGATAGGCGCTTCACCCGAGAAGAAAGCTGTAGTTGTTTTCAGTTCACTTGCAATAGAAGGTTTTGTCTTTCCAAATTACATCTCTGGATCTTGGACTTGATCATATCCCCTTTCCTTCTTAAGTATCTGAAAGTTATAAACCCTCAGCGTACCAATAACTCCTTCTAGAGTAAGAGTTTTGAATTTTTCTTCATCATGCATTATAAGTGCTGTGTACATTTCCCACTTCGCAGGTAAAGCATCAAGAAGTTTCTCTTTCTTCTCAATTTCACGATACTCGACATCGTGATTATCCAGCTCTGTCAGTAAATGGTAAAATCTTGTAATTGTCTCATCCAGCTTTTCGGTTTTGAATGCTTTGAAAATTGTGAACTGCTGTTTTAGCATCTCGGTCCTTCCTTTGCGAACCCTCGGATTTCCCTCACACCTCTTCTCGAGAGCATCCCATAGCTCTTTAGAAGTACGATGATTTCATAAGGTGTGTAGAATCTCCTGAGGTAATGCAATACGAATGATGGAAAATGCTCTGTTCTCGGCCTCATACAGTTTCTTATCATCATCCTTCATTTTCTGATAGGTTAAGACTCTATGACGGCCCTCAAACTCTTGTGTAGGTGGAATGTATCCCTCGTCGATACAAATCCACATTCGCATGTCATTGAAACGAGCAAAATCGGCAAACCTATCCTTCCACCAATAGTAGTCTTCCAACCTCATTAGTTTTGGTGGAGAATTTGCCTTGCCAACCTCGTGGTCCATTTCGATGAACTTTTGCAAACTAGTCAGCCTGTCTAAACTTTTTGTATTCGAACATAGATAACTTAATTTAAAATAAACTTTTTTGAACTTAGGCAAGTTCGAATTAGTTTAAAGTTAAATTCGTTTGAAATTAAATTCGAAACTGTTCAAGTTCGAAATCAACAAGTGCGAAGATCTTACAAGTTCGAGATTTCTGACAAAATTGAAATCTGACAAATTCGAATGCTAGCAAGTTCGAATCTTAGCCAAATTCGAAGGAAACCCTAATCAAGTTCGAGAGGAGCGTAATTCTGACAAACTCGAGATTTCTGACAAACTCGAATGAACCCTAATACACCCTATGTTCGAGCGCCGCAAGTTCGAGAAACGGCCAAAAATTCAGTTTTTTCAAGTTTTCAGATTAAACCAATATTTTAAGACCAAAAATAATGATTTCGACTGAAAAAGTGAACCAATAAGAATTTTTCTCTGTTACTTTGCTTGTATCACTCGAAAACCTGATTAAAAATGTGATTTTTCCGTCCAAAACGTCAAGAAACCAAGAATGTTTAAGATGAACGCGAAGAACACGATGAACACACTTTATGGCTCAGATGCCATTTGTAAGATCACCTTTCTACGGATCCAATCTTGACGCGACGCCATCCAACGAGTGCGGAATCTTCGTTAGCGGTTTAACGGATTGATCACACACGTGAAACACGGAGACACACACAATGATAGACGTAAACCCGAACGTCCCGACACGTGATTCTCTCCAAGAACACACTGAAAAGTCTCTGCAAGTTCGTAATCCCCCGGATGTTAATTTCTGCAAAGATTCATAATCAAAACTGATTAACTCTTAATTATAGGCATCAGATTCGAACTTGCCCTGGACAAGTTCGAGAAGGCCCAAGCCCACGAACTTGTCCACCATAAGTTCAAATCTAGACCTTTGAACTTATTCTAGAACTTGTCTTTGAACTTGTTCTAGAACTTATGTTTGAACATACCTTTGAACTTATGTTTGAACTTATCTTTGAACTTATCTTTGAATTTATGTTTGAACTTAAGTAAAACATCAATTACAACCAAGATCAAACATATATCCAATCAATATCAAACATATATCAAACATGTATTAATATGCAATTACGAACAATTTGACTGTTACAAATATCATCTATACTTAGACTGCTATCGTCACACAGGATGCACTAACATCATTTTTGACGCTGCAACTTTTTGCGCTAAACGTCACTTGTAGTCCTTTGTCACAAAGTTGTCCTATGTTATAAAGATTATGAGATATCCTTCGACATAGTCAACATCCTTGATGACTAGATTGTTTAGAACTAAATCACCGTATCCTTTTATCTGAGCGTGATTATCATTTCAGAATATAACTGTTCTGCAATATTGTTCTACCATATTGGTCAGCAACTCTTTTCTCCCAGTCATATGCTTGGAGCCACCCGAATCCATATACCATATGGATTTTACCTGACATTTGAGTTGTGTTAAAAGTATGACATTGTAGATAGATTATCAGGCAGGTGAAATAAATCCATGACGGTAATTTAAAATGACATGCAAACTGTGTTCCGAACCGAATTGTTTAGAAAACATGTCGGGTTATGTAAGGGTCCTGAACTGAGTGCACAGGAGCCAAACACATCGATTTTCTACAAAGATGCACAGAATCGATATCAAAGAAGTACGATATCTAGTCTGAATTAACTAGAAGCCATTTCGTTGAGGTACGGGTCTTGATCTGAATTAACCAAGAACCATCTGCATCAAATCACACAACTTTGAGTACCATTGAATAATGGGTACTTTCTTGTTAGATATCAATTTTACAAATTTAGGAACCCATATTGTAGTTATGTGTGGCCAAGATGCAGGATCTTTTGGCACCCATTTGTATGTGGGGCCAACTGGCTTTGAAACCTTAGGCGGTGAAGTTACCTTTGGTTTGGGTGTTTTTAAAACTTGTTTTGTGTTGGCCTTTGGCTTAGCATTAGGTAGAATACATATTTTAATTTCCGAAGAGGCCAATGATGTACTATTTATTGTTTTTCTCTTTACGAACTCATTTTTTCTGGATATAGAACATATTTTTTCATCTCGGGTACTTGGCTTCTAAAACGAGTAGGACATACATCAAACATTTCCGAGAATGAATATTTCAAACAAGTATTTTATACGTTACAGAACATTCATTGTTTTTCAAAATTACATTCAACCTATCACTAGAAACAAAATGAGATGGCATGACAGCCTTCTTCACAAAGAAACTCGAAAAAATTCTTGATAGTCGTTTTTGGAACCCTTCTTACATGATCTGTAGGTACAAAAAGAGAAGAGTCGGTATGTTTTGAAAGTATAGGTCTAGAGAAATTTCCTCGGTGAGTGGGTTTCTTTAGGACTTAGATTTACTCTTGGTCCTTTTGGAAACCTCATATTTTGAAGAATTTGAACACTCACCTTTGAAAATGTTTAAAGGGACTTCAATTTTGATTTTACCTTCATCTAGTGATGTATTTACGACACTAGCAAGAGGAGAGGTTTTTGAATCTTTTGTGTAAGAATTTATCTGTTTTGAAACAGTGTTGAACCGTTCTTTGTAAAGATTTAATTCTATACTTCGTTCAAAAATTTGTTTTTCAAACGTTTCCTGACTTGTGAGAAGAGTTTCTTGACTGGAAGACGCTTTCTCACGAGCGATCCTTAATTCCTCTTCCATTAATTTTGTGTTGTAGAACAGTGGTAGAAATATTAGGATGAGAAATCGGTTTAACAGGTTTAGCTTTCAATTCTGTTGATCAATAGCTATAAAAGAAGTCATCCTCTAGAGTGGTACTTTATGATTTATTTTCTCCTCCTCGTGGGCCAGGACTTCTTCTGATGAGTGATGAAAGAAGGCCAAGATACCCATGTCCCATGTATCTTCTATCAAATAGCATTGGTAATACCGATTGAGCCTTTTTAAAAAACGTAGGATTTTAAAAACTGATTCCTTCGTTGGAATGATAAAACCTAGTGTCACATCCTTGCTTTAATGTAAGGTCTTGACTCTACAGATCTATCTAGATGCGACACCGTCAACGAGTGCAGAATCCTCGTTAACAGCTTGACGGAAACTACTCTCACACGGAACACGGAGACTATCAACACGCTATACGGACGACTACGAACGCACCTACGAGATGATTCTCTCCAAAACAACACTCATAATCCTGATAAACTCGAGATCGCCCTTTTGCTTAATCTCACACGAATTCTGCAAAAGTCTGCTAATGATTCGAGTTAATCCCTAATTATAGAGGCTCATTCGAGTTTGTCATGGGCCAAACTCGAATCAGGCCCAAGGCCCATTCGAGTTTGTCCCCTTGACACTCTCGAATCTGCCCTATAGATCACATTCGAATCTGCCATAAATTCGAATGCCATTTACTAGTGAATTCGAATTTATTCAAAATTCGACTTTCACATATTAAACCTATATTTGAACTTATGTTTTAACTTATGTTTGAATTTATCTTTGAACTTTATGTTTGAACTTCTTGTTATACATTACATCAACTTCTTGTCATACTCATCTCGAACCTGGACTCCATTAGGGCTGAAAAATCCTTACAAAAATTACTGTCAGTAGATCCAAATATAATGTCGTCGACATATATCTGTACCAGCATTATATGTGGGCCTTCCCTTTTTGTGAACAGAGTTGTGTCCACCACACCTTACAGAAACCGGCAGAAATAAGAAAATTAGAAAGACTACCATACCACGCTCGAGGTGCTTGTTTTAAACCATAGAGGGCTTTATCTAGCACATTAACATGGTCAGGTTTATGTGCGTCAACAAAGCCTTGTGGTTGTTCAACATACACCTCCTCGTTAAGTTCACTGTTTAGAAAGGCAGTCTTGACGTCCATTTGGTACACTTTGAAATCTTTGTGTGCCGTGTACGCCAAAAAGATTCTGATTGCTTCGATCCGTGCAACTGGAGCGAAGGTCTCGTCATAATCTATCCCTTCTTGTTGTCGGTAGCCTTTGGCAACAAGTCTTGCTTTATTCCTTATCACAATGCCATTCTCATCTCGTTTGTTCTTAAAAATCCACTTTGTTCCGATCACTGTACGGTCTTTTGGTTTGGGAACTAACCGCCATACTCTTAGCTGTTCAAACTAGTTGAGTTCCTCTTGCATTTCAACTATCCAATCTGGATCTGTTAGGGCTTCATCCACACGAGCGGGCTCTATCATACTAAGGAATGATGCGAAGAGGCATTCATTAGCAGACGCCCTACGAGTTTGGACTCCTGTTGAAACATCACCAATGATTTGATCTGTTGGGTGACTTCGGGTCCATTTAATCTCGTGTGGAAGGGGTGCTCGGGATGGAGCCTCAGTGCTTAAAGTGGGGATGGATGAAGATTCATGGTCAATGGTTTCAAATAGATGGTACCACTGGTTCCGGTTCGATTTCCGAGTGTTCAGTTGAAAGAAGGATTGTTGGTATTATATGTGAGGGTATTATAGGAGTAGATTCAACTGCGGATGTATCGGTGGATGATGTTGATGGATGAGGGTATGATGTGGATGAAGATGGAGCGGAGAAACTTTGTGGCGCAGTTGAACTGGAAGGATTACCTACATTATTGACAACATTAGACACATTAGCGTTAGGACCGAAAAATTCAACATAAAAAGGATCAAACAAATTAACCAAATCAGAAGAAGAAAAAGAAATGGGGTTAGTAGAAGAGTCTCCAGGCATTTGAGTAATGCGAGGTCCTGATTGATCAACTTCGGGTGCCAGTTCAGCCAACTCATCAAATGTGACATGCACACTTTCGTTGACTGTTCTGGTTCGGATATTGAATGCGCGATAGGCCTTCGAATTGGATGAGTATCCAATGAAGATCGCTTCATCCGCCTTTTCGTTAAACTTCCCGAGGTTGTCTTTGTCGTTCAGCACATGGCACCTGCAACCAAATACACGTAAGTACTTGATAAATGGTACTTTATTCAAAAAGAGTTGGTAAGGAGTTTTGTTAAAACGCTTATGGATAATGGAGCGATTTTGTGTATAGCAGGCTGTTGATACGGCTTCGGCCCACAAGAACGGAGGTAGCTTCGAGTATGTGAGCATTGTACGAGCGGCTCACAAGAGTACGGTTACGCCTTTCCACGACCCCATTTTGTTGAGGCGTTCGAGCAGCAGAGTATTGATGCTGAATACCTTTGGATCGAAGGAAGCCCTCAACTACCGAGTTCTTGAACTCCGTGCCGTTATCAGATCTGATTGATTGCACTGACAGCTGCTGTTGGGTCTCGACACTCTTAATAAAATCTATGATTTCTTGAGCTGTCTCGTCCTTGGAACGCAAGAACCTGACCCAGGTATATCGTGAATACTCATCAACGATAACCAACACATATCGTTTCCCGTTTATGCTTTGAGTTCGCATCGGTCCGCATAAATCCATGTGAAGTAACTCCAATACTCTTTTTGTTGATGGTTCGGGCTTTGGTTTGTGAGATGATCGTTTCATCTTTCCTTTCTCACAAGCTCCACACAGATGGTCCTTTTCATAGCGCAATTCAGGAAGACCTTTAACCAATTGTTTCGCAGCCAGCTTGTTGATATTGTCAAAGTTCAAATGGGATAATCTGCGACGCCACAACCAAGAGTCTTTTGAAGAGGCTTTTGATAATAAGCAAATGTTATCCTTCACTATTAGCTTGGCTACATCAATGGTGTAGAGGTTAGAGTTTCGGGAACCTGTTAGGATTTCTTTTCCATTCGTAGTCTTTACACTGCAGTTCTTAGCTCTAAGCGTTACCTCTAGTCCTTTGTCACAGAGTTGTCCTATGCTAAAAAGATTATGTGATAACCCCACAACATAATCAACGTCCTTGATGACTAGATTATTTAGAACTAAGTCCCTGTATCCTTTGATATGAGCCTGATGGTTGTTCCCGAATTTTACTGTTCCGCAATACTGTTCAACTATGTTGGACAACAATTCTCTTCTTCCCGTCATATGCTTGGAGCAACCCAAATCCATATACCAAATGGACTTAGCCTGAAAAGCAAATAAATTCATACAAATGAAAACTATATGCATTCAAACACATCCATTTTTAAATTACAATCAAACCGTGTTCTGAACCGAGTTGTTCAGAATACATGATGAGTTAAGACCGGGTCCTGGGCTGTGTGCACAGAAGCCAAACGTGTCGGTTTAAGTACAACCGACAAGCAAAAGAACGGGTCCTAGTCTAAGGTAACTACAAGCCATATCATTGAAGAACGGGTCTTGATCAGAAGTAACCAAGAACCATATGCATAAAGATCACACAACTTTGGGGACCCACCTCAATATGGGTCCCTTTTTGTTAGGAGTTACAGATTTATATGGCACGTATACAGTTTTAGGAACCCATTTAGCATTTGTGTGTTGTCCGGATACATAACCCTTTGGAATCCATTGAAGATTGGATTTATTGGGCTTTGGAACCTTAGGCGTTGAACTTGCCTTTGATTTTGTCTTTTTGAGACCTTTTTGACCGTTGCTTTGGTTTTGGGCCTTGGCAATGGACAAGTCTCAATTTTATTTGTGGCTAATTATGCAACATTTTTTGATTTCTTTTTCCGAATTCGTTTAACAGGATATGGCACGAAAGCAATCATTTCAGGAACCTGTCGTGTATAGCGAGTTGGACATAGATTAAATAATTCACTGAAAGAGTACTTTAAAGAAACAATTGAATTCGGTACATCATTACACACATTGTCACACACATTGTTACACAAATTGTCTTTAGAGATTACAGACATCCTATCTCTAGTAACAAATTCATTTGGCATTATAGCCTTCTTCACAAAAAAACTCGTAAAATCCAGCATGGTTTTTGGAACTCTTCTTATATGATCCGTAGGAACAAAACGATTAGAGTCAGTAAGCATGGAAGATTTAGACTTGACAGAATTTTCTTTTTGTTGGTGAGTGGGTTTCTTAAAAGACTTGGATTGAATCTGAGTCTTTTTAGAAACCTCATTTTTAAACGGTTTTGAACACTCACCTTTATAAATGACAGAAGAAGTTTCAGCTTTGGCCTTACCTTTATTTGATGACACATATATATTTTTTGTGGAATGAGAAACTGTTTGTTCTTTTGAAAAATGTTTCAACTTTTGAGAAACCATTTCAAAATTTTCTCTGTAGACAGTTACTTCCACAAATTATTCAAAAGTTTGATTTACCAATTCTTCTTCGCTCTTAATAAGAGCATCTTGAAGATCAAGAGCTTTCTTTTGAGACGACTTCAATTCCTTTTCTAAAACAGTGATTTGTTGTTGAAGAACTTTTGCAGGAATATAAAGTTGAGGAGTTGATTTTACAGTTTCTGTTTTCAATTCAGCTTCTTAATACGTTGACAAGAAGTCTTCCTCTAAAATGGGTATTCTAGAAGGATAACTTTCGTTAAGTTCTTCATATTGAAAAGAAATATATTTTTCTTTATGAGCAACACGTTTCTCATTTTCTTGGTTTAAAACTTCTTTTGATGACTCAAAAAAGAAAGATTTAAGACCGGCTACCATATAATTCATGTCATAAAATAAAGGTAAAACATTTTATGCTTTTTCCAAATATTTAGGATTTTTAAAACCGATTCCTTGTTTAGAATGGTAAAACCTAGTTTCTTTAGGCTGATTTAAGTGGATAGTTTGTTCTGTTTGGCCCCTTTTTAAAAATGCATCGTCAAGGGTCTTTATTCGTGCGTACGAAGTTATCCTTTCTTCTTCAATCATTTTATATTTTTCTAAGTTGTCTATATTTTCCATATTTACCGTGTCTAACTGTTTTGTAAGTACAGAAATTTCTTCTTTTAATGAGAGTTTTTCTTTTGATAACGTGTCCATGCAAGATTCAAGATATATATTCCTGTCCTGAACATCTACTTTTTCTATTAACATCTGTTTTATAACATTGTGATTAGTTAACCACTTTGAATGATATAATTCAGATGACTCTTTTAAAGTTTGAGCTTGATGTTCAGCCTGTACACACTTTGCAGTTTCAGCATTTAATCTAGCTTGTAGATCAAGAATATGTGTGTGCAATGTACATTCATTATCTACAAATAAATTATTTACATGTTCAAGAATGTAACAGGAATATACCTCATTTGTCTCAGAACCGGATGTAGAGCGTTCGGGATCATCGGTTGTGGTCATCAGACATGCTGGTGGATTTTTCAATGTCTCCCCCTCAGCAGCATGATCTGAAGTCTCAGCAGTGGAAACGGCACAATGCTCCAACCCTTGACGATCAACCATATAGCAGTTTTTGCCCTTATCATCTTCCTCGTCGGTGTCTTCAGCATCCCAGTAATCTTCTTGGGCGACGAGGGCCAACGCATCGGT
This sequence comes from Centrapalus pauciflorus, assembly GCA_020465985.1. Classification (NCBI taxonomy): domain Eukaryota; kingdom Viridiplantae; phylum Streptophyta; class Magnoliopsida; order Asterales; family Asteraceae; genus Centrapalus; species Centrapalus pauciflorus. The sequence continues at coordinate 317,164 of JAANYP010004184.1, forward strand.
TCTTTTCTTTGCGGCCTCTAGCTTTCGCTCATAATAGCCGACGTCTCTGTCAAAATTATTCTTACACTCCCGAGCAAAGTGGCCCGGTTTACCACACTTATAACAAAGACGCTCGTCTGCTGCTTTCGGTTCGTCTGCTCTCGGCCGTTCATCTCTCCTCTCCACCGTCCTCTTGTAGGCGCGGCGATGTTCTCTGCTGTCATCTCTCCTTCGGTCTCTTCTGTCATGCTCTCTCCTGTCATCTCGCCTATCATAGTCCCACCTGTCGTCCCTGCGATCCTCGCGCCTATCGTCTCGCCTTTCATAACGGCGATCATCTCGATAGTCGCGTCTATCATCATACCTCCTGTCATCCCGATCATCCCTTCGGTAATCGTCCCTGCGATAATCATCGCGTCGTTCATCCCTACGGTCATTTGAGTACCTCCGTGGACCGGTGTCATAACGGAGTTGATTGTTAGTCTTGTTGGAGAACCGTCGTTGTTGGAGACGATTGGTCCACAAGGCTATTTGTTCCTGTATAGAAGCCTCTTCCTCATCAAATACCTCTCGTGGAGGAGAAGCATACCTGCACTGCGATGACGATGAACCTAGAGCAAAGGATGGTGTTGGAATACTCGTGTTGGTAATCAAGGCGAGTGAATCATTCGGTTTCATCCCAATATTGGCTGATAACAGTAAAGAGGCCAGTTGATTTGCCATCAGTTTTTGTTGATCCACATCCCCTTGATACTTCTTGATCTCCTTAAAGACGACGTTGATGGATACCTCAGGAATGTTCAGGACTCGTTTCGTGGCCCGACATGCGATCTGCCACTCGGGGGCTAGGGCGGCAAAGAACTTGATGTTGATGTCATCCATGTCCTTCTTGATGTGCAGTTTGTTCAATTCATTTAGGACCGCACAAAACCTGGTAAACGTAGCTTGCAGAGATTCCCCGTCTTTGGCTCGGAATTCTGTAAACTTAGCCTTCGCCTCCTCAATCTTGGCACGATCATCAAGATCTGCCCCCAGCATTTGGACTTCCAATTCATCCCACATTTCTTTGGCAGACATTTTGCTGTCGACGCCAACCAGAATATCAGTGGGGAGGGCCTAGTAGATCAAATATTCCGCCCTCTTATCGGCATGCTGCGTGCCTCTCTCGGCGTCATTAGCCGGTTCTCGTTCAACTTTGGAGGCTAAGACAAGGGGGTCAGCCTCAGGTCTGGCTGCTATTTCCCGATAATAGATGACGGGACCCTCGGAGATGGATTGAAGCATTAAATTCCCAAAAAGGTTGCATTCCAACAAATTTTAGGAACCGGGATTTCCATTGTTCATACTCATCGGGATAGAGGACAGGTGGTCTGTTCTCAGATCCGAGTACGAGAGCTTCGCGAGATATGATTTCGGTGCTGATTAAAAAGATGAGATCTTAAAGGTGGAAACTTGACACGGATGGGCTGGACTTTGGAAGAATAGCACTGTGGATGGTGCTAAATCGGATAACAGACTGATTTCGGATGGAATGTGTTTCGGATGGCTTGAGTTCGGGTGAACAGTAATTCGGATGGATGGTGTTCGGGTGAACAGTAATTCGGATGGTCAGGGGTTCGGACAAGGACCAAAGTCAGATGAACTTTGATTTCAGATGAAAGACCTAATTCGGATGGGGTCTAATTCGGATGGACCGAATTCGGATGAACCGGATTCGGTTGAAAAGTGAGGACTTCGGATAGGGTACTTCGGATGAACAGTATTAGGTTCGGATGAAACTAGAGATCCGAATTCGGGTGAACAGTGGACAGGGTCTTAGGAAAATGTCCAGGTAGGGGACCGAATTCGTATGGTCCGAGTTCGGGTGGTCCGAAATGTATATGGTCCGAAGTTAAAATTTAAAATTTAAGCACAAGTCCAAAATGGTAAAATGGGAATGCCTGATCTGAACTTCGGATGGTCCGAAGTTCGGATGGGACCGAAGTAGGGTCCGAAATGGGCACTGGGTTGGTCCAAAATTCACCTAAAGTTGGTCCGAATTGGACCGAAATGAGGTCCGAACTAGGATTATATATGGTCCGAATTGGGATATTAATTGGTCCGAATTGCTACAGTATATGGTCCGAGTTACAGCAGGTTTTATCAGTTTTCTAAGGCAGAACAGAGCAGAAGACTATTTTATCAGTTTTAAAGCCTAAAAAAGTTTCTAAATGATTGGAAAACTATTTTAAACACTTTTGATGAATTAAAATATACCAAAACACTTAAAATACAGTAAAAACAAGCTAAAACCCACTAAAAACCCATATTTTTAAACTTCTTTAAAGCTCCGATTCTTGATGATTTTAATGGAGATATGGAACTGAATGAGCTCGAAATCATTATATGAGGATATTGTGATGATTATAAGACTATAATAACACAATAAACACGGAAAAACAGAGAAGAATATGATCTAACCGAATGGAACAGTGAAGAACACGATGAAGATGAAGAAACCCAGCTGAATCCGAGAAGAACAAGTTGAAATCCACCTTTTGGGCTCTGATACCAATTTTAAATGTGTATTCCCGTATGTATTCAGCACCTTGATGATTCTTTTCACACAACCCAAGAAGAAACAAGCTCAATAAAAGGGTTATGATGATGAAGAAGACAATATGAATGTTAGAGAGAATATTCAAAAGTGGCGGCTGCTTGAGTATTCAATATGAGCCGTGTGTTACAATAAAGTAACCCTAGAAGCTTTATAGCTTCAATTAATTAACTATGGTGCATTGACACAATTGCCCCCTAGACTTTTACATAGAAATAAATTACAAGGAAACAAATACGAAGATAAATGCTAAGTAAATAATTATTACAAAATAACTCCATATGATCGAAATTAAATGTCTAACAAAAACACACATTAAACTACCTAAATATAAGAAAAACCGAAAAGAAAAAGTATAGAAATTTTGAAAATCAAACACACAAAATATGAAGTTAAAAGCTAAAAGAGAGTTAAAAAGAAGTTACCTGATGATGCCGAAGGTGAATGAAGCAAAAAATCGAAGAAAAATGAAGATCCAAAAGCTTGAAATCGTGGTTATGGAGGTGTTGGCGGTGGTAATGGCGACGGTGTAGAGAAGAAGAAGAGGAGGAGAAAACTTGAGAGTGAAGGAAGATGAGAGGTTGACCGGTTGACTAACCTTTTTAAAGTCAGCCGGGTCGGGTTCGGGTCAGAGGGGATCCGCGCCCAAATGGAGTGGAATGGGCCGCCGGATTGGTCACTTAACACACACACTCACAAATAAAAGAAATTGGGCTCAAATTATTACATCTTTTTGTATTTTTCTTTGAAACGAAAAAATAAAATATTTTTGGAATTTTCTTTTAGTATTTAAAATAAAAATAAACTAAAATAAAAGAAAATAAAATATTTTTGGCTTTTTGATAAATTTGAACAATTAAAATCTTTTTGGGATTTTCTGAACTATTAAGTTAAACTTAAAATTAAACTAAAATATAACCAACCTAAAATTTAAAAATTTAATTACAAAAATTAAGAAGAAACAAAGAATTTACAAAAATTAACATCCTGACTATACTCCCCCTCAAATAGATACCTGTCCTTTCCTTTTCTTTTTCTAATATAGTTCGTGAACCTTTTTAGCCTTAAAGATACAGACAAACCTGGATAATGTTTGCGTCCCACTCCGTGATGAACAATTCACACAGCAATTTGTCAGGGTCATTAATTATTAAAAATTTACACAGATAAGGAAATATTGAGTTTCAATTTTGTGACACGGTCCTTAAATTTAAATAACAGATATTTTCTAAGATAAAGGAATTTCAATAGATTGAAATAGAATTACTTAAGACAACATCTGTAATTTAATTGAAAGGCGGATTCAACATGCCGATATGGGATACTAGAAACTGAAAACGAGGTTCGTCTAAAGCTTTAGTAAATATATCCGCAAGTTGATATTCCGTGCCAACAAAATACACCTCAATGGTTCCCTTTTCTACGTGATCTTTAATAAAAATGATACCTGATATCTATGTGTTTCGTTCGGGAGTGTTGCACGGGATTGCAAGAGATGGCAATTGTACTTCGAGAATCGCAGTAAATTGGGATATTGGTGAGTGAGAATCCATAATCGCGTAATTGTGTTCTCATCCACAGCACTTGAGAGCAACAGCTTGCAGCTGCTACATACTCAGCCTCAGCTGTGGATGTTGTAACACAATTATGCTTTTTGGAGGACCAACTCACCGGTCTATCTCCCAAGAACTATATTCCTCCCGACGTGCTTTTTCTGTCAACTCTACAACCTGCAAAACCAGCATCTGAAAAAGCGGTAAGATCGAAATCGGTTCCCTTTGGATACCATAGACCAAGATCGGGTGTACCCTTAAGGGACGAAAAATGCGTTTTACCGCAGTTAGGTGTGATTCTTTCGGGTCAGCCTGAAATCTAGCACAAAGACATGTTGAAAACATTATATCCGGCCTACTAGCAGTCAGATACAGTAAGGATCCTATCATCCCTCTGTAAGTTGTATTATCGACACCTTTCCCAGAAGGATCGGTGTCTAACTTACAGTTGGAGGCCACGGGAGTTGCGATACTCGTGCAAGAGTCTAACTTATACTTTTTGAGAATGTCAAGAGTATATTTCGACTGGTTCACAAAAATCCCATCCTCAAGTTGTTTGACTTGTAATCCGAGGAAAAAGTTCATTTCCCCCATCATACCCATCTCGAACCTGGACTATATTAGGGCTGAAAAATCCTTACAGAAATTACTGTCAAAAGATCCAAATATAATGTCGTCGACATATATCTGTACTAGCATTATATGTGGGCCTTCCATTTTAGTGAACAGAGTTGTGTCCACCACACCTTTACAGAAACCGACAGAAATAAGGAAATTAGAAAGACTATCATACCATGCGCGAGGTGCTTGTTTTAAACCATAGGGGGCTTTATCTAGCACATAAACATTGTCAGGTTTATGAGTGTCAACAAAGCCTTGTGGTTGTTCAAAATACACCTCCTCGTTAAGTTCACCGTTTAGAAAGGCAGTCTTGACGTCCATTTGGTACACTTTGAAATCCTTGTGTGCCGCGTACGCCAAGAAGATTCTGATTGCTTCGATCCGTGCAGCTGGAGCGAAGGTCTCGTCATAATCTATCCCTTCTTGTTGTCGGTAGCCTTTGGCAACAAGTGTTGCTTCAGTCCTTATCACAATGCCGTTCTCATCTCATTTGTTCTTAAAAATCCACTTAGTTCCGATCACTGTACGGTCTTTTGGTTTGGGAACTAACCGCCATACTCTTAACTGTTCAAACTGGCTGAGTTCCTCTTGCATTGCAACTATCCAATCTGGATCTTTTAGGGCTTCATCCACACGAGCGGGCTCTATCATGCTAAGGAATGATGCGAAGAGGCATTCACTAGCAGATGCCCTACGAGTTTGGACTCCAGTTGAAACATCACCAATGATTTGATCTGTTGGGTGACTTCGGGTCCATTTAATCTCGTGTGGAAGTGGTGCTCGGGATGGAATCTCAGTGGTTAAAGTGGGGATGGATGATGAGTCATGGTCAATGGTTTCAAATGATGGTACCACTGGTTCCGGTTCGATTTCCGTGTGTTCAGGTGAAGGAAGGATAGTTGGTATTATATGTGAGGGTATTATAGGAGTAGATTCAACGGCGGATGTATCGGTGGATGATGTTGATGGATGAGGGTATGATGTGGATGAAGATGGAGCGGAGAAACTTTGTGGCGCGGTTGAATTTGAAGGATTACCTACATTATTGACAACATTAGACACATTAGCATTAGGACCGAAAAATTCAACGTAAAAAGGATCAAACAAATTAACCAAATCAGAAGAGGAAAAAGAAATGGGGTTATTAGAAGAGTCTCCAGGCATTTGAGTAATGCGAGGTCCTGTATGATCAACTTCGGGTGCCAGTTCAGCCAACTCATCAAATGTGACATGCACACTTTCGTTGACTGTTCTGGTTCGGATATTGAATGCGCGATAGGCCTTCGAATTGGATGAGTATCCAATGAAGATCGCTTCATCCGCCTTTTCGTTAAACTTCCTGAGGTTTTCTTTGTCGTTCAGCACATAGCACCTGCAACCAAATACACGTAAGTACTTGATAAATGGCACTTTATTCAAACAGAGTTGGTATGGAGTTTTGTTAAAGCGCTTAAGGATAATGGAGCGATTTTGTGTATAGCAGGTTGTTGATACGGCTTCGGCCCACAATAACGGAAGTGGCTTCGAGTATGTGAGCATTGTACGAGCGGTTTCCACAAGCGTACGGTTACGCCTTTCCACGACCCCATTTTGTTGTGGCGTTCGAGCAGCAGAATATTGATTTTGAATACGTTTGGATCGAAGGAAGCCCTCAACTACCAAGTTCTTGAACTCCGTGCCGTTACCGGATCTGATTGATTGCACTGACAGCTGCTGTTGGGTCTCGACACTCTTTATAAAATCTATGATTTCTTGAGCTGTCTCATCCTTGGATCGCAAGAACCTGACCCAGGTATATCGTGAATAGTCATCAACGATAACCAACACATATCGTTTCCCGTTTATGCTTTAAGTCCGCATCGGTCTGCATAAATCCATGTGAAGTAACTCCAATACTCTTTTCGTTGATGGTTCGGGCTTTGGTTTGTGAGATGATCGTTTCATTTTTCCTTTCTCACAAGCTCCACAAAGATGGTCCTTTTCATAACGCAATTCAGGGAGACCTTTGACCAATTGTTTCACAGCCAGCTTGTTGATATTGTCAAAATTCAAATGGGATAATCTTCGATGCCACAACCAAGAGTCTTTTGAAGAGGCTTTTGATAATAGGAAAATGTTATCCTTCACTATTAGCTTGGCTACGTCAATGGTGTAGAGGTTAGAGTTTCGGGAACCAGACAGGATTTCTTTTCCATCCATACTCCTCACACTGCAGTTCTTAGCTCTAAACGTTACCTCTAGTCCTTTGTCACAGAGCTGTCCTATGCTAAATAGATTATGTGATAATCCCACAACATAGTCAACGTCCTTGATGACTAGATTATTTAGAACTAAGTTCCCGTATCCTTTGATATGAGCCTGATGGTTGTTCCCGAATTATATTGTTCCGCAATACTGTTCAACTACGTTGGACAGCAATTCTCTTCTTCCCGTCATATGCTTGGAGCAACTCGAATCCATATACCAAATGGATTTAGCCTGAAAAGAAAATAAATTCATACAATGAAAAACTATATGCATTCAAACACATCCATTTTTAATTTACAATCAAACCGTGTTCTGAACCGAGATGTTCAGAAAACATGATGAGTTAAGACCGGGTCCTGAGTTGTGTTCACAGAAGCCAAACGTGTCGGTTTAAGCACAACCGACAAGCAAAAGAACGGGTCCTAGTCTATGGTAACTAGAAGCCATTTCATTTACGGGTCTTGATCAGAAGTAACCAAGAACCATCTGCATAAAGATCACACAACTTTGGGTACCCACCTCAATATGGGTCCCTTTTTTGTTAGGAGTTCCAGATTTATATGGCACGTGTACAGTGTTAGGAACCCATTTAGCATTTGTGTGTGGTCCGGATGCATAACCCTTTGAAATCCAGTGAAGATTGGATTTATTGGGCTTTGGAACCTTAGGCGATGAAATTGCCTTTGGTGTTTTGAGACCTTTTTGACCTTTTCTTTGGTTTTGGGCCTCGGCAACGGACAAGTCTCAATTTTATTTGTGGCTGATGATGCAACATTTTTAGTTTTCTTTTTCCGAATTCGTTTAACAGGATATGGCACGAAAGCATTCATTTCAGGAACCTGTCGTCTATAGCGAGTTGGAAATAGATTAAATAATTCACTGAAAGAGTACTTTAAAGAAGCAACAGAATTCGGTACATCATTACACACATTGTCACACACATTGTTACACATATTGTCATTAGAGATTACAAACATCCTATCTCTAGTAACAAATTCATTTGACATTATAGCCTTCTTCACAAAAAAACTCGAAAAATCCAGCATGGAGGTTTTTGAAACTCTTCTTACATAATCTGTAGGAACAAAACGATTAGAGTCAGTAAGCATGGAAGATTTAGACTTGACAGAATTTTCTTTTTGTTGGTGAGTGGGTTTCTTAAAAGACTTGGATTGGATCTTAGTCTTTTTAGAAACCTCATTTTTAAACGGTTTTGAACACTCACCTTTATAAATGAAAGAAGAAGTTTCAGCTTTAGCCTTACCTTTATTTGATGACACATATGGAATTTTGGTGGAATGAGAAACTGTTTGTTCTTTTGAAAAATCCTTCAACTTTTGAGAAACCATTTCAAAATTTTCTCTGTAGACAGTTAATTCCACAGTTTGTTAAAAAGATTGATTTACCAATTTTTCTTCGCTCTTAAGAAGAGCATCTTGAAGATCAAGAGCTTTCTTTTGAGACGACTTCAATTCCTTTTCTAAAACATTAATTTGATGTTGAAGAACTTTTGTGGGAATATAAAGTTGAGGAATTGGTTTTACAGTTTCTGTTTTCAATTCAGCTTCTGAATACGTTGACAAGTAGTCTTCCTCTAAAGTGGGTACTCTAAATGGATAACTTTCATTAAGTTCCTCTAAAGTGAATACGTTGAAAAGAAATTTCTTTTTCTTTATGTTCAACACGTTTCTCATTTTCTTGGTTTAAAACTTCTTTTGATGACTCAAAAAAGAAAGATTTAAGCCCGGCTCCCATATAATTCATGTCATAAAATAAAGGTAAAACTCTTTGGGCCTTTTCCAAATATTTAGGATTTTTAAAACCGATTTCTTGTTTAGAATGTTAAACCTAGTTTCTTTGGGCTGATTTAAGTGGATAGTTTGTTCTGTTTGACCCCTTTTTAAAAATGCATCGTCAAGGATTTTTATTCGTGAATACAAACTTATCCTTTCTTCTTCAATCATTTTATATTTTTCTAAACTGTCTATATTTTCCATATTTACCGTATCTAACTGTTTTGTAAGTACAGAAATTTCTTCTTTTAACGAGAGTTTTTCTTTTGATAACCTGTCCATACAAGATTCAAGATATATATTCCTGTCCTGAACATCTACTTTTTCGATTAACATCTGTTTTATAACATTGTGATTAGTTAACTGTCACACCCCGTTACCCCGGTTGGCAACGAAGCGCGACGTCGCGGAAGAGTAACCATAATCATAATGAACGACCACTATATGGACGTTTTCAAAAATACATCAGCGTAACTTTAAAAGACATAAATGTTTTACATAACCCAAAATGATAAAAAGAAGTTCGCAAGGTACAGAGATTTAAATACATAATTAAATCATCCAAAATAATGAAAATATATCTCCGATGGTTTGAAACTGAGTGCGACTCCTTAAATGCGGAAGCTTGAAAATACTACAGATGGGATGGACTTGCCTTAATTTCCTGAAAATACACGCTAAAATACGTCAACAAAATTGTTGGTGAGCTCATAGGTTTATACGTAAATATGACTTGTATGGACAACAATAATAGAGATTGAATTTATAAAATCATAAATTCCTTGTTATGTATTACACATAAACCATCATGCAACCGAAGCTTAATTTAAAATGAGTTTGCCCTGTGCAGTATTCCCATACGTAATACCGTGTGTTGAATATATATGCACCCGCTGTTAGCCAACCCGACTAACCCGAGTGGGGGACATGACTCCCAATAGATCTATCCACAATATATTCGCGCTTACAAATAAATGCAATTAACGGTTCATGATATCAGGGCTAATGGAACCACATGTGTAATACATAATAGAAATGAAGATATTTCCGTGTCCATATAAAAACGAAGCATGTATTTCATCCCCAAAACATAACAGTGTGAAAATAGGGGCTATGAGAACTCACCGAGCGTGTGATGGTAAAAACTAGCGTAATGTGCTTTTTAGCGTAAAGGGACGGATGATGCACCGAGCGAGATTAAACGGGTCCTAAATGATAATAAGGACTTAATATCTCTAATATATGATGATATATATATTTATAGATTTTTATGTCTTAAATCACCCAACATTACAAGTTTATAAATAAAATTTGCTTAAAACGTCAAGTTTATATATATATATATATATAATTTTCCAGCTTTTTCGGAGGTTTTTCGGCCTACTTTGAGGCTGTTTTTGACCAAGCTCCAAAATGTTTTAGACTTTGGTTTTCTAGGACATTAAACTACTATATACAAAGGATTTTTAGAATCAAGAACGGCCGTTTTTCGAGATGTTTAGGTTGGTGAAAAAGCTCGTTAAAAACCCTATGTTGGCCATTTTTGAGCTGTCAAACTTTCGGTTTCCCAAATAATTTCTGGAGGTATTAAACTCAAAAATAAATTATGAAAAATTCCAGATCTATAGTTAAGACATAGATCTAACTTTTGAGACAAGAATCAACTCATTTCGTTGAGTTATTAATTAGTTATGATTTTTCAAAGTCGATATAAATTTTCTGCCGAAAATCCGTAGTTTATAAACTTAAAGCAACTTATGATTCTTGTTGTTTATTCAAAGACTACTTGTATAAAAATTATATAACACATATATAACACATGTTTTCGTAATATTAACATGTTTATAATGTGTTCATATATTCATATGCACATTTAAAGAAACAACTTAAAAATAAAAACTAGAAACTTATAAACTTGAGTTTTTATGAAACTTGTTGTTGTTGGTGATTATATATATTATGCAAGACGTATATAAACATAAATATAAGATGAAATAAGTTAGTATTTACTTACTTTGAAGTATTTGGAATATGATTTTGAGTAGAAATTGAAATTCTTGCAAGGTTTGCACTAAGAACACTTGAAGAACACCAAGAACACTTGAAGAACACTTTGAATGAAGAAGTTTGTGATGAAAGTGTGTGTAGGCCGGATCTTTGAGGAGAGAAAAGAAGATTTTGGTGTGTTTAAAATGAATGAAAGACTTCTCTATTTATAGAGGAAATTTGGTCTTTCAAATGATGAAAAGCATGGGAGACAAAAGTTGTGTGCACTTTTAAACAAAATGATGGTGTTTAAAGTAATATTAAAAAAATAAAAGTCAACTTCTAATACCCCATATGCCTAAAATCCGGCCCCTTATGTATTTATAATGTATTTACATATTTTTTTTGTATAAATGTATTTAGAAGTGTATTCTTGTATTTCCCTTTTCTTGTAATTTTATAAATACTTATGGATGCATTGTTTTAATGAATTGTTTTAGTCTTGCATAATTAATGTTAAGTAATTGTATTAGTGTATGATTAGTGTCACTAATCATAATTTAATTATGTACTTAGTTGAATTAATCCCTCATATCGTAAATTGATCGGATTAATTGATTTCCCGATTCATCGCACCGATGAATTTGATTCTAATTGAGTTGAATTTTCTAATAAATCTTGTTAATCACTTGATTAATTTCTAATGACCACTGATTAGGTTATAATTGGCTATTAAATACAGATTAGGTCATTGTTGCTAACCTGATTTAGTGCCGGATGTTACAGTCTCCCCCTGTTAAGGGAATTTCGTCCCGAAATTAGCTCGTGTTCTCCACTTCTTGAGTACTTGAGAACAGGTGAGGGTATTTTTCCCGGAACTGATCTTCGCGTTCCCATGTAAACTCATGACCTCGCTTAGAGTTCCATCTGACTTTTATTATCGGAATCCGGCTGTGCTTTAGTTTCTTGACTTCTCGGTCCATTTTTTCTACAGGTTGTTCAATGAAGTTCAACTTATCGTCTAATACCAACTCGTCCATGGGTATAACGAGTGATTCATCAGCCAGACACTTCTTAAGATTGGAGACGTGGAAGGTATTATGGACGTTACTAAGCTCTAGGGGCAGATCGAGTCGGTAAGCTACCGGGTCAATTCTTTTGGTGATCTTGAATGGTCCGATATAACGAGGATTGAGTTTTCCTCGTTTCCCAAAACGGATTACGCCCTTCCAAGGCGAGACTTTTAACATTACTTGATCTCCCTCTTGGAACTCCAAATCCTTCCGTCGAACGTCTGCATAACTTTTCTGCCGATCCCGCGCGATCTTTAACCGGTTACGAATCTGGGCTATCTTTTCTGTAGTCTCCTGGATGATCTCAGGTCCAGTAATCTGACTGTCTCCTACTTCAGCCCAACAAAGAGGTGATCGACACTTTCTCTCGTAGAGTGCTTCGAATGGGGCGGTCTTAATGCTCGAGTGATAGCTGTTGTTATAGGAAAACTCGACTAATGGCAGGTGCCTGTCCCAACTTTTGCCAAAATCGATGACACATGCCCTTAGCATGTCTTCCAAAGTCTGAATCGTCCTTTCACTCTGACCATCCGTTTGCGGGTGATAGGCTGTGCTCATATCTAGACGTGTACCCAGTGCTTCTTGCAATGATTGCCAAAATCTTGATGTGAACCGGCTGTCCCTGTCTGATATAATTGATACTGGCACTCCATGCCTTGAGACGACTTCTTTAAGATAGATCTGTGTTAACTTATCCATCTTATCAGTCTCCTTGATTGGAAGGAAATGTGCGGTTTTGGTAAGTCGATCCACAATCACCCAAATAGTGTCATAACCTCCAGAAGTTTTCGGCAACTTGGTGATGAAATCCATGGTGATGTTTTCCCACTTCCACTTTGGTATTTCTGGTTGAACTAGCAATCCTGATGGTTTTTGGTGCTCAGCCTTAACCTTCAAACATGTTAAGCACTTGCTGACATAGGTAGCAATGTCAGCCTTCATGTTTGGCCACCAGTACATTCCCTTCAAGTCGTGATACATCTTATCTGACCCTGGATGAATAGCATATCTTGTTTTATGCCCTTCATCCATGACCAGCTTCCTTACTCCTCCGAGTTTCGGTAACCAAATTCTGCCCATTAAGTACCGACATCCATCTGGCTTGATTTCAAACTGCTTATCCATACCTCTCAAGGCTTCATCCAGTAGATTACTCTCCTTGACTGCTTCTTCTTGTGCCTTGCGGACTTGAGAGTTTAGGTTTTACTGTATAGTCATGACCAAAGCTCGGACTCTTAATGGCTTAACCCGTTCCTTTCGGCTTAGGGCATCATCCACGACATTCGCCTTCCCCGGATGATAACGAATTTCGCAGTCATAGTCGCTAAGTAGTTCAACCCAACGACGTTGCCTCATATTTAACTCTTTCTGATTCAGAATATGTTGAAGGCTTTTATGGTCTGTGAACACCGTGCACTTAGTTCCATATAGGTAGTGCCTCCATATTTTGAGAGCAAACACTACTGCTCCAAGCTCCAAGTCATGAGTCGTATAGTTCACCTCATGAATTTTGAGCTGTCGTGATGCGTAAGCAATGACTTTGTCCCTTTGCATGAGCACACAGCCTAATCCATTGTGTGAGGCATCACAGTAGACCACAAAATTTTCAGTCCCTTCAGGTAAGGACAGAATTGGTGCACTACACAACCTCTGCTTTAACTGCTGAAACGCCTTTTCTTGCTCTTCACCCAAGATATATTTTACATCCTTCCGAGTCAACTCTGTTAGGGAACCTGCTATCTTTGAGAAGTTTTCAATAAATCACCTATAATAACCGGCCAGTCCTAGAAATTGGCGGATTTCCGTAGGGGTTCTAGGAGTCGCCCAATTCTTTATGGCCTCGATTTTTGATGGATCAACTTGGATTCCCTGGCTGTTGATCACATGTCCAAGGAATTTAACTTCTCGCAACCAAAATTCACATTTTGAAAATTTGGCGTATAACTGTTCCTTCTCTAACAACTCCAAGATCAGCTTGAGATGTTGTTCATGCTCCTCCTTATTTCTGGAATAGATGAGAATATCGTCTATAAGCACTATTACAAATTCGTCCAGATACGGTTTACACACTCGATTCATGAGGTCCATGAATACGGCTGGTGCGTTAGTCAAACCGAATGGCATTACCTGGAATTCGTAATGTCCATAATGAGTTCTAAATGCTGTCTTGGGAATGTCTTCTTCCCGAACCTTTACTTGATGATAACCGAATCGCAGATCAATCTTAGAGTAGAAGCTAGATCCCTGTAGTTGGTCAAACAGGTCGTCAATTCTGGGAAGAGGGTAGCGGTTCTTTACCGTTAACTTGTTTAGCTCTCGGTAGTCTATGCACATTCTGAAGGATCCATCTTTCTTTTTAACGAACAAGACCGGAGCTCCCCAAGGTGAGGAACTTGGTCGAATGAATCCTTTATCCATTAACTCTTGTAATTGATTGGATAGCTCTTGCATTTCAGAAGGAGCGAGTCTATATGGGGCTCTTGCGACCGGTGTAGCTCCCGGCACCAAATTGATTTGAAACTCTACTTGCCTAGTTGGTGAAAGTCCAGGCAAATCTTCCGGGAAGACCTTCGGATAGTCACAAACCACGGGAATATCCTCGAGTCGCTTCTCCTCCGACTCTTTTTCTGCAATTTGTACCAGTACTGCATGGCAACCTTTCCTAAGGCACTTTAATGTTCTTAGGCCGGATATGAGATTTAACTGTCGGTTCTTTCTTTCCCCTTGGACTGTTAGGACCTTCTTCTTGTGGAGTGGTATCCGTACCACTTTCTTACCACACAAAATCTCGGCATGATTGTGTGACAACCAATCCATACCAACTACTACATCAAAACTTCCGAGTTCTATAGGCATCAAGTCTATCTTAAAGGGATGATCTGCCAGCTTCAGTGTGCATTCCTTAATGATACTACTTGCCTCTATTATTTTGCCGTCAGCCAGTTCTATAGTACAAGAGTTGTCTAAGGGAAAAGGAGTGGCATTAAATTTCTTACTAAACTTATCAGATATAAAGCTCCTATCAGCCCCAGTATCAAAGAGTACGTAAGCGTAAATGTCATTTAAAAGAAACGTACCTGATACCACGTGGGGATCCTGACGAGCGTCACCTGCTCCTAACACAAAAGCTCTCCCCTGAGCTCCTCCACCATTCCTCAACTTCGGACACTCACTCTTGAAGTGCCCAGTAGCTCCACATTCAAAGCAGCCCCTTTGATTGCCGCCATTGACACCCGGGGTTCCAAACTTACAGTCTTTGGCTACATGGCCCATACGTTTGCATTTTCCAAAAGTTGGGCAGGGACCCTTGTTGTGATGAAAGGTGCATTGGGTGCAGAAAGGTTGGTACCCGTGTAGCCTTTCCTTGACTCAGTTCCTGCTACATAAGCCTTGATGGTCTCGGGCATCTTGGATTGTGAACCCGTATTCTTCCCGGACTTGTCTTCCCACTTCCTCTTATTTTCCCCGGCTTTGGCTTCATTCCTCCGGGACACTTGATCCATTAGATTGTTGGCCATCCTGATGGCATCCTGTATGGTGGATGGGTTGGAGGCAGTGACATTACCTTGAATTTGAGGAGCGAGTCCCCAAATGTAACGTTCGATTTTCTCGTACTCAGGGGTCACCATCTGAGGGCACAGAATACTCAGTTCATGAAATCGGTTGGTGTACCCTGCTACATCCGCTCCCTTCATAGCCAGATTCCAAAATTCTGACTCCATTTTCTGTAGCTCATTCCTAGGGCAGTACTAATCGGTCATCGTCTGCTTCAACTCGGTCCAGGCGAGTTGGTAAGCTGCATCAATTCCACAGACTGGGTGTATGAGTTCCACCATGTCAAGGCGATGTCTTGCAGAGTGTGGGTGGCGAACTTTACTTTGTCTCCTTCTATGCATCCGCTAACACGGAAGACGGATTCCAACTTTTCAAACCATCGTACTAATCCGACGGCTCCTTCAGTCCCATTGAAGTATCGGGGTTTGCAGCTCAGAAATCCCTTAATTCCGCAACCCTTAGGGTGGGTTTCAGTTCCTCCCGTGGTGCGGCTATCACCACCATCTCCGTTAGCTGAACTGTTTCTGTTGGTCTTGTAAGTGGCTATAGCAGCAGCCACTCTTTGTGCAACTAGTTCCTCAATTTCTGCGGCGCTCATAACTCGTCTCGGCGGCATTATCTTAAAGTTTAAAGAAAAGAGCATAGTGTAAGAAGTTGAATCTTAAAGATGTAAATTTTTCTTAAGGCACAACACTATAATCATCAAACACAATTTCATAAATAACTTGCAATTTTCATTAATCATTCATAATTTTCTTACATTGGGGGCGGGTTATTACCCGAAAATTTTAGTCCTACACTATTACATAATAAGTTCCTAATATTAAAAAGATGGAGGGGGGGTACTAAGTGCGGGAGTGATCAGGGGTCTCTCTCTTTTTTAGAGCATTGAGGCGCTGTGCCAGCTCCTCATTGCGGGCCCTGCTCTCGGCTAATTGCTGCCGGAGCTCGTTCAGTCCGTTCTGCTGAATGGCAAGGGCGTGCTGATTGGCCCAGTATATGTTGGAGTTTTGTAACTCCTCCCGCTCTAAACGAGCGGTCATCTCTCCGATATCTTGGTTAAGTGACCGAATTTGGCGATCATGCCTGGTAGACCGTGTTACCAAAAGTGGTATGGTCTGTTCGGCGGGTTCTTGAGTGAGTGGCAGGATAGGTGCGGAGGATGGTCCTCCGATCTCAAAGTGGGGGGGGGGGACTCCCTCCTCTTGCCTCCATTCACGGAGGGTTTCAGGTATCCAGCCCCATCGTCGGGCGTCTACACGTCGGTGTGGCGGTGGGGGCTTGGACTGGGGAGTCGGGATGGGGATAGACTCCTTTCTTGGTGTGATCACCCGCTTTCGGGGTGTGTACAACATTTTGGGGCTATTTGGGTAAGGCCGATATGGCTTAAATGACGGCTCTGCCGGGTGGTATGGAATGCGAGTGGGGACTGTTGGGGGCGGTGGATCCTCTCCAGCGTTATCTTCTTCCATTGGTTCCTCTTCTGACTCCTCCATTGGGTCTTCAGAGGGGTCTTCTTCCTCAGATGTTTCTCCTTCAGTGAAAATCTTAGTGGCTGTGGGGCTCGTAGGGGTGTACTCATCCTCTGAATCTGACAAGATGATAGTCTCCGGGTGGGACATGTTTTCTGCTATCAGGGTCCATTCATAGTCTTTTAGTTAGTAACAAAATATTTCCAAAATCAGTAAATCTTTTGTGAAGTTATAGTCTAGGGTACTAATGCAACCTAGTTCACTATAACTATGGCTCTGATACCAATCTGTCACACCCCGTTACCCCGGTTGGCAACGAAGCGCGACGTCGTGGAAGCGTAACCATAATCATAATGAACGACCACTATACGGACGTTTTCAAAAATACATCGGCGTAACTTTAAAAGACATAAATGTTTTACATAACCCAAAATGATAAAAAGAAGTTCGCAAGGTACAGAGATTTAAATACATAATTAAATCATCCAAAATAATGCAAATAAATCTCCGATGGTTTGAAACTGAGTGCGACTCCTTAAATGCGGAAGCTTGAAAATACTACCGATGGGATGGACTTGCCTTAATTTCCTGAAAATACACGCTAAAATACGTCAACAAAATTGTTGGTGAGCTCAAAGGTTTACACGTAAATATGACTTGTATGGACAACAATAATAGAGATTGAATTTATAAAATCATAAATTCGTTGTTATGTATTACATATAAACCATCATGCAACCGAAGCTTAATTTAAAATGAGTTTGCCCTGTGCAGTATTCCCATACGTAATACCGTGTGTTGAATATATATGCACCCGCTGTTAGCCAACCCGACTAACCCGAGTGGGGGACATGACTCCCAATAGATCTATCCACAATATATTCGCGCTTACAAATAAATGCAATTAACGGTTCATGATATAAGGGCTAATGGAACCACATGTGTAATACATAATAGAAATGAAGATATTTCCGTGTCCATATAAAAACGAAGTATGTATTTCATCCCCAAAACATAACAGTGTGAAAATAGGGGCTATGAGAACTCACCGAGCGTGTGATGGTAAAAACTAGCGTAATGTGCTTTTTAGCGTAAAGGGACGGATGATGCACCGAGCGAGATTAAACGGGTCCTAAATAATAATAAGAACTTAATATCTCTAATATATGATGATATATATATTTATAGATTTTTATGTCTTAAATCACCCAACATTACAAGTTTATAAATAAAATTTGCTTAAAACGTCAAGTTTATATATATATATATATATATATATATATATATAACTTTCCAGCTTTTTCGGAGGTTTTTCGGCCTACTTTGAGGCTGTTTTTGACCAAGCTCCAAAATGTTTTAGACTTTGGTTTTCTAGGACATTAAACTACTATATACAAAGGATTTTTAGAATCAAGAACGACCATTTTTCGAGATGTTTAGGTTGGTGAAAAAGCTCGTTAAAAACCCTATGTTGGCCATTTTTGAGCTGTCAAACTTTCGGTTTCCCAAATAATTTCTGGAGGTCTTAAACTCCAAAATAAATTATGAAAACTTCCTGATTTATAGTTAAGACATAGATCTAACTTTTCAGACAAACAGCGAGTGCATATATATTCAACACACGGTATTACAGTCGGGGATACTGCACAGGGCAAACTCATTTTAATTAAACTTCGGTTGCATGATAGTTTATGTAATACATACACGGAATTTATGATTTTATAAATTCAACTCATCTGATAATGTCCATACAACTGGTCCTTTCACGTAAACCTATGAGCTCACCAACAATTTGTTGACGTATTTTAGCATGTATTTTCAGGTGTTTGAGACATGCACATTTATCGGAAGTATTCCAAAGCTTCCGTTCATTTTGGAGTCGCATCATTTTCAAACTCGGAGAATTATTTGCATCTCTCCTGATAAACTAAATTGTGTATTTAAATCTTGGTATTTTAAGAACTACTTATGTTGTATTTTGGTTACGTAAAACAATATTTATATTTGAAGTTAAATCTATGTATTTTTGAAAAACATCCATATAGTGGTCGTTCGTTATGATTATGGTTACGCTTCTGCGACGTCACGTTTCGTTGCCAACCGGGGTAACGGGGTGTGACACATTCAAAGTCAACATTCTAGGTTTGAGTAGTGGCTCATTACATATACATTGTGTACAACATTACCATGTGCTACAAAGACAAACATTTAACAACCATGACATATTGCAAATACATTGCGTTTTGAAATTGCTTATTTCATACAAAACCCGTGAACTCACCAACTATGTTATAGTTGACCCGTTTTTATGACATGCTTTTCAGGAAAATAATCGTAAGTGGTACGTTGAAGCGTGATTGCATTCAAGTCGTGTGCTCATGAAGATTTTAATTTATTTGCAAATCAAACGCTATTACTTATGTTTTTGGGTTGTAATCTTTAAACATATTTACTTTTGATGTATGGTGGTTGCTTTTGGAAACAATTTTATTATGGTATGAATCTTGAGACTTATGCAATGATCACATTCACTGTTACATCTCGTGTTTCCGCTTTAGCGGGGTGTGATAGCTAAGAAGATGATCAGGATACCGATTTCTGAGACTGAGACCGTGACAGTATACGGGGAGAGGCGAAAGGGCGAGATTGGGATTATCTCGATGGTTAGAGCTCAGAGATATCTAACTAAGGGTTGCGAGAACTTCCTGACTTATGTGATTGACGCCTAGAAGGAGAAGAAGAAAGTAGGCGATGTACCTGTACTGAGAGACTACCCTAAGGTATTCGCAGATGAGTTACCTGGGCTACCACCGGATCGCCAGGTAGAGTTCCGGATCGACCTTATTCCTGGAGCAGTGCCTATTGCGAAGACGCCTTATAGGCTGGCACCCACTGAGATCCGAGAGATGATCATGCGAATGTGTATCGATTATCGAGAGTTAAATAAAGTGACGGTGAAAGAATAGATATCCACTTACGCGAATCGACGATTTATTCGATCAGTTACAGGGATCTAGCTTCTTTTCGAAGATTAATTTATGATCTGGATATCACCTGCTGAAGGTCAGGGAAGAGGATGTGCCCAAGACAGCCTTCAGGACGCCCAGGGATCTAGCTTCTTGTCGAAGATTGATTTACGAAGATAAGGCCACCAGCTCCTGAGCGGAAGTAGGAGCTTGATCTCGCTGCGGTCGAGGATTCTGTATTTTGTTGACTGTATGTGATTACAGTTCTGTTAGGAACTTTGGTGTGAACTATGTCAGGTCTGTATGTGAATACTTGGGTTCGAGTTTGGTTCTGTATGTTGGGATAACCGTTAAATAGAGTTGTTTATGTTATGACAAATGTTTTAATTAATCAGTGTTTGTATAAACCTTTGACATGTGTAATGGATTTATATGCGTAAATGCCACCTGTGTATTGTAAATGACGTGGCTTTTATCTGGGTCTGGAGGGTGTTACATATATAAAGTAAAACGATATTAACAATATCTTTAGATTTTTTCAAAATAAACTTTTACAAACTATACATGCAAAAACTTATAAAATAATGCAGAAATATGATTTAAACCATCATATTTTATGTAATAAAAAATAAAGTTAATGGTATTGTTAATAAAATTGATTTCAATTTGCTCCAAAGAATAAGAGTCGATTTAAAACATAATGGGATGTTGTATTAAGTTAACGATATTATTAAAAAAATTGTAAGTTCATTTCATAATATTTATCAAAATTAAATACACAAAAACATATAATCTATGTTTGATGTTGTATTAAAACTATCTGATGTTTTAATAATCTGATATAATGAACCGTTAATTACATTTATTTGTAAGTCGAATATTTTGTGGATAGGTTTATCGGGAGTCATGTCCCCCATTCGGGTTAGTCTTACCGGCTAACAGTGGAATGCATATATATTTAACACACGGTATTACAGACTGGATAGGGCAAACTCATTTAATTAAGCTTCGGTTGCATGATGGTTTATGTAATACATACATGGAATTTATGGTTTTATGAATTCAACTCACCTGTTAATGTCAATACAATTGGTCTTTTCGCGTAAACCTATGAACTCACCAATAATTTATTGACGTATTTTAGCATGTATTTTCAGGTAATTAAGACATTCGTATTCATCGGTAGCAACCTGAGGCTTCCAGTTATTTTGGAGTCGAAATATTTTCATCAACCAACACAGATTTATTTGCATTGTTACAAATCTTTTAATTATGTATTCGAATCTCTGTATTTTTGCGAACTGTTTACATTTCATGTTGGTTTGTAAAACATTCCTTATTTTAAAGTTAAATCGATGTATTTTCTGAAAACTTCCATGTAGTGGTCGTTCGTTATGATTATAGTTACGCTTCCACGACGTCACGCTTCGTTGCCAACCGGGGTTCCGGGGTGTGACAGATTGGTATCAAAGCCATAGTTATAGTGAACTAGGTTGCATTAGTACCTAGACTATAACTGTTACAAAAACCAGACATTCTTAATTCAAGAACTGTGAACATATGTATGGACTCTGATGACAGAAACATGTCAACAATACGGTTGTTATCCTCTTTGACTCCGAGGATTAATACTCACCCATGGAACAAGGAAGCCAAGGTGACACTGAGATGTACTTTGGATCGGAGACCCACCTAGACCCAATCAATGACGAGGAAGAGGACCCGTCAAAACACGAGGAGGGCAACTGTGACCCTGCAGCACAAATTGCTCCACCATTACCACCACGTGTTCCATCCTACACCCTATTCAGAAGTCATCCCAATGGACCATTGAGGAAGTTCACCCCCAGGAAAAGGGTGTAACTGGCACAACGGGAGTCTATCCCGAAACCTGCCCATCAGCCAAGCCTGCCGTAGCAGCGTTGGGTGAACGTAAGACAGTGGGGGTGGATGCCTCACACTCTCCAAGAGTGGAGAAACGAGGAAGGGATCCCAAGCCAGCTTGAAGTCAGAAGACCATCTTCTTCGCAAGTGCCAACACTTACCCAGGAACCTACGCAACAAACGGTGCCTCTGTTGGTGGCGAGGGCCACCAGAAACGACCTCCAATTTCGACAAATCCACCGGGAGGTCGGTAAGATCTCTGCAACGATTAAGCAGGAGGCAATGCAAAACACCAACATACATTGGGCCAACCAGAATACCTAGGCAATTCAACAAGACGAAATTGACGAATTGTGACAGCGCCTAACACAGCGCGAAGCCCGCAATGCAGAGCTAACCCAACGACTTAACGCTTTGGAGTACAGGAAAACTCAGAGGCATCTCATACTTAGTACCCCTCTACCATCCTATTGTATTTCCCTAGGATTTACTGTCTGATGTATCTTTGGGTATGTAAGGCTTGAAAAATTTTCGGAAAAATTCCCAACCATATCATGTATAAAGATTAGGTATCAAGCACTTTTAATGGAGAAATTAAGTTTTAACTATAACTCTGTGCATTAGGATATGTAGTACGACTATCTGCCTACGAAATTTCAAACACATTGACTTATCCTCTTATCCCATTAGATACCACTCATGCATTTATACTATTTGATACTGGTGCTGACAGGATCTTTATATCCACTAAGTTCAGTAAGCAGATAAATTTCATTCTTACACCCTTAAGTGCCACTTATGCTATTGAGGTTGATAACAGTAAGACGCTTAAAACAAATAATATAATACGAGGATGCTCATTAGAATTAGTAGGTCGTCTCTTTGAAATAGACTTAATGCCCATCAAACTGGGGAGTTTTGACGTGATCATAGGCATGGATTGACTATCGAAAAACTGTGGGGAAATAGTGTGCGACAAGAAGACGGTTCACATACCATTAGCCAATAAGAAGGTCCTTAATGTCCAAGGCAAAGCAAGAAATACCAAAGTAAGCATCATCTCCGGCATTAGGACCCTGAAGTATCTACGAAACGGTTGTCAGGTAATCCAAGTCCACATGACCGAGAAGGAGCCGACGGAGAAGCGGCTCGAAGATATTCCTACTATTTGTGATTACCCCAAAGTTTTTCCAGAACACTTACCTGTGCTCCCACCATCGAGGCAAGTCGAATTCCAAATCGACCTAGAGTCAGGTGTTGCATTAGTGGCTCGAGCACCATACCGATTAGCCCTATCAGTAATGTAGGAATTGTCCAACCAGCTGCAGGAGCTCTTAGATACATGGTTTATCAAACCGAGTTCCTCACTTTGGGGAGCTCCAGTTTTGTTCGTAAATAAGAAGGATGGAACCTTCAGAATGTGCATCGATTACCGGGAGCTAAATAGGCTAACCATAAAGAACCGGTACCCACTCCCAAGGATCGATGACTTTTTTTTTACTAACTCCAAGGATCAAGCTTCTATTTGAACATAGACCTAAGGTCTGGTTATCATCATGTTAGAGTCCGCAAGGAATATATTCTGAATACAGCCTTCAGACCCCGTTAAAGTTATCATAAAATCCTAGTAATGTCGTTTAGATTAACCAATCCCCCAGCAGTATTCATGGACCTCATAAATCGGGTGTGCAAACCTTATTTAGACAAATTCATGATTGTCTTCATGAATGACATCTTAATCTACTCACAAAACAAGGAGGAGCACGAGCAACATTTAAGACTGATTCTGGAGTTGTTGGAGAAAGAACAACTGTATGCCAAGCTTTCTAAGTGTGACTTTTGGCTAAGAGAGGTGAAATTCCTCGGCCACGTGATCAATAGTAAAGGAATCCAAGTCGACCACGCAAGGATCGAGACTATGAAGAATTGGTCAACTCCTAGAAACCCCATAGAGATACGCGAGTCCGTAAGACTTGCCGCTTATTGTAGGCGATTATCAAAAATTTCTCAAAGATCGTCGGATCTCTAACAAAATTGAACCAAAAAGACATTAAGTATGATTGGGGTGAGGATCAGGAGACAACATTTCAGCTATTAAAACACAAACTGTGCAGCGCGCCTATTTTGTCTTTACCCGAGGGAAGCGAGAAATTTGTAGCTTACTGTGAAGTTTCACACAATGGGTTGGGATGTGTGTTGATAAGGTCATAGCTTATGCTTCATGACAACTTAAGGTTCACGAGGTGAATTACACAACGCATGATTTCGACCTGGGAGCAGTAGTAGTCTTTGTCCTTAAGAATTAGAGACATTAGTTGTACGGTACGAAGTATACTGTATTGACGGACCATAAGAGCCTCCAACACATCTTGAACCAGAAAGAGTGAAATATGAGGTAGCATCGTTAGATGGATCTATTAAGTGATTACGACTGTGAAATTCATTATCACCCGGGTAAAGCTAATGTGGTTGTAGACGCTCTGAGCCGAAAGGAACGAGCTAAGCCGTTAAGAGTACGAGCCCTAGTTATGACCACTCAACCAAAGCTTCCTTCCTTAATTCATGATGCACAAGTAGAAGCTGTTAAGGAAGAAAATATGAAAAATGAAGCCCTGCAAGGAATGGATAAATAGTTTGAGATAAGGCCTAATGGAAATCAATACTTCATGAATAAAGTCTGGTTACCCTATTTTGGTGGAGTAAGAAAGATGGTTATGGATGAAGGACACAAATCAAGATATGTCGTTCCCCCCGGATTCGATAAAATGTATCATGACCTCAAGGAGTTGTACTGGTGGCCTAACATGAAGGCTGACATTGCCACATATGTCAGCAAATGCTTAACATGCTCAAAAGTTAAGGCAGAACATCATAAACCATCTAGGATATTGCAATAACCAGAGATTTCTCAATGGAAGTGGGAACAGACAACCATGGACTTCATAACGAAACTGCCGAAGACATCCAGTGGGTACGATACCATTTGGGTAATAGTCGACCGCCTAACAAAATCCGCGCATTTCTCCAATCAAGGAGACCAACAGGATGAATAAGCTAGCCCAAATGTACCTCAAGGAAGTCGTCTCCAGACACGGAGTGCCTCTCTCAATCATTTCGGATAGGGATAGCAGGTTTACATCTAGATAATGGCAATCGTTACATCAAACTTTGGGTACAAACTTGGACATGAGTACCACATATCAGCCTCAGATGGTCAGCGTGAAAGAACAATCCAAACCCTAGGACATATGTTAAGAGCCTGTGTGATGGATTTTGGAAAGTGTTTGGATACTCATTTGCCCTTAGTGGAATTATCGTACAACAACAACTATCACACAAGTCTTAAGGTTGCTCCATTTGAGGCACTGTATGGACAAAGGTGCCGATCACCCCTTTGTTGGGCCTAAGTCGGGGATAGTCAAGTCATTAGCCCAGAAATCATGCTTGAGACCACTGAAAAGATAGTACAGATACGGAACCGACTAAAAGTTTCCACGATCGTCAAAAAAGTTATGCGGGCGTAAAGAGAAAATGCATTGAGATCCAAGTGGGAGAAAGAGTACTGATGAAAGTCTCGCCTTGGAAAGGCGTAATCCGTTATGGAAAACGAGGAAAACTCAATCCTCGTTATATCGGACCATTCAAGATTTCCAAAAGAATTGGTCTGATAGCCTACTGACTCGATCTGCCCCCACAGCTAAGTAATGTACATGATACCTTTCACGTGTCCAACCTAAAGAAATGCTTGTCTGACGAAACACTCGTCATACCCATGGACAAACTTGAGCTAGATGATAAGTTGAACTTCATTGAACAACATGTAGATATTATGGACCGAGAAGTCAAGAAACTAAAGCACAGGCGAATTCCGATAAATAAAGTCAGATGGAACTCTAAGCGAGGTCCTGAGTTTACATTGGGAATGTGAAGACCAGTTTCGTGAAAAATACCCTCAGTTATTCTCAAATGCTCAATCAGTGGAGAATGCGAGCTAATTTCGGGACGAAATTTCCTTAACAGGGGGAGACTGTAACATCCAACATAAAACCAGGTTAGCAACTATAACTTAATCAGTAGTTATTAGCAAGTTATAACCTAATCAGTAATCATTAACAATTAATCAAGGTGATTAATAAAGTTCATAAGAAAATTAAAGTCAATTAGAAACAGTTTCATCGGTGCGATGAATCGGCAAATTAATTAATCCAATCGATTTGCGATATGATGAATTAATTCAACTAAGTACATACTTAAATTAAGATTAGTGACACTAATCATGCATTAATACACTTACTTAACATTAATTATGCAAGACTAAAACAATTCATTAAACAAATGCATTCAAAAGTATTTATGAATTTACATAAAAAAGGAAAATTCAAGAATACATTCTAAATACTTTTACACAAAAAAATAAAAATAAAAATACAACATAAATACATCATAATGGCCGGCCCTCTAGCTAGTACAAACTAGCTTTTGACTTCAATTTTATAATGCAAAACTACATACACAATCACATCTTCTCCTTTCATTTCATCCAAGATCTTACTCCACCTTCACATCCTTGCATCTTTTCAAGACCAAACTTTCTCTATAAATAGAGAGATCATTTCTCATTAATCCTCACACATTTTCAAGAGCAAAACCTCTCATTCTCTCTCAATAAAATCGGCCATAGCCATACACACACAACCAAAGTTGTTTTCTTTCTTTGTTCTTCAAGAATTCAAGCTTTTCAAGAGTTTCTTTGGTACAACTAGTTCAAGAACAACTCTTCTACTCATTTTCATTCTTCTAGCACATCAAAGTAAGTAAATACTAACTTATTTCTTATATTTATGTTTATATAAGTCTTGCATAATATATATAATCACCAATAACAAGTTTTATAAGAACTCAAGTTTATAAATCACTAGTTTTGTTTTAAGTTTGTTTTTTTCAAATGTGTTTATAAATATCTAAACACGTTATGTAAGTATAAATATTATGAAAATAAGTTATATAAATGTATTTCATAACCTTTTATACATGTGGTTTTTGAATAAACAAAAAGAATCACAAGTTGTTTCAAGTTTATGAAAACCGGATTTTCGGTAGAAATATTACGTCGACTTTTAAATATATATATATATATATATATATATATATATATATATATATATATATATATATATATATATATATATATATATATATATATATATGAGTATGTGACGTGTGTGCAGCTAGTGCCTAGAAAAGTAGCAACCAACACCAACTTTTGACCATTCTTTATTTATTGCATAAAATTAGAATGTGTGCATGGTGTGTGTAGAAAAGGAAATAAAGCACTTGTACTTGCATATACAATCACTAAATGGCATCAATTAAAGTTAAGAAACCTATGAACGTGATCATTTAATAGTTAAACATCGAGGCATATGTTTATATTCAATAGATGCAAGAGAATTTATAAAACTTAGCTTATAACTTAAAATAAAGGCAATACGAGAAAAGACATAACTAATTTAGCATATGCATGAGAATTTAAGTATATAATTCACTTGAAGGTATTTCAATTATTCTTATTCCAACAATGAACGAGTCTTATGATCAATTAAATGTGCTTAAGCGAATAAACATATAATGGTGATCATATATAATTGGATATTAAAACATGTGTTTATGTCCAATAAACACAAGGTTTAGTCATAACCACTTTGGTTATATTTAAAAGAAGACATTAAGATATAAATGCATCTTCAAACATGTGCATGTAAATTGGATGATAAAAAACACATGCGAAAGCTTGATGATCGTTCGTATTGCCTAATTAATAGTACCATGACCATTCATGAGTACTAGGTCATGCTTACAAGCCTTATCAGACATAATTAATTCAGAAACACATATTTAGACATAATCACAACATAATGACGCTACATATGATAAGTAATATCATTGAACCTTGAATGAAAGTTCTAATGAGATTGATGGCCATATTCATCTCAATACAATTAAAGTATGAAAATTTGGGATTAAAAATCAACGAACGAACACTGAATATGCTATTCAAATGATATCAAGGCTAATAAATATCAGAAATGATATGATTAATAGATTGAGCAACAAGCAAAGCTAAAAGAGCATCAGTAAAGGTTAAAGCAAAGTGGCAAGCCGTCTGTAAGTCTGATATAAGTCACATAGTGGTTCTAACCCACTACAGATTGTGAGCAACAGAGCCAGAAAGTGAAAGTGCACAATTAACCAGTAACAGTGAGTTGTAGATTCTACTTTAACTGCAAATTATGTGAATTGAGACTTTTGTTGCTTTAATCCGATTTTATTGGTATTCTGATCCTCAGCATATTGATATATTGTCATAGCATGATTACTATGAATTGTTGAACTGAGCATTTCTTCTTCTAGCATCTATTCTTTGACGAGTCATTTAATTGATAAGCTTAACACCACCACTATTGCTCAGTGTTGGGTTAATGTTAGGCTTATGATGTGCTGATTTACATGATGAAAGCACAGAGGGTAGCTAGAGCTGAGCATTCTGATGATACTCATACAGCAATTACTGGTAGCTAGCCCAGTACGTGGCTGATCCCCACTAATGATGCGTGTGTATGGTGTTATCATTATCCGAGCATTCCTTATGAATTTGTCTAAAAGTCTCAAGAGCAACAACAGTTTTATAACTGGGGCTGAGCAAAGATGCGCATCAAAGAGCATTTAATTGGCCAATGTCCCTTCGAGATTTGAGCTGTGCATGAGCCTAGCTAGTGCAGTGCATGAGCAATAGAGCTGAGCCGTGCATGAGCCGAGTGCAGTGCATGAGCTTTCCGCGTTCATAATTGCATGTTAAATGTGAAATTCTACATTCTCACTAAGCAATTAAGCTTACCCCGTTGTTGCATTAGTTTTCAGGTAAAGGCAAAGGATTGGCTGGACCTAGTTCATAGGTCTCTGAAAGAGTTTAAAGTGCTTTAGAACCTGTTCTAACACCTTGGTATTGTCAGATGATAGAGCTTTGGGGTTCGGAGCTAGTTTATATTTTGTGCTTTGATGTAATAGTCTAGAAGTCTGTACCCCATTACTTACAATTGTCTCTGATTGTAATTAACTTTAATTCTGCACGTTAATTAGTATCTTAGTTTTCTGATTGATATTGCATTGCTATTGGAGCCTAGACTTAAGACCTTTGAGAAATCTTGGGTCTTACGGGTCATGCATACTTAGTGTTTTGCTTTGTGACATCTCAGACCAATTGAACTAGTTATTATTACTCCTAGTCATTCAATTAACAATGATTCAATGGCTAACGATTTAAGAATAACAAGTCTCGATGATATGCTTTCGCAATTGGCTGGCAGAGGTGTTGTCAATGTTCTTATAACAAATAAAAGAATATATATTGTCAATATGCATTGAATCAACAATTGTATTGCTAATTATTATTGTGTTCACCAGGGACAAGATTCACAGTTGATGTAAATGTGTTTCATGTAGACTTGACAAACGATTGGAAGTACATACAATGTACAAGATGATTTGAGAAAGCGTTATTGCAAAACAATCGATACTGGTGTGAGGCATGTCATAGAGATTTGAATAATACACGTCAAACGTAAGTTATGTATAGAATGTTAGACACATGTATACTTACAGTACTTTTTGTAATCCGTAGTTACGTAAGTTATGTATAGAATGTTAGACATATGTATACTTACAGTACTTTTTGTAATCCGTAGTTACGTACGTGCGTTGTTATAGGTATAAGTTGGTGTTAAACGTGAATGATGCTTTTGAAGAAACGAGTTGTGTTTAATTTTTCAACACTGATGCTAGAAAGCTCGTATGTCATACAGTTGATGAGTTGGCAACAATAAACACCAAAGAGGTTTGCATGCATAGTTTATTTTATAGTATATGTACTAATAATATAGATGTTTCACGAACAATTAACAATAATTAATAATAAATACATGCGGAATTGTGGTCAAATTTAAATTTTCAATATACACTAGTCATCAACATGATTCTCCCCACTTTACTACCTATCAAAATGCAAATTGTGGTGAATCATGGATCAAAGTTCAAGGGTTACAATGTCTAAGCATCCAAATCAAAACGGAATTCCACTAAATCCCAACCCCAAGCATGCCAAGCCATATACCAAAACAATGGAGCCGCTAGGCAAGCTACAATCCACTATCAAGGTGGTCCAGCGTGACTCTTTCCTTTTTCCTGAAAAGGTTAACAACTAAGGGGGGTCAACAAATTTGTGTGAGTTGCTAGATTAGATAAACATAATGTATACAGATACAAATAACTCAAGTGCATAGTGTATGCGATCAAGTAGCACATGCCCCTTCATAGTACGGAGTTCCCTATCAGTGTCGGGTGTGGTGTTGCCTCTAGCATAGTACGAGGTTGTTCCTATCATAATCGGGACTATCCCTATCATAGTAGGGACTTCCAACAATTCAAGTACGTCGGCCATCCGGCATCCAAAGGAGTCGGGAGTAATCCATGGATATCTAGGTGAGTCCAAATGAAAGGTATGACCAACAAATGAGGTCCAAGGTGCCTCGAGTATACGAATAAATCATGCAATGAAACGAATGAATAAGTGACAAATAATGTGATGTCATAGTATGAATCAATAACGAACGATCAATCATGAAACAACAAGTACATCATATATGACTTTATGAAAATCTAATGTTAGAACTCACAGTAATCGATTTATTAAGGACCTCAAGCCTCCTCACAAAGATTCAATAGCCCCAAGGATGGCTAAGACTTGTGATCAAGCCTCTTTCGACTCAATTCAGCTATAAGCATTCATAAGGTGTACACATAAGCTCCCGAACCAATATAAGCCCCTAAGAGTGGCCTAAGAGTATTGAAATATCAAGCCGAAAACACTAAGTCCAATTGAGGCCGTAGGAGTTTCAAAATTAGTCAAAGGCCCTCAAACCCCACTTAATTTAGAAGTGTATTGGAAGTATAAGACCCAAGCATCGATTCCCGACCGACCAAAATCAAGTTTTTGGGCAGAATGTTGGTCATGGCGTGACCCTGGGGGTGGTCATGTCGTGACTGCTGTCACACAGGCCTGCCTGCATGATTTTCTCAGCATTCAACTCCCCAAATTGACCCCAAAACGCATCGAATGGTTATGAAACTTTGAAAACCAAAAATATAATTAACATATTTAGGTCATTTTAACACCTCTAAACATAATAGATACATGTCCTAACATTCCATGGAATTCATATGAACTCCAATCGAGTTCTAGAATGACCGAAAACTCCAACCGACAACACCAGTGCATTCAATTCTAATCAATTCCATAGAGATATTAGACACATTTAGGCTACGTTTAGGCATTAAATTTATATTTAAATATTAAAACTCAATTCCATAATGCTTAGGAACTCAATGTGGCATTTCACCGAACACGTGGTGTGCGGTTTAGACTTAAAACGTCAACTTGGGTCTTTGCACATGTTTTGTGTTATCTGATACATGAAAACACTTTAATAACATATATACATATTTTCTAAACACATTAGAATTATAACATAACATTCCATGATCCATAGAATTCATATGAACTCAAAATTGAGTTCCTAAGTGGACAAAACTCAAACTAAGCCTTCAAAACTTCAAATGAGTTTCTACTAGCTTTCATTCAATTCCGTTGTCATATAAAACATATTTAGTTCATAATTTATCATATAAAACATGTATCTTGATGCAATTTATCTTTCATACACCATTGGAGCTTAAATAAAGCTCCAATTTGGGTTTCACCCAAGTTCACCAAATTCCAACTCCAAATGAGTTTCCACTTGACTCAAATCAATATCATATGACTACTTAACATATTTGAATCACAAAATAAAATATAAACATACTAAATCAACATAACCCTTTCCACTTCCACCATTGAATCTCAAATGGAGCTTCAATTTGGGTTTCCACTCACATCTCCCAATCCACCCAACAAAACACATTTTTATTATCCAAATACATATATAAACCATAAACATTAACCTACACTTGATATTCGAGTCAATTCCCAACTCAATCTAATAAACCCATTTAGGGCTAAATTCTTTAAAGTGAAGAACAATAAATGAAGATGGAGAAAGGACGAAGTAAGAGATGGAGAGGAGGTGTTATACCTTCAAAGATAACACCAAAATATGAGAAAACTTCTATTTCGGTGCCTACCACATGTACTATAACTACAAATGAGAAAACTTGTTGTTACTACAGATTACACTTTGACTGTCCAAATCAATGAACATGATTCTTCTAATATCATAGAAATAGATGATACATGTACTCGTGTGGATACAAACAAACCAAAAATAAATGGTAAATGCGTTGAAGATAGTCACATTAAGATTGATGTGAACATAGATAAGTCGGGAGTTGATGATACAAATGACATCAATAAAACAGATGAATCTATTCATATACAAGAATCTGTTGCATCCGATCGACACGAAACTCCAATTAGTACATGCACTTCTACAGAAGAATCAATCTCATATGGCATTCAAAGTGTGAGTGGATCGACGATGTCTACTCCAAAGTTTGAGCATGCTACGTCTACTTCTCATGAAGATTAAGCGAACAATTTATTTTATGTTTAATGGACATTAAAATATTTACTTATGCTAAATTTAAATTATGTATTCGTACTATTAACTTTCATAAGTAAAACGATGTTAATCATGATATATGTGAAACACTCATTTCAACATAATATAATAATTGATGAAATTACATTAGATTAACCATGATTAACATGGTTCAAATGAAAATTGTGTATGACCCGTTCACACGGAGTCCATTTCCCTGGTTTAATTTGTGCATATGTAACAGAAGCAGCTTATATATAAAATTTCAAGCTACCTCAAAAATCATTACTACGACTATCACCGATAAAAAAAACAATATGTACATATTCGTCTGATAATTCGGTAGAAAATCTACCCCAAAATCACAAGGCTTAAAGCTTTATGCTTTACCTAGATGTTACTTCACGTCTGCCCAACAAAACCTTGTGACCAGAACCGACAATCTCTTTGCCTTTACTAACACCACGTGAGATGAATAAAATGTGAGGGGTTAGCAAATAAAATTTGCTAAGTGAGTTACTAATTCGATACAGCGTGCAAAACATAAAACATGCAACAATATTAAAAATGATTATAAAATGACATGTGCAATATATTTAATAAAAGTATGGTGGGAATGAAACCCACTAATTTGCATAGGTCACGAGTATTGCCCGCTAACTTGCCGTTGTCAGCCGGATCCCCATCTAAACAATTCCAACCGGCACCCGAAGTCCAGCCACCTGCTCCGTAAGCTTTCGGAAGTAGGAATTAATACGCACAAACACGTAGTAAGGCGTTTAAATATATATAATGATCTCGACGTCCAGTGAGGCCAAAAGAATGAGCATAGTATGTTAAGTATGAAAGGAGTAATCATCAAATATGAAAGTCAATGTATCTAATTGGTGGTATCAAATAAAGTTTTCTGGCCATAGGCCATGATCATGTAATAAACGGCCAACCAGTGCAATGCATCATATGAGATGATGATGCCCAATAGATATGCACGATGTCATGGTTAAAATGAACATGTAATTATGTATGCAACACGTATATTAATACTAGAACTCACAACAATAGGCTATGTATAGCCTTTAAGTAGCAAAACCGCCAATGAACCCCTTTTAAAGCTCGAATCCTGCCTTTAAATTCTCAATCGGGTAACCGACCCTCACTACGGCCCAAACCTATTAAACATTAATATTCAAAGCAATTATAAGTTTATTGCAACATATCATAAGGTTTGGGAATCAATTGAGGTGATCAAGTGCCTTCGGTTTGAATTTCCGATTTATACCGACTCCATTGTATTTATCATTGAGTTTTATAGACTTTTAGATAACATTGATGTTACTTTATGTGTTCTATAAGTATAAAATGATTTACTACATAGTGTTATGTTATCATTGTAAGGCATAAAACAAGTGTTTTAGGTGCACAGGAGCTCGACTCGACGAGTCAAGAAGGCAACTTGACGAGTCAAAACATTCTGGAATCAAAGTTACTCTTCAGCAAGCACCCACTCGACGAGTCAGTGAGGGTGACTCGACGAGTCACGCAGGTCTGCACCCCAAATTCTCTGTATTAAGCTCCCTGCTCGTAAATCCACTCACCCAACTCGACTTTCGGCCTATATAAACACTGAAATGGCTCCTCATGCTATAATTGATAAATATAAACATATATAAACTCATTTTAACACACACACACACACACACCAATTCATCCCTTTATTCCCATGTCTCCACACAAGGCCAATCTTCATATATATATATATATATATATATATATATATATATATATATATATATATATATATATGTTTGAATAATCCAACCCATCACCAATTCATCCCTTTATTCCCATGTCTCCACACAAGGCCAATCTTCATAATTTTCTATGGTTTCTTGCATTTACAAGATTAAAATCACACCAAGGCTTGATTATTTACCAATAAAACTCCTCACATTCTACCTTGGAATTACACCTTTCATCCTCCCTTCCTTTATGCTAGTTAGGGAAGACATATAATAACTCAACTTGTAGTCATGTAACCTAATTTGTTTGTGAATTTGAATATTCTTTCTTTCTTGATTCACATTTGTGGGTTCCTGATTTTGTGAGTTCTTGATTTGTTTGTAATTTAGTATTCTGAAATCCTGACATAAATGATTAAAAATATAAAAGTTGACGCTATTAATGATACAAAATAAATAATGTTGCTATAAATGCTAAAAATGCATAAATTTGTTTCTATTTTTAGCAATTGTCCAACCTGACTACAACCCACCTACTCCCCGACCATGATAAAGAAAAGTTGAAATTCATGTTTATATGTTAAAGATTCATGATATTTTAGATATTTTCTTGTTTATATATTAAAGATTCTTGATTTTTCTGATTTTTTTCTTGTTTATACGTTAAAGAATGTTGAAATACATTTTATCTTTGTTTACAAACTTTTGATTATTCAGATTTATTTATGTTTATATTTTAAAAAAAGTTGATATAAGTGTATTATTCTTGTGTTCAAGTTTTGTTCTTAAATTTATATTATATATAATACAGATTCAGCATACAAAAGAAACAGACTTATTAATTCAGTAATCCAGTAATCAGCACCACTCACTTATCAATCAGCACTGCAATCAGTAATCAGACTTTCTGTGTGGTTTGTATCTGAACTTCAATACATGTTTCTGTGTAATTTTACATAGTATACCATCACGATAAATCGAATACTTTTTTATCAGATTGGTAGATCATTGATGTAAAATATGTCGTCCAAAGAATGCTTAGTGCCCTGCACTGAATTATTCGTTTTCTTGAAGATGGATATAACCAATATGTACTCTACATAACGTATGAACAAAGTTGCAAAGCAAATAACACGCAATGCAATGTGGTAACCCCTCATATCTAAACGACCCTTAGGATTCTAAAAGATGAAAGAAAAAAGAGCAGGTTGATTACATTAGATGCATGGGGTACATATATCTTATTACTGCCCTGATAAGGAGTTGCTAGCTTCACAAATCAAGAAATGCATC
The DNA here is from genome assembly GCA_020465985.1 of Centrapalus pauciflorus. Classification (NCBI taxonomy): domain Eukaryota; kingdom Viridiplantae; phylum Streptophyta; class Magnoliopsida; order Asterales; family Asteraceae; genus Centrapalus; species Centrapalus pauciflorus. The sequence goes on from JAANYP010004184.1 coordinate 352,573, forward strand.
ATACTACATTCAGATGTTTAAGAAATGAGAGAACCTGTAATTATGACGTTGCAATCGTACTAGGAAGTTGGGTAATTTACGATACCCACAACCTGTGAATGGCATGCAACTGAGTGAAGTCTGTGGCCTTCAAAGACAACTTGTAAAGGTCCTTGAGTTTCTTGACATGTCCGGACATCGAAGTGGTCTGGTGGGTACCAGTAAGTGGTTTCTTTGTGGTTGCTGGAAGTGCCACAGCTAGCATCCTCTTTAATGTCATCTGCAGCTGACTCCAAAATCTCTCATACACCCTGCAATCATCATTTTGCAATGTGATATTTTCCACAGGCACATGACATCCTTCAAGAAGACTATTCAGAGATGATTCCAGCATCTGCAACAAAATCAAATAGTTCAACTGCAAATTATGAGAAAATGTGCTATTTGTTTTTTAAAAGATTAATGTCTGAAATTTGCAAATAATAAATAATGTGCTATTTTAAGAGTTTAAAACCTCTTAGCTCTTAACTTCAACAAACAGCCTAAAATTTAAATGCTTAAGTTTCAGAGTTCATAGGTTTAAGAGATTAAAAAACCAAACAAACGAAACCGTCTTATAAACCATTTTATTAATTGAAAATGATAAATGCAAGCAGAAACAGGGGGTATCTACATACTGCATACGCATGAGATGACTTAGATAGGCTACATGACAAAGCCGCTCTCTCGATCAAAATTGTCAGATACATTGTAGGGTGAGTTTTTGGCCCATAAAACTGCATAGACTTTTGCCAGTTCCTCTCAGCCATTGACGAGTTTTGTTTGATTCTCTGGATTATACTGTTTTCACCTTTTGATAAATTACTTCTCTTCAGATCTGAGTCTAATGATCTCAAACAACAATCCCTGTGGTAACAAGCAAGCTGAAAATACGCATACGCAGCCTCTTGTTTACGCAAGTCCCCCAATAACTCATACATAGACAAAGCCTCACTGATTGCATCATTTGCAGAAATCTCGAGCTTTCCGAATTCCATTTTAGATTTATGAACTTTAGCCATTGCATTTTCTCTTGCTAGAAGCATGCCAAGTCTTAGATATGTATGAGCAAACTGTGTATATACTTCATTTCTAAGATTACTTGGAAGGGATCCGGATTCTTCAACAGCTGCATCTAGTTCTTTCTTTGCTGCTTTATAGTATCTGAGGGATTCACAATACTGTGATTTTGCTGCTTCCAGCTTTTGGCTGAAAGCATTACTGAAGACTGGATTTCTGAGATGCTCCATTTGTGATACCATCTCCTCAGCAGATGCTCGTCTACCATGGCCCAAATTACAGTTGATTAAAATAATGTTATTGTGATCAGGGACCAATTTGAATGAACTGATAGCTTCAGAAAATGCTTCTTCAGCTTTGCCGATTTCTTTCCGTTCCAGTCTCCTCCTGCCTAATTCATTGCAGACCCAACCTTTCTTCTTAAGAAGGGACTGCAACTCGGTAGAATTACTAGGATAACCATCAAAACATTTTCTGGCTTCTTCGTAACAATAAAGAGCAGCTGTTAGATTATTGTCTAAATCTTTATGGTCATAAACATGAAGGTATCTAAAAATGCCCCCATAATTTTCTTTTGTCTCTGTTGAATCAGATTTGGTCTCTTCAGAAGACTTTGCCACTTCATTTTCATTCACGATATTTTGTGGCATTACCTTGCTAACATCTGGCTTCCCAAGTGGAGATGAGTACGATAAGCTCTTTGAAACGGGTTTTTCAGCTTGCTTTCTCCCAAAATTAAGTGAACGAGTATTTCCACTACTACTACTTGCACTACTGCCGCTACTAGCCCGATCACTCTGGCAACTACAGTTCACTAAGGAGCAAGAAGAGCAGTTCTGCTTAAACTTTCCGAGTTTTTTCTTGAGCCTTTCAAGCTCTTTCTGAACTTCCGGCAAAACCTTTAACTCTCTAGCAGGTGGTTTCTCCTCGTTTTTCACCAGGATCTCCTTTTGATCCTTCGAATGGAATTCAACATACACATCTCCAACTAGCATCCATGATTTGGCCCAGAAAAGATAATGGGCTGCCATAGATTCGGTTTTGTCTTTTCTATTGTGAATATCCAACTCAAATGAGGAACTACAATTCATTGAGGAGATAAATCTTGTGTCTTCAAGATGCTGTGGCATGGAGCCATAAACCAAACACGCCAAACGAACAACCTTGAACACTTGATTCAACTGGCCATCATTCATGTAGGCTTCTCCAAGGGCCAGATAAGATTCTCCAAGCAAGAGTACAAGTTTCCACAACTTGTCATCGAGTTTTGACGTTGGAAGCCACTTGCGAATGTCACAAACATCAATGCAATCAGCATCACCACATGCACAAACAGAGAAATCAATCGGCAAAGGTACACCATGATCAGGTCTGCCATGACTTTCAGAGCCTTGTAGCTGTCGTTTCCACCTTAGAGACTTAATAGCTTGAGAGACATGATGTATTGCAGCCAACTTAGATGAGATCCTATCAACGTCAGTTTGAAGCACTGGAGTCGATGTAGCAGACAACTCAACGTTGTCATAGTTACAAGTTGGATAAATTACAGCATCTCCTGATTCAGCCTCATTTGACACCAAAAGTTTTCTGGATCCACGTGCATCATTATTTTCCAGATGCAGCTTCACAGAACCATCTGATTCAGAATTTATGGAAGATGCCACCTCTTTGTTAGGGTTAAAACTTTTATGGATTATTAACTGAGAGACCCCATTGTAGCATTCATCTGACTCTTCTTCAGCATCAACTACAATATCTTCAGAGTCCTCCGGCAGCACTTCCGGAGTCAATTCTAAGTCTTCATCATAATCTAAAAGTAGCCTTGCAAATTGTTCGTGAGCAAATGCGCGTACAACCTAATGGTCATAATGCAGTAGTGATTAGTTTGATTGATACTTCATCTGAAGAGTAATGCTGTAAATATATAAGACAGCACATCCATGTAACAAAGAGCTGCCACAGGGCATACCAGTTGATCTGGCTGATCAAGGAAATCAATACATTTTTTCAAGAACTTCGCAGACCTTGACCTGTTATGCGGAGACTGCAGCAGGAGAAAATGTATTAGACATATGTACCTGCATATCATTACTCTATGTTTCTATCCAAACTGGGGGTGTAATAAAATCGAATTCATACAGTGCCAAGCTCGAGCTCAACTCGACATAAAAACTTGAAGCTTGACTCAAGCTCAATCACACCTTCACTTTAAAGCTCAATCAACACTTACAAGGTTGTTTCAACTTGTCAAAATGCAGTAGCAAAATTGAACTGAACACAAGGCTCAACTCGAGTCAATCATGTATTTAAGAAGGGTAATGATGTTTTTGTGTGTATATACGCACACAGAGTAAAACCCTAATTTAACATTAGCTCAATTAGGCTTGAGATTGCCATGGGCTGAGTATTTTAACACCCAAGTACCCAACATCGACTCAGAAGTCTATCCGAGTAGCTCGAGTTGAACTTAAAACAAGTCTATTTTGAGCATTTTTTGAGTCAGTCCCCACTAACTCACTACTTGACTCAACTCGATTACACCCCTAAACAAATGTGTGTGTGTGAGAGAGAGAGAGAGAGATCAATTAAATATATACCCACCACTGAAAGTGAAAGCCTGTGAGCAACACGGTACAGTAGGGCTCCTAGTGAAAGTAAAGAATCACTTCTCCCTCTATTAATTAGAGAAGGTATAAACGTTGGATCGTCATCACAGTTGTTGGTGGCGTGATTCTTGGGAATAACAGAAAGATCAAAAAGTTGAATGTTATCCTCTCCAGCATTTTTGTAGAGCTGTACATGGCCATAAACAATCAAAATATTAGCAAATTAGAATAATTAAGCTAGAAAATGACAAAACCAGTGACAAAAGGTACCCAATAAGCTCCGGGGTCTTGCTTGCAATTTTCTTGAAGGAACCTCAAAACTGAATGGCCATTTTGCAGGACAATATGAGGATGAAAAGCAGGAGTGCCATCTTCAGATACACCCTTGGACAGAAATATATCATCCGTTTTCAGCAGCTCATATCCCTGAACAACACCATTTTGATGGTAACAGATGGCTAATTCTGGTACACTTGCCATCACATTATCGAGCCAAGCTTCAAGCCAGGTCAATGGAGTAACCTGCAGAAGATGAAAATGCAAAATTAAATAAAAAGCTAAGGTAGACTAAATAAATAAAAGATCAATTATCAAAACATGTAAGGTCATGCAATGCAACCTGTCTAGAAACATCCCACAGATGCAGACTCACAGCAACATATTTCTCATTACTGAAAATGAGCAAATCACTCCCCAGAAACATGCGCAAATTATTGAACTTCCAAAACAGAACCCTTAAGAATCCATCACGATTCATTCTTCTGTACATATCTGACTCCTGCATTGAGGATCTAGGCGTTTCTTTGACTTGATTGATTTTTTTAACAGCATCACGGTCTTTGCTTCTTTGCTTCTTCTTCCCTTCCCATAAGAAAGTATCGTGTTTTGCTTGTGGGTATTCACAGCATTTAAATCCTTCTCCTTGACCAATGTCGGTGTCCGGTCCAAATTTTGGGGAAGTGTATCCTTCAGCCATAGCTGAATCCCTATTACCTGGTAAAAAAGATGAGTTCTGCCGCTCCTCTGACTGGGAACTTGGAGTCGATGGACAGTCGCATGCCTCCATCCTAACAGAATGCATAGCAAAATTCCAAAATATAGATTTTTCTGCACATTGAGACTGCTTGTGTCTTCTAACCAATTTTTCACCCTCTTCAACATCAGGCCTAAACAGTACATAAAAGTATTAAAATTTGTTAAGACATTTTTAAAGGAGATATAACAGCAAACAATGTCAACCATGCAGATAATACCCTGTATTTAATACGATAGACTGTCCGATACGATGTACTGCAATCGACAGCCGAGCCCGGGAGTATGGAATCTTAAATATTTGCTTCAGAATGTCAGCTGGAGCAATAACATCGATTTCGTCTTCGTACTCCGTTAAACCCGATACAGCGAGGGCTTCTCCTTTCCTTCTAAGGTTTGACGCAATAGTGCTATTTTCATAAGGCAAATCTACCAAGTTTAATGAAAAAAGTTAGATCATGCCTATTTGTCATATAAAAGAAAAGATGTAAGGTAACAAGGTGTGAGAAGCCTAACATATATCACCCCCTCTTTTTGTCTAAATTCCCTATATCCTCAAAAATTAATTTGTCAATATGATCAATCATGTGATCGCTCTTTTTGAGGGTCTTTAACGTTATCCCTAGTTCACTGTCTTCTCTTTCATATATTTCTCTACACTCTTCCTTCAAGGCTTCTATGTTCCTTTTAATGCAATCGTATTAAGTGTCTTCCTCCATGGATTTGTTGTATATGAGCCAACCTTTTCAGCTCTTCAATACATTGAGAGCTTTTTAAGATGCATATTACACCTAGAACTGGGTTCCTTCCAAATCGTGAAATGAAAACGGGATCAAGGATCGTTAATCTTTAGATCTCGGTACGAGGGGGGTAGTCTCCTCCGGACGTTATTTCGGTACATGGAACGTTGTACCATGTAACATGGAATGATGTACCATATATTACTAAATTATATAAAATTTTAGATGTGTTAAGAAATTTTCAATTGGAGAGTAGATACGATCAATAGAGTAAAGTGAAGTCACATTACGTTCCAATTGGAGAGATAGTGTGGCAGAGAGCATGGAGAGTAAAGACTAGGGAGTAGAATGTTCTCATAATTGCAGAAAGAAGAGTACGACTCTAAGCAGTCGTTTCAATTGCAATTTCAGAGATCAATCGATTAAATCCCAATTGGGCAGTCAAACTTGATTAAAGTCGATCGGCCTTCATAATTGCATTTTCTAAACTGGTTTTTAGAAGTGGGCTTTCAATCAACTCTCTCAATTGGGCTGTTTGGAGTTGGAACAGCGATCAAGATCAATGAACGATGTTTACCAGACTGCGATCCTTGATGAAATGGAACGAAATAGGAAATGTGAGAATGTCCGATCCATATCGCAATCCCTATTGATTTTGGAATGAAATTGTACCAAATTTCGGAACATACGAATGAAACGCAATTTGTGGCCTTAGGAGCGATCCAGGTAACTATAAACTAAGGCCAATACTCCGAAACCCCTTTTACCTTACCCCGGTTAAAAGGATTGAAGCATTAGTCAAATTCTGTCAATTACTCAAATTTACACTACTCATGATACAAAGTGTATGACTTAGTTGAATTTACGGTTTTATAATCATTAAGGGGGCGTTTGGTATGGTGGAATCGAGAAAATGGAATCATGTGATGTTTACAACTTTTTATCTTGTAACGAAAATAATCAATTCTCAATGGAAAGGAGCAGAGAATATCAGAATAATATTAGTATAAATTTTAATTCTTTCCTTTCCTTATCAAAACAGAGAACATAAAAATATTGAATGAAGTTCTATATTTTTCTTTCATTTCTTTGTCAATCTTTATTTATATGTAACTATCATTAGTTAAAGAAAATTCGTACAAGTTAAAACGATTCTATTCCTTATGATTACACCGTACAAACACCACCTAAAAGATTTTCATCTTTGAAATTCTATAAACCGGAATATAAACCTAAAACATTAGATAGATTCATGTAGATGGTTTTCGTAGTGTGTATACTCATCAACAGTTTGGCAAGGGGGTCGTTCAATTTTTGTAGTATGTATATACATCATTGTTTGGATCTAGAGAGTTATTATCACTTCTCTCATCATGTACCCACTTACCTTCTATTCTCTATCAAATGTTATTTGATTGAGATGCATATGTTAGAATTTTTAAACGTAAGATGTAACATCCTTAAATCTAAATTATTGTAATTTAGATTAATTAGTTGGAAATTTTGTAATTTATATAATTAAGTTGGATTAAAAAAAATGATTATGTATCCGGATATTTAAAAATGTGTTTGCTATTTTAAGAAATTTGGGAATTTCAACTTTTAGTTAATAAGTATGATGATTTATAAATGTTAGTCATGATAAAACTAAGATGGAAATCAGTATTTAATGGAATCAGAAAAGTAGAGGGGCTAATTATGCAAATAGCCGAAAGTTTTGAATAAAAAGGCTTATGAGCCTTTCATTTGATCGATTCACGCTTTCTCTTCAAACTCAAGCTCTCTCTCTCTCTAAAAATCTCTGGAATTTCTACTGAAATGCGATATTGTGGAACGAAATTCGTGGATTAAAGCTAGTTACTAACAAGATTCAGTCGGAATCAAGGTAAGAAATTACATTCTAAGTTTTGGGTTTTATTTTGAGAGTTATAAAGATGAAATTCGGATTTTAATTTGAGAAAAATGTTGATGCATGTGTGTTTAATCAGTTAGAAATCAATTGTTGAACATCACTGAAGTTTCAGAAGCAAGAATCAACCTTTGAATCATCCTAAACGGTAACAAATCTGAATTTTTATGAAGTTTTGAGTTCATGGAGTTTTTACTCATTTTTTGTCCAATCTGGACGAATTTAAGTGTTAATGATATGGAAAATGATGTCGAAACATTCAAGATATGTTAATAAAACATTATTTCAAGTTGCATGTGCCTAGAAATCGAAATTGGTAAATTTTAGTATAAAACCCGTAGCTGCGAACTGCAAATCTGCTGGTGAACTCGGCGAGTTCCCAAGAACACTTGAACAAATCTTCAAAAATTCATAAGTGTTGGATCCGAATTCGGTTGGGACCCGAATTCGGATGAGACCCGAACTTAAATGGAACCGAATCCGGACGGAACCGAACTCGGATGAGTAAAGTAATTCGGATGGGTCCGAAATCCGGCCAATGATCCAAAATTCGGACCTGAACTCGGCGAGTTCTCTGGAGAACTCGGCGAGTTCTATGCTATTCTTGTGAAATTCGGATGGGTTTTTAAGGACCCGAATTTATGGACAATTAATCACACTTTTGGGATATTTTTGGTATTATATTAAGGCATATAATGAAGGGTTATTTGGAAATAATAACACACCAAATGATGGTTTTTAATGTGAATTTCGGATGACGGTTCCGAATGTTGTAATACTATTATTTGTACAAATTGATGCTAATTTGTTAAAGATCAAATAATGATAATATGTTTTCCATATGAAAATGTAACAGGTCCCTTGTGGTGTTGTTTAACACACAGTGGGGTACTTTGTGATCCGGTTGAAAGCCCGAGGAGAAATAAGATAACTTAAAGTTTAATAAGGCACCCACAGTGAGTACATATGATTTCGCATTTTTATATCTGCTTTATGTTAGCTATTGCCTGCTGAGACATGTTGCTTCATTATCGTTTGGAATTCTACTAACTTGCGTAGATTTAGATGCACATTCATATTTGTTGCATGTCCGTTCTTTTGTTGTGCATCTATCGATGGACCGGCGGGTCGCATCTGTTATTCCGATGTTACTGCGCTATAGGACCCGGAGCTGATCCCTCCGAGGTTATGGTAGGCAGTAAGTCATCCCCGATGTTATGTCTGTCTCAGATGGTTGGTTTATATGCTGAGCTTTGGGCTCGTAGGAGCGACGGCTCATGTGTGTCGTACTTTGTGTACGTGGAGAGTGCACGACGTGTGTCGTCGGTGTTACTCTTGTGGGCTTCATAAAGATTTATAAAATGCGTAAATCTGCGTATTCACTAAGCATTCGCTTACCCCTCAGTTGTTTAATTTTTACAGGAAAAGGAAAATCTGCTGCCAGACCTTCTAGTTAGGTCGTTTGTGAAGTTTTGGAAGATATCTACTACTCAATCGGTAAATGTACTATGGGACCAATGTTGTAATATATTCTGGATGTTGTAATAATGAATTGAGTGTGTAGACTTAGTATTGGAACCTTGTAGCACCGTAGGGTGTTGGACTCAGTTGTATTATTTTATTTATGTACTTTTATGCTTCCGCACTGTAATTTAAGTATGCAGATCATTATGTAATTTATGTTTGGTGATTAATCCTGGGTGTTATGTAATTGTGGTTAAATGTGGCAAGGGTGTCACATAAGAGTAATAAAATAAGGCCTTGTCATGTTCATCATTACTAGAATCTAATACAAAACAAACCAAAATATTATTACTCACACCAAAACAAAGAATAATGGATGGCTAAAAGGATCCTACGATAAGATGTAGCTATATGGTCAAAAGGCTTTTTAAGTTTCTGCACACCCGAAAGATCCCCCTCGTATGCTTCTTTATAGCTACTCGCTACCAAACTAAAAGGAAATCGACTCCTAATAGAAGACTACCATGTTTACTATTATCCTTATCTCTACTACTATCCTTATCTATCAAACTACAGTTTATCTGTTAGAGATGATGACTTTAATTCAAATTCAGATTTAGATTTTGTTAGTTAGTTAGCATTCATGTATCGATAAATAAGAGGATGTCATTCATTTGTAATCACTGGTTCAGTTCAATAAAGTCAGCCTATTACTTCTAAATTTCTCTCTCAAGATTTCTCCAAAATTCCTAACAAACTGGTATCAGGTTGATTAAAACCTCTTTGAATTTTTTAGTCTCTCCTCTCAACCTACTTCTGGAAATCGATCTTGACCCAAAAGTTTATCAAGAAAATCGTTCTTGATTCTGCAATTATTTTTTCTGCCTTCTGCAATTTGGAATCACTACTGCTAATTGCAATCTTGGCAATCGGTTTGCCAATCTTGAAGCCGATTCAAGGTGGAGTCTCTTGAATCTTGCAATCAGTGTGTGAATTTGAAGTTTCCACTGGTTAATTTCAGAAATCGGCAGTGTTTAATTGAAGTTTTCAACGATCAATTTTCACAACGGGGTTCAATTGAAGATTCAATTAAAGATAGCGATCAATCCTGGCTAATTGAAGATGGCGTTAGTTCTTGGACAAATTGGATTTGGAAATTGATTTTGTGAAGTTCGCTTCGAAGGTAGCAATTGGATTTGGCATCGATTTTATTGTTTAATTTGGAATTAGAAATCGATATCAGCAATTGGTGATCGATTCAAGGTGGAGTCTCTGAATTAAGCAATTGAAGATTTCAACGTTCAATTTTGACTTTCGCATGGTCAATTTTGAGTACTGGCATTTTTAATTGAAGTTAGCGATCACTTCTGGGCTATCAATTTAGTGTATTGACTCTGGAAACAGTAATCGATTCGAGTGTTGGAGTAGATTTCGCGTTTGGAGTTGGTAATCGAGTCAAATTCTGACAAATTGAAATTTCCAATTGCTTTGGGTGGCCAGAATTGGAGTTGTACATTGCTGGTCAAGTTCTTTAAGGTGACAGTTCGTGTGCCTATTTCAAGAAGAATGCCTTCACAAATGATCAAGATTGAAAATTCACTGGGAAGAACAACTTCAGCCTTTGGCGGCTAAAGATGCGTGCGTTGCTTAAACGGGATGGATTATGGACACCTCTCGCTGGTCCAAGGCCAGAATCAATGGACACAAATGACTTCGATCAGCAAGATGAGAAGGCACATTCGACAATTTTATTGTCATTATCGGATGAGGTTCTTTACGAAGTTGCTGATGAAGAAAGTGCGGCCGGATTGTGGTTGAAACTTGAGTCATTGTACATGACTAAGTCTTTGACGAACAAGCTTTTGTTAAAGCAACGGTTGTCCGCGCTCATATGAAGGAAGGGATGGCGTTCAAGGAACATCTTGACGAGTTAAACTCCATTCTTATGGATTTAAAGAATGTCGAGGTCAAGATTGAAGATGAGGATGATGCCCTCATTTTGCTGGTTTCGTTGCCTCCGTCATACAAAAATTTTGTGAACTTGTTTGTTGTCGGGAGGGACACGATCACACTGTAAGAAGTGAGAGCAAGCCTGCATTCGAGAGAGTTGCTCCATAAAGCTTCCGGAAATGGAACCGAAAGCCATTAGGTTGGCTTGTCGATGGTGAATGGGGATAGAGACCGAGGTAGAGAAAGAGGCCGAGAGAAAGAAAAAGGAAAATGGAAAGGAAAAGGTCGATCGAGATCAAGAGGTAGAGGTTCGAAATCTGGCCCGAAAGACGTTTGTCACAAGTGTGGTGACACCGGATATTGGAAGAACGAATGTCCGAAACGCAACGAAAAAGGTTACGCTGCTGTTGCTAATGACGATTCAGGTTCGGATGCTGATTTAGTAAAAGTCAGCAAGGTGAATGGATTCTTGACTCTGGTTGTTCATTTCACATGACACCGAATAAAGGCTGGTTTGATGCATACAAAACGGGGTCGACAGGGAGTGTGTTGATGGGGAATAACATGCCATGTAAAGTGGCTGGAGTTGGATCAATAAGCATCAAAATGCATGATGGCATCACAAGAACTTTGACCGATGTTCGTCATGTTCCAGATTTGAAGAACTTGATTTCTTTGGGAGTTTTGGACTCGAAAGGATTCAAGTGGGGTTATTCGGGTCACTAAGGGTGCATTAGTGGTTATGAAAGGGGTCAAGAAAGGTTCTCTGTATGTGCTAGAAGGAAGCACCATAGTTGGATCAGTTGCTACAGCCCTAAGGTCTGAAAAATCAGTGTTAGAATGTTAATACATAAGCATAATCTCGGCCCATGTACAATAGGCCCGTAGGGTTTTAGTTTAGCTCTTTGTATATGTCTATATATATGTATGTATTCTCCTGTCATATAATATATGAAAAATCAGGCGGCGGTTGGTGGCGGCGCGTGAGAAGGCGGCTGGTGGTCGAACTCACTGGGTTCGATTGATGGACTTGTATGAATGGTTCTATCGGGGTGGTGAGATCTGAAAAGCACTCAAGCAGGTGCTTTAATTTAGCGGCAGAAACCGTAGTTGCGACGTGACGGAAACCCTAGTTGCGACGATGAAAACCTAGACTGAAGCTCTGATACCATGTAATCGAAAAGTCTGTTTTCATATATTATAAGACACGAGAATACATACATATATATAGACATATACAAAGAGCTAAACTAAAACCCTACGGGCCTATTGTACATGGGCTGAGATTATGCTTATGTATTAACATTCTAACAATCAGAATCAGACTTGACTCATTTGTGGCATATGAGGCTCAGACATGTCAGTGAAAAAGGGATGATAATTCTCAGCAAGTAAGGGTTACCCGGGGGTCACAAAGTTGCTGAATTAGGCTTTTGTGAGCATTGCATCTTTGGAAAACAAAGGAGAGTAAGTTTTTCAAAGGTTGTCCATATAACCAAATCGACGTTGGATTATCTTCATGCTGATTGTTGGGGTCCTTCGCAAGTCCCTTCACTTGGTGGTCGCCGTTATTTTCTCTCAATTATAGACGATTACTCGAGAATGACGTGGGTGTTCATCATGAAGCATAAGAGTGAATCGTTTGAAAAGTTCAAAGAGTGGAAAGTTCTCATTGAAAATCAAGTTGGGAAGAAGATAAAGAGGCTGCGAACGAACAATGGATCGAGTTTTGTTCGAACGAATTTGATCAATTTTGCAAGGATGAAGGGATTGCAAGGCACCGGACGGTTAGACACACTCCGCAGCAAAATGGAGTGGCCGAGAGGATGAATAGAACGTTGCTAGAAAGGGTTCGATATTTGCTGTCAAATGCGGGGCTGTCGAGAGGTTTTTGAGACTGTTTGCTACTTAGTAAATCGAACACCGGCGACGGCAATTGGTTGCAAAACTCCTATCGAGGTGTGGTCCGGAAAGTCGTTGAACAGGTGGAGTATGATCTGATCGAATCTGATGAAGGTGAAAACACTGCTGGACAGCCTAGTAACATATCTCAAACAGACCTGTTTGTGCCCGAAAATCAGCACCAATCTATGGAGTTTCGGTGTGAAAACACTGCTGGACAGCCTAGTAACATATCTCAAACAGACCTGTTTGTGCCCGAAAATCAGCACCAATCTATGGAGTTTCGGTCTATAGCATTAGACAAACCCCGAAGACAAGTTGGAAGGCCTATTCGTTATGGTTTTGATGACGTGGTGGCCTATGCTTTGCAAGTTGCTGAAGAAATGGAATTCTTTGAGCCATCTACTTATAGAGAGGCAATCACAACGAAGGAGACAGATGTGTGGATAGCTGCCATGGGTGAAGAGATGTAGTCCCTTCACAAGAATAGGACTTGGGAGCTTGTCAAGTTACCTCAAGGCAGAAGGGTTGTGAGCTATAAGTGGATCTTTAAGCGAAAAACGGGGCTGCCCGGTGCTGAAAGTGTAAGATACAAGGCATGTTTGGTGGCTAGAGGTTATAGCCAAAAGCAGGGAGTTGATTATAACGAGATTTTCTCACCCGTAGTGTGCCATACGTCCATTAGAGTGCTTTTAGCACTTGTAGCACAACAAAATCTGGAGCTGGAACAGTTGGACGTAAAAACAGCGTTTTTGCACGGAGATCTGGATTCTGGAAGAAGAAATTTATATGAATCAACCGGAGGGTTTTGTGGTTCAAGGGAAAGAAGATTATATTTGTAAATTCAAGAAATCGCTTTACGGATTGAAGTAATCTCCGAGGCAGTGGTATAAGCGATTTGATGGTTTTATGGTGAGTCATGGGTTAATCGAAGTCCCTATTATTGTTGCATTTATCACAAGAAAGTAGCTGATGGTTCTCGGAATCTCGGGTGTATTTGCTACTTTATGTAGATGATATGTTGGTGGCTGCAAGAGATAAGGTGAAATTCAGAGGTTAAAAGACCTTAATTCTGAGTTTGATACGAAGGACTTGGGGGCTGCTCAAAAGATACTTGGAATGGAGATTATTCGAGATACATCGAAGGGGAAACTTTTCTTATCACAGAAAAGTTACATCTCTAAAATACTTTCTCGCTTTGGAATGGCTTCGGCAAAGCCATTGAGCACTCCTTCATCGGCTAATTTCAGGTTATCGACAACTTTAGCACCTCAAACAGAGGCTGAGGTGGAGTTTATGAGTAAAGTACCTTACTCTAGTGCTGTGGGAAGCCTTATGTATGCCATGGTCTGCACTAGACCTGACATAGCACATGCAATCAGCGTTGTTTCTCGCTATATGGCTTGTCCGGGAAAGAATCATTGGGTTGCCGTGAAATGCATATTCCAATATCTCAAAGGGACAGCAGATGTAGGCCTCGTTTATGAAGGAAATGAAAAGTGTTGTGTTGCTGGATATTCAGATTCGGATTACGCAGCTGACCTTGACACTAGAAGGTCATTATCGGGGTACGTTTTCACCGTTGGAAGTGCCGTAGTGAGCTGGAAAGCTACTTTACAGCCGTCGGTTGCTTTGTCCACAACAGAGGCTGAATATATGGTACTTACGAAGGCTGCAAAGGGGGGTATTTGGCTGAAAGGTTTGCTTGGAGATCTTGGTTTTCATCAAGATCAAGCTGTGGTGTTTTGTCACAGCCTAAGTGCAATTTGTCTTGCAAAAGACCAAGTGCATCATGAAAGAACGAAACACATAGACGTGGGTTATCACTTCATACGTTCCGAAAGAAGAATTAAAGTGAAGAAGGTGATAACCCAGCTGATGCACTTACAAAACCAGTGACTTTGAATAAATTTAGACATTGTTTAGACCTACTAAACGTTGATAGGTGGAAGTAAAGATTGTTGTTGACTTTAGTAGAATTAAAGTCAAGGTGTAGATTGTTAGAGATGATGACTTTAATTCAAATTGAGATTTAGATTTTGTTAGTTAGTTAGCATTCATGTACCTATAAATAAGGGGATGTCATTCATTTGTAATCACTGGTTCAATTCAATAAAGTCAGCCTATTACTTCTAAATTTCTCTTTCAAGATTTCTCCAAAATTCCTAACATTATCCCTATCAAAATTAATAAAGCTACTCTCCTTAATAAATAAATACTCAAAACCCCTTTTCCTTGAATCAATTGGCGCTGGTAAACCTTACTATAATGTTGATTCGTATGATAAAGTAACCTTACAATATTGTTGGATATGTATCTTTACACCTTCCCAAAAACCCACCTTGTCATCAAGGTGCTAATCCCATCATTCATGAGGGTTTTGAGAGAGGGAGGTTCCCGGAATCCTTTGAATTATTTTCTGTTTTGTTAATTGAATTTCCAATTTTTTCGTCAGCAATTCGATTGTTATTCCTCTTGAATTCTCGATCTCTATCGTTGGTCCAACCTACCTTGACTTGCCATCTCTTCTTCTCTGTTGTTTTGTATTGATTCCGTGATCATGAAAACGCTCTCTCTCTCTCTCTCTCTCTCTCGATTGGAGCAACACGAGGAAATCGACTCCTAATAAAAGACTCCAAGTTTATTGTTATCCTAACTTCTAATATTCTACTGCTATCCTTATCTAAAATAACTATAGAGTTATCCCAATATAAGGCCACTCTCCTCCCTTGTGCTTGTTTTAGCACCGGTAAACCTAACCATGATGTTTTTCCGCACGATAAACCATATCGCATCCCATACAAAAATAAATATTCTTTCTTTTTATGGTCTAGAATTTTTTAATCATCTTATTGAAGAAGGTAGGCTTCAAACGTGATCCAGGACTGGGTTTCTAGCTGCAATTCCCACACGGATTTCTGTCACTTCCAATACTCTACTAGTCTTCTTGTTTCTTTTAATTTCAATTTTTAAAATGACTTCACGAATTACAAAACCAACATACTTTTTAGAATGTACCAATATGGTACATTGACTTTATTCTTACAAATATGGTAGTATGGTACATATACTTAGAGGTGACTAGTTAATATGATCTTGGTTTTAAACAGCGTGAGACGCACTGATGTGAAAAGTGTCTTAGAGAGTTAGAGCTTGAGGCGTGAGGTGCAAGGCTTGGGGCACGTTTAAGCAACACACTTTTAAAATATATTGGCATCATATTAATATAAAATAACATATTAAGACTACATTAAACAACTAAAAATCTAGAATACCAACATATACCATAGAAGCAAATGACACAAATAAAATCTATTGCATGTATCATAGTTACAATCAATATTACCATGAAATAAATAACAAGAAGTCTGTGTAATCTAACATATCATAGAAATAACAAGAGTTTTATACTTCAACTAAATAACAAAGAAGTAACTGAGTGCAATAAAAGTGTTTAGGGTTTCGATCGAGTGAGGATACAATGTAGATTAGTTGTTTCAAAAGTTTATTTTCTTTTTTGGGCTGGAATTAATGAAAATGTACAAGAAGCTACGCCTCGGTGTGCTTCTTGTCATCGCATCACAACGGGGTTAGGATGCCCAGAGCCTTGTGCCTTGCCCCTTAGGTGCGCTTTTAAAACACAAAATATGAAATGTAAACTTTTTAGTGACCGATTACTTGGTATAAATGTTCATGTGGCATGATGACATGGTGGATTCAACATCCTATGTGGCTAGACAATTTCTTTAAAGGTCATAGAATACCCATGTATTCGTTTTTGTTCCAATATGGTGCATATACTCTCTAATATTATTCCAATATGCTACATATATTGTTTTGGGTTTTGTTTTCATATTTAGATTTGAACGTTAAAGTTTTAGGTTTATTAATAGTTTTAATTTTTTATTGTCGATTTTGGCTTATCAATATTTCCTCTCCCCACTAAAAAAAGAATTCATCAATTTCGTGTTTATCCGTTTTTACTTGATTTAGAAGTACTTAAAGTCAAAACGTAAAAATACTAATAAAATTAAAAATGTCAAAAGCCAAATTCGAAAATTTAGACAGAACTCAAATATCAAAAACTGAATTTATAAATCACAGACCAAAAAATAAAATAGGTCAAGATTTGGGTCAACAAATTGAATCTACAAATGTCAGGATCACATAGACTTAGCTGCACCTAAAAAATCTCACATTGGTTGTGTGTCGCAATGAACCACTCCAAGTAGTAAACGAGCACAATAACCAACAGGCAACAACCCAAAATTCAAGAAAACAGTGTAGGAAACTAATTTAACAATCCACTAAAGGTAAATTGCAGCTAATAGCTATGTATTATTTGAGTTTGTATATGCTCTGCACTTTTCTTGTACACGTTTTAATACTCAAAATTTCAAAAGTGTTCCAATTAGATAGTTGAACTACCTAAAAATTGGAGCCTAATAGCTGTGTTTAATGTTCAATTGACTGTCTTTATGTTTCAATTGATTGAATATTTGAATCTGAATAGATGGAATCAATGTTGGAATAGATTTTTATTTGATATTGAATATTGTTTTATTTTTTATGGATCTGATGAGATTCTGGTGAAATTCGGTTGCGGTGAAATTACAGGTGAAATCAATTCCGGTGGAATTCCAGTGGTCGCTGGGTAACTAGGGGATGGAAACTGATAAAACAAAACCCGAAAACATGATAAAGTAGCTATTAAATTTTAGTTAGAAATTAAAATTTTAAAATTGAGAATTGAAAACCAAAAACCATGTCAGATTTGAAGTTCCAAAAACCTTTGTTTCCGGTGAAAACTTTCACTGAAAACAGCCTTGCTGAACAGGCCCTTGATTGTGCAGAAAAAAATGCATAGCATAACTGAACACAGACAGAAAAATAAATGAATGCTATGCTTGACAATCATAATCCTAACAGCAGCAGTCAACAGACGTTGTTCACATGTTTCGAAAAATAACCTACAAAAACTGTACCTCCACCAGTCCTGGTCTGAGTGGCAACCATTGGAAGAACCTTCTCCGGAATATTTGGGCGAAACGGCAGTGTTTTGAGGTTTGTCTCAGTCGGAATTACCCGGTACCTCGGGGCTCCTTCCCTAAAAACATCGACGAATTCGTTACAACTATAGTCAATAACGTGTAACACAAAGGGGGTTTCGAATTTGATTCGATTTCTTACGCTGGGGCAGAAGGAACGAGAGCGGAATCGAAGGCAGAGAAAGCATTATCAGTAGGAACAGGGATAGAACCGCAGAGAAAACCTACTGGTGGTTTTGCTTTGACGATTTCTAGTTCACCGACACATTGAAGCTCCGGCGAGCCTTCTCGTGCCATCATCGACGACGATGACAGCGATTTCTCCATGTTTGCTAAGGGATTCCTTTGGTTTTTATGCTTAATCGTGGCAGCAATCACAGAACACCAGAGAAGCAATCCAGAATCTGAGAGAAGGTGGTGATGGTGGTGGTTGTTTTGAATTTGTCGCTTAAACCCTAGTCGAATAAACTAGAATTTGATCCAAATCCATAAATAAATAAATAAATAAATAAGTATTCTAATAATTGATTCAACACATTAATCAATTTAGTTGCAATTTAACATAATCTATATGTATATATATAAACACTAATTGTCACATGTAACTTTCATATTTCATTATAATTACAACTAGTTTATAAACCCATATATAACATGGGTATATGTAACACTCTCTAAACCCAGCTAAAAGTCACGTCATTTACAATACACAGGTGGCATAAACGCATATAAAAATCATCACACATATCAAAGGTTTACACAAACACTGATTACTTAAACATTTTTACACACATTAACCACAATGTCTAGAAGTCAACCCAACATACAAAACAGGGGATTTACTTCACCTTGAATGACTATCGAAAAATGGCTTTCTTCATGGAGACCTCCACGAATAGGTTTATATGAGTCCTCCACCAGGTTTTCGAGCTCAGGGTCTTATGCGAGTGATACCAATCGGACACACTTGGAAAAAAGGAATCATCAGCTACTAATACAGCTGAATCAAAGGAAAAGAAGTCCGTCAAATGACCCGGCCTCCCCTGGCTCTTCCACCGTCCAGGCTCCCTTTCCTCCCTATGCCCCGACTCAGATCCCGATATCCACAGACAAACCCGGTACAGCTGACTCGTAGTTTTCCCAACAGTATAAGGAACACATACATATAACAAAAAGCGGAATCTCTCGGCGACAGCAAGTCACGCTCCTATCTTCGCTCAGGAGCTGACGGTCCTATCTTCGGTTCCCCTGATACACACATCAGACTCGAATACATAAGCTTCGCAGCTCGTGAGTACACAAGGGTTAGACACTGCACAATTCACATAAACACATATCGCATGTCACATGGCAGCCCTACACTATGTGGCATAACACATGCCAACCGGCCTCTAATCAGAGACACTAGAGATCCAATACAGAAGGAGATTCTCATCTCAATTGGGGATTCCCTCCCCCCTGGAGCCAAGCCACGCCCGTGGAGGCTAGCAGGAATGACGACCGCATATATATATATATATATATATATATATATATATGGGAACCCTACACCGGGTTAAACAGAGCTACACCGCTCCCGCGATAACCCATCGCGATGCACTATAATGGATCTCATGCATATAACACATATAAAGAGAGAAGGACCATACCTGAGGGGCAGCTCGCAGTGCCCCAACAATTCATATAATCACATATGAAATACTAACACAAAAGACTCGAAAGACAGTGACTAGTCTTTTAAAAAGTCTCGCGTACTCACCTGGATCACTCCGCACAATCTCCCCAATTATCTGATCCGAACCCGGCCCGTAACAATCTCGGACAATCCCTGTACACAAATTAATTCTCCCCAGATTAATCCCAAGTATCCCATAATTGATAATATACCCAATTGAAACCCCCAAAACAGCCCAACGGACCCCCAAAGACCAAACCAACCCAAACCCACTGGACCGGATCGTGGCCGCACTAGCTCGATCGCGGCCCGCACTCACGATGAACATCGCGACCGCGCTCGCGATGCAGGCAGACCCTCTGTTCGCTGCTTCAGCTCTGTCCAGGGATGGTTTCATTCCCATAACTCGATCCCAGCAGTATATGCTCACATAAATGTTACCAAAACACTTCTAAAACATATATACACCAATTCTCGACATATCACAATGTTTACACACAAAAATCACATCTAATTTGGAGGAATCCCTTACCTTGACTTCAAAAACACAACCTTGAAGATTCCAATCTGATTTTCAACAGTTGAATCACTTGTTATGGCTTTGAATCCAATCCAGCAACAAGGAGCTCACATACACACACTTTTCTGTTTGGTTTGCACAAAAGGAAGAAGAAAGGAACGTCACACACACATATACGTACACATACGGATCCCGTTATATCGCGGGTTCGACACCGATACCCGACCCCAATATTAAAAATCCACTATTTATATCTTTAAATCCCATTTAAATCCGTGAACCCATAATTATAGTTTATCCACTAAAATTATATCCCGAATCCACGTAATCCTCGTCCCGACACGTATAATCCATTATACGGGACACAATTGGACCAACGCAATACTCAATAAGATAACTGGTCAATAAGATAATCACACGTACCTGCTCGGGAGTCGGGGTGTTACAGTATAAATTTAAAATTTTAATTTCATTAATCTTGTAAGATAATTTTTAAATATATTTTATCAAATTTATAATATCTACTTATATAATACAATAAATATAAATATAAAAAAAAGTTATCATTCAAATTCAAATTTGAGTTTTATATTAGATAAGATTTAGATTTGATTAGATATTATTTAAATTATTTATTATAGATAAATTGGAAAAAACAAATTTTAGAATCAAATTAATAGTAAATTGTTAGGTACACGTGGCAATCCCATGTTAAGCCAATTGGCGTTCTATCTAGATGTCATGTGGCATCTAATTACTCATATAATAGAATAGATAGATTATATTTTACATAAATTTTAAAGATAAACACTATTGATTATTTTCAAAATCTATAAATATTAAAAAATAATTATTTTTTATCCACCTTATTTTATATGATAAGATAATTATAAATTATTTATTCTAATAAAAGAAAAGATAAATACTATTCACTGCTTTCAAATCAATAAATATTAAAACATAATTAATTATCTTTTGGCAAATCATAAACTATATAATTTCTCTATAAACTTTAAATAATATATATAAAGTAAAAACTTAAATTATATTAATTACAAATATATAAATATATAACATATTAAGAAAAACCGGATTATATCTGTAACACCCTCGAACTAATCCACAATGCCACATAAATACCACATCAGCAACGATATAATATAATAATCTCTACGCTATCCCCAGTACACACATGCAGCAACCCGATAATTTTAAAACTTTAATTACATAATTAAGTCACGGAAGTCTCTGATCAAACTACACAATATCCGAATTACACATAAACATTCCCCAAGAATATTATTACCTCTAACACAGGTAACTAACTCCTCGAACGATGTCACAGTAACCCTATTTGGGTACAGCAGGCCTACTAGATCTCTGATCACCTGAGACACACACACAACAACACACACATTGGGTCAGCTAACGCTGGTGAGAATGCAAGGGTTAGTGTACGATTACAAAAACTCAATACAAACACGTAAGCTCAATGATAAAACGTTCAGCGTTCTCTACTGAACAAGTATATGAGATCCCACATGATACTCAATAGGTACTCAACTCGTGTGGATAAATCCACGTACCCAAATCCCTAGACCGCACAAAGCAGTCATCAGGACTCAAAAGGGAATTGGGAGCGACCCAACCCCTGCCCAGCCGTACGGTTTAGTATCTCAACAGCTCAAGTGTCCCAAATCTCATATTTAAAACACCGTTCTCAATATAACACAATAATACGTGCATGATAGTATCTCAATAAAAGCTCGTAAGAAAACTCGTGATATCTCATAAAAAGCTCAGTAAAAGATCATGCATGTATTAATAAATAATCGTACAAGTATCTCAAGAAAAACATGCAAACTCACCTGCCCTGAAGTCTCACTACTTAGCCTCGGTTCCCTGACCGTCCCCCAACCCTATCAACTCGAGACCCTGGAATCACAACACAATTCTCAATATCACAATCACAACCCAACAACTCTATACACAATACTCAAGCAACTCGCACGAACCCAGATACCCAACCACTAAACCCACACAACCCGAATACCCAAACACAAGGGAATAACCCAATATCACTAACCCATCCCTAAATAAACGCTTAAAATATATTTATTTTTCTGAATTCTCACGCGGTCGTGTAAGATTTTTTACGCGGCGGCGTAGCAGTCTCCTTACGCGGTGGTGTAGGATTTTAACAAGATGGTGTGACTGCAACCCACGCGGGCGCGTAGCTCCATCTTTACACCACCCTGTAGCTATTTACACGGGCTTGTAAACAAATACCTACGCTGCCGCGTAGCAAACCCTACGCGGCCGCGTAAACTGACTGTCAGCCATGAATGCTCTGATTTTTGACAGCAACGATTCCACACCTCAAAACCCGATTTTAATCCGTTTTTAGCTCAAGAATTTGACCAAAAACTCAATAAAACACATATATAAACTTACTTTAATCATCTCTACCAATTAACAACTCAAGATTCAAGATTTGGAGCTCAATCTTACCCAAACTCAAGGAAGAAGATGATGGGGGATTATTTGCTTGAATCACAGCTTAAAACTTGATTTCTTCTTGCTATTGATGCTGGAAATCAGATGCACACACAACACACTCACTTTCTCTGGAATTGAAATGAAAAGAATGAAGCAAGGAAGCAACCACCTCAACTATATATACGATTTCGGCTTTAACCCGGTCCGACACCCAATATCCGAACCCGCTATCCCAAAATACAAACTTTATATCATCGGGCCCCAATTTCAACTAATAATTCTCAATATTATAATCTCTTATTAAAACTTTAACTCTGTCGCCCGGTTAGCCCAAAAATCTTATCACGTGATACTTCCATGTATAACTCAATAATTGGCCCAACTCAATAATAATAATATAATCAGCCCAATCACATAATTCCACGTCCCCGTCCCAAAAGTGGGATGTTACAATATCTGAAAATAAAAAGATACAATATTAAAAAGAGCATATATCATAACATTTTTTGTTTATTGTAATAAAATAAACAATATGTATCAAATATATCAATTAAAATATAAACTAAAAATATATATGAATCTTTATGTATGAATAAGGGAGAATAAAAGTTGTTTCATGAAGCTCTTTCAATAAATCATATTACTTTTCATAGTTTTAAATTTAAATAAAATTAAATCAAAATATTTTATCATTAATATTTATTTATATATCTAATTAAGAAATATTTAAGAACAATTTAATTAATATAGTTTAAATTTAAATCCTATACTTATCAATATAATTTTTATTAAAAAAATATATTGTGTGTTTATAAATTTATGAATATATAATAAAATAAAAATGGATCATACAAATAACATTAACTGTCTAAAAATTAAATATAAAATAATAAATAAAATCATATTTAGTATCATTTTCTTTATTTTAATTATATATATATAAAATGTTTTATGTAAAATAAAATTTTCAAGTTGTCGATTAAATATATATAAATTTAGAAAATAAAAAAACCTGGAAGAATGTAATAATCTATCTACTAATCATTTATATTTAGAAATATAGATAAATAATAGTTATAGCGAATACAAAATTATTACTGTACTTTATAATAATTAATATTTATATGTTTAATTTTGATTTTTACATATATTTTATGGAAACAATTATCTCTTAAAATATATCCACGTTGTTTGTGGGTCCATAAACTAGTTAATATTTAGACTACATAACTTACCTCACTGCATCTGAGTCAATCCATTCTCTGAAGATATTTTCACGACTTTAGCTTTACGTTTATCATGTACCAATATCTTTAACATTGGTTTCGTTGAAAGCTATTCAATAACATGCATACCATCATTATAATTAACATCAGAGTCCAAATATTCATCAAAGTCATCTGAAGAGTTACCTTTCACCTTTTGCTTTTCATATGGATCATTAGTTTCAAAAAATTTTAGATTTTGAATAGATTTAGAATCTAATTTAACAGACTGATCTTGTTCATTTTCAGGCAAAACTTTGCTTTCAAAATTGAATGTTGAGTTGTTAAATGAATGATTTAATTCTCTAAGTCACTGTTATGACTAAGAGTTTGTCATATCTTCATTTAGCGACTCGATATCATTCTTCAGTATTGAATTTATCTTTCTTTCTGATTTAACTGATTTTAAGGACATGACCAACTCTTTCTGAAGTTCAGAAATCGGTTTTCCTAAAATTAGAGTTAGAATATACGTATAAGTTTTCTGTGAATCAGATTGCAAACTTTATCTTGAATATGTTTCATTGATGTATCTGAAACTGAAACTTCTTTAATTTTGGTATAGTTAAGATTCAGTTGCATTTTATCATCTTGTTACCTATTTAAATCTTCAAGTTTTTCCACTTCAACAGATGATTTTGTGAAATTCATTGTGTATCCATGATGCATATATTTCATGTTGTTAAATGATTGGAGTTTGACTTATTGCTTTCTTTTAACAACCTGAATTTCCAAAGCTAAGTCCCATATTAGAATATAAAATTCAGTATCCTTTGGTTGATTTAGAAAGATTGTTTGATTTGTGTGTGATCTCTTTAAAAAATTATCTTCTGAATCTTTGATTTTCTGGTATAGAGCAACATGTTCTTAAAAAAAATAACATTGTACTTGGTAAGGTTGCTCACATGCTCTCATTCTAAAGCTTTTGATTTTTCCTTTAAAATCAGAAAATTGTTTAGATAGAGCTTACTCAGAGAGTTTATAGGATTCATATTCAGTATCCATGACTTTTTATCGTTGATTTTAGTGTGACCTTTTCATTTGTCATGGTCAATACTGCATTAAAATTACTCACTACAAGGAAACATGGTATTTGGGAGGGCTTAAAACCGTGCCCAATACCTCAAAAACCGTGTCAAATACTTTTTGGCACGGTTTTTGCGTGGTCCTAAATACGAGGGTGCCAAATACATTTGGTTCCCAAAATAACGGTCCCAAATACTTTTTGGCATGGACATTGGGACGGATGTATGGTTTTGTGCCAAAAAGCCCATTTTCTTGTAGTGACTGAAGTTCTTTTCCTCAGAAGTCTCAAGTTTCTCATTAAGTTCAGGCAATTCAGCTGAGTGTTTTTCAGTTATGAGTTTAACTTTATGATTGACCTGTTTTAAAAAACTCTTATAAGTCTTAACGTTCATTTTCATGCATTTGTATTGATCTATTAAATTAGACATTGAGAAGGTTGCAGAAGATACCGCAGATGCTGCTTCAGAGATGCATGAATGAACATCATCATCTACGTCCTCTTTCTTCGTCATTGTTATATCAAAATCTAATTGCAATAATGATCAAATCAATAGGAACGAACATATAATCAACAATAGCCGAATGATTTCATTACGGAATAAGGAATGTTTACATTAAATGTGGCGGCTGCATAGTGAAGATCTGACAAACCCTATTTGCTTTTCTTGCACAGAAATCTTGCTCTATTCGGTACTGTGTGTAAATTGACCACCTCCTTTTTCATAATAAAAACTAGTCTATTAATTACAAGAATAAGAAAATTACAATCACCCCCCATCTTTACATTCATAAACGAAATAATAAATACCCAACATTCTCCCCCTTTTTATGAATAGTAAAGCAGGTTCAGTCTTTCAAGCCAAGCTTCTTCTCAAATCTTCGGATGCTCCACCGGCTACTTAATCTAATATCAACCTCTGAAACAAAGTCAACCATCATCCTCCTGTCCGTCTTGTTCATGCCACGACCTTTTGATTGCTTCATCACATCTTCATCTAGAATACCTCTCAATGATGTCATAACCATCTTGAGGGTTCCATCTGAATATTTGTTGAGTTCTATCATTCTCATGACTTTCTTTTCTAGATCTTTGTTCTTGTATATTACACACGGATGTTTGTCCAGGATGACTTGGTATTCTTTATACTTCTTCAATGTCTTTAAGATATCGATTAGGAGTTATCACGTTGATCGCATCCCTCATTCTACTCTAATCTGAAGATCTTGTATAGACATTAATACCCGTTTAGTGTGCATAAAGTGAAAGATGACTTTGAGCGCGAATCGACAGTTCTCTTCTCTTTTGTTTCTATAAAGCTCGTCAAACAGATCTTCAACATCTTCATATAGACCTTGAAGAAGTCTGCTTCACTGAACTTGTAGATTTTGCCGTCAGCTCAGAGAACAGTGAACATTGGATAGAAGATGTTGACAAAAAGAACTTTGTCAATTCGTTTCAGCTCGACTATCCTCTAGCTCACTCTAACATTCTCTATAGGTTGAGCTCTATTTTGAAGGAAGCTGACATAGTTGACTAAATGGGGCAATAACTCTGAACAGCTTTAAAAAAGACATGGGGGCTTGCTTCTTGCAAAATATTTTCTTCTCAAGATGATCTTCCAAGAAAGGAAGGCGGTTACGCTTCTTTATGAAATCTGCATTCTGTTTAGCAGACATCTTTAGCCTTTTATCCCTTTCATCTTATCAGTCTCCTCCTTGTCAAGCAAATTTAACATGTCACTGATCTCTTTTTGAACTTTGTCTTGAACTGCAAATCTGAGATCATGTTGTCTCTTTGATTCATCGGCCAAAATGAAGTCTTTAAAGAATTTATCCATAAGCTCAACTTCTGACATGCCTTGGACTGATTTAGGAACTCCTGTGATAGTCATTTGGGCATCTTCATCTTCTTCAACTTTGACCGTCACAAACTTTTTAACAGTGTCAAGTCGAGATACAACCTTCATAGCCTTTTCGTCTCAGGATTATATTGGAGACCTAACAGACAAGTTAGAGTTTTATCATGCTCCGTAACCGCAGGCTTTTCAACTGTTGGTGTCTGTTCAGAAACCTGTATATCGTCTTTTAAGATTTCTTCAACAAGCTCTTCTTCATATACTATCCTTTCAGCCATCATCGACGTTTTAGAAAATTCAAACGGTTTCGGTTGAGTCTCAGGCAAACTACTTTCCATATCAGCTCCTTCAATCATCAACACATTTTCTTCCTCATCAGAATCCTCATATTCTTCAAAGTAATCAATACCAGACTGCATACTCAATGGATTTGAAACATCTTCAAGAAGAATCAATTCCATTTCACATTGAGCAGCAGTTGGATCATCTTTTTTAGCTCCTCCAGAAAGATCTGATTGCCTTCTCTTTCCTTTGGATTTTTTCAAACTAACAACAACAAATATATTAAGGGAGGGGGTGTGGGTTATTAAAGAGGTTAATACGATTTTAAGAGTGGGTCAAGGGACTACCCTATATAATATTGATTTGGGTTCAATTGTTGATATGTTAGTTGGGTTTAAATATTAATTAGACTACAACTTTTATTTTAATTAATTGGGCTTAAACTATTAATCTCTAAGTAAATTTATTTGAGTTACAATTATTTAACAAAATCTTTAAGATATCATCCTTGGGAAATTATTTAGTTATTTGGACTAAGTAAATGAATTAATAATAGGTTGTTTAGTTAATTTTAATAAGGTTGTGTCTAAGTCTTTAGGTTGAGATATTAAAATGGATTTAAAATGCGTTGGACTGTTAAAAGTTCATAAAAAATAAGAAAAGAAAATGACGACAATTTATAATCTATTTATTTAAATTCATTTTAGCCGAAATATGTTCGGGACCTATAATTACCGGCTAAATCACCTAAAACTCCAAATTCAACTAATTTTAGCGGTTTTGCCACATAATTAAATAATTATCGTTTTAGTCCCTGAAATTTGGAATTTTTGGCCAATCGAGGATTTAGTTCTAGATAAATAAAAATAATGATGATTTAAGCAACATGCTTTTATTATCAGGTCGTTTTTCGAGTATGACAGATTCTAATACTATGGTTGGGTGGGATTTCTTCAATAGTGCTTCGAAGAAACATTTTTTATATCACAACGAGTAACATATTTATCTGCATTAATAGTTATGTGTGTTTATGCATATTTGTTGTATTTGATTCATTTGTATTACCCTACCATGTTATTACCATTTTCATGATTATGTTACACACATGATATATTTACCCTACTTTACTAGTTAGAAATCCATGCCTATTTAATATCGTAAACTCCTTGTATGCGTACTTGTACTACGTGATTGGATGGGCACCGACACTATTGCGTGTAGGCCAAGTTGGTTAGTCCCCAAGTTGTTCGTTTAAAACAGTGCAAGCTCGGATGAGGGGCGTGTACATTTTAATTAGCACCAACTCGGATGAGGGGTGCGACGTCAGCTCGGATGATGGGCGCGTAGGAAATTATTGAATTTCGTGCTTCAATTCTATTCATGCACATTTACATATATATTGTTATGCTTTTAAATCATGGTACTCTCTTGGTGACGGCTTACCCTGGTTGTGGGGACTTTATATTTCAGGCGGAGTAGATAAGGGTAAGGCTCCGATATGATGCTGTTGACTTTTGATGATCCAAGACGTTAATAGTTTGTATTGCCTATTCCAGGTCGGATAGGACCCTAGACATTGTTAGCATGTAAACTCAAACTTATTTAGCGTACTCTGGATGTTTGTGATGTATTATTATTACAAGTGATTGACTTTATTTGAGGTATTTTTGCTATGAATTATGAAAATTTAGTTTTAATACTATCCGGTCCTTTCAATATGGTATCATAGAAATGGTTTAAGTGAATTAGGTACCATTAGGTGCTTAGTCTTAAACCGTAGGATTGGATGATTACTGTTAGAATAAGTTATGATTTATACGGGATAATACATTGTAGGAACGCATGGGATCTTGGGTGGGGGTGAAATAAGACATATGTGCTTATAATGATAATTATATCCTTAGTTATCACTAAACTGAATCATAATGACATAAATTAAGAACACAACTAGCTGTAAATATGCAAACATGAAGAAATTTTAAGTGAAATCCCAAGGGTAAAAAATATTGAGTCACGGTCAATGAAGAAAGTCAAAGTACGTTAATGTGACGTTAGGTACCATCAAAGGTTACCAAGTGTTGCACTAGTACCATAATTACTGAGAGTGATGTACTATTTAACCTAGTAGGATATGAAGATACAATCATATTAGCCTCAGTGTTGTCCAAATACTTGTTGAAAAATCTAATGCTTGTATCTAAATTGAGTAACTTTTCTATTAACTCTATCTAAAATAACTAAAGCTAAAGAAATATAGCGGAAAGGTTTGATCACCATTTACATGAGTCACCAATTGAGATGAATATATAACTAGTACACATGTAAGAATTGATAATCAAGAAAGGAATTACTATAATAACATATGTATCTGGAGTTGATATGGAAGAACATTGGCGTGTGATGTAAATAAATAATTATCAGATCCTTCTTAGTGACACATACATGATAGCAGTTCCACACATTTTTGTGATTTGATTTCCATTGTAACATGATTCCTTACATTTTTCCACCATCAGCCTTTTTATTCATTACTCCCATTCGATCCCTTGTCATGAGCGCATGACCACACATTATCGTGTTGTCGGTGTTACTGTGTGTGACACGACAGATAGTAATGAGAGCGCCTTCGTGTCTGAATATATTCATGCAAGTGTGAGAGTTGTCTTTGCACTCATTCATTACGAAACTTTTTACATACCTGGTGCGAGTTTAACGATTTCCCTTGTGTATGTTGTTGTGATGTCACCCTTAGACGGTGGTACTCATTCCTTCCTAGTATCTGTCTTGTGTGAAATTAAGGGAATCTGACAAACTCATTGAATGATTTATTTGGTGGCAATCTTTAAAGGTGTATTTGAACTTTTTCCGGGATCCGTGCTTCCCAGCATGATGAATCTATTGGGACCCATGTTGTTTAACATGATGAATTGCTTGTTATTCGTGCCCTCCGCACGAAGGAGCAAACATTGCTCACACACTCACTTGTTGGCATAACATTTATGTAGGATACGTAGTCTGTTATCTCACTATAGCTTATAGCTTTCCCGTTGGTATTAAATGTTTCCAAGTAAAGGAAAAGATATTGCTGGGACTTCTATTTAGGCTATACATCAAGTCTACCGGGATTTAATAGAAGCTATTGGTAACTATGAGGGTTATTAAGCTTTGGGTCTGGGAACTGAGTTTGATGTTGTAACAAATATTTTCTAGTAATAAACAGATATTTTCCTTGTAGACTTTTAAATACTTTATGCTTTAGTGCTGACATAATCACCACTTGTTAAATGCTTGGATAATTATTGAAAATGTTAATCTTGGGTATGTATGTTGATCCTGGATGATGTACTATAATTATAAGGATGGACGTTTCAGTTTGGTATTAGAGCATTGGTTTGAGGTTTCAAGTATCCGTGAGGACTTGGTCTCAAACCTAGGTTATATCATAATGGACTCCTAGGAAATGATCTGAACTAAGATAGGATTGACATGAATAATGGGGATAAAAGGGTAACTGTAAATCTGTATATCTAGGTTTATGTTTTAAATATTACGTGCTTTATTTCAGAAGATGTCTTGGAAAGATTTGACTCCACAACAAATGTTCCAAATAATGCAAAACATGATGGAACTGAATAACGAGCGTCATGCCAAGATGATGGCTGACCAAGCTCAGTCTTTTATTGATCAACTTAGGATTCGGGATGTAGTCGAGGCTTAGCGTAGGACTGATAAAAGAAAAGAAAAGAAACACCAACTCGGTGAATAGGGTGATATGGAAGACGATTCTGGTTCTTCCAGCAAAGCTAAGGGTTGCAGATTTAAGGATTTCAAGGGCAATGAGGCCATTGAATTTGATGGTACTAGAGATGTTGTTACAACATTAGGATGATTTACGTCTATGGAAGGAACATCCCGAATCAGTGATTGTACTGAGAAGGATAAAGTTTAGTATGCCACTACAATGTTCATAAGAGATTTTGTGATGTGGTGGGATGCTATGGTAAACGTACTAACGATAGAGGCTGTATCGGGCATGTCTTGGTCTAAGTTTAAGAAAGTATTCACTCAACATTGTTATCCTGTTGATGAAAACATCAACTGGTGGAAAAGTTTATGGGTAACTCAGGGAACAAAGATGGTTTCTTAATATGCGGTCGAGTTCACACGATTAAGTTTGTTTGCACCCCATCATATTGATTCCGAGGAGAGGAAGATACACCAGTTTGAGGCTGGTTTGGATCTGGAGATATGCCGAACATTGAGTAGTGTTCGGTATACTACTTTCGCAGAAATGTTGGAGGCTGCTCGAAAAGTTGAGCAAATTCTAGTACTTTCTTGCTATGTTATGGGTTCAACTGTTGTGAATCTAACTCAAACGTGACCTCCAAAGAGACAAAGAGAGTTTGGCTATTCGGGATCGCCACGAGGTGTGACCTCCAAAGAGACAAAGAGAGTTTGGCTATTTGGGATTGGCTGGTTATTACCGCCTGTCACACCCCGATACCCCGCTTGGCAACGAGGCGTGACGTCACGGAGACAAAGTCATAATCATAATGAACAACCTCTAAATGGGACGTTTTCGAAATACATAAATTATAAATATTGTTTTACAATCACAACAAAAAAAGAGTTCACGAATGATGGAGATTAAAATACATGACAAAAATAGATCTAGTTATGAAAATCAATCTCCATAGTGTCTGATGACTCCGAAAGCTTGAAATCTTGTAAGTAAGCCATGAATACAATATTTTTTCCCTTATGGTCCTAAGAATAACACACTAAATACGTCAACAATAATGTTGGTGAGCTCATAGGTTTACATGATAAATATAGACAAGGTATGGAAACACAAGATTTCATTGAGTTTGTAAACAAAAACGAATTAATAGTTTAAGTATTACCATAAGCCTCATGACCCCGGAACTTAACTTTTCATGCCTTATGTGGTATCCAACACCATAATACCAAGAATTGTCAAATGATTATTCATCCGTTTATAATAAGCGCGAGCAACTCAGATGGGGGCGTCAACCCAAATATATCTATCCATAACATTCACATTTACGATGTTATTAACGGTTCATGATTGATGGCAGTGGTGAAGTAATAACCTTATGTAATACATAAAATGATTCAAGTACTTATGTACATAGAAAAAGTTGAGCATGTATTCTCACCCCAAATATATGAACATGTAAAAATAGGGGCTATGGAACTCACCGTAGTAGTGATGGTAAATGTGATGATGTTGATTGTGCATGGGTTTTCAATTAAAATATTGAAAGCCAAATGAGGGGGTGTACCCTAGGGTGGTCGGCCATGGGGTCTCAAAAAGAAGGGTCTTTAATTTTTTTTTTATAAAAGTATTTCAAATGTATTTCTTATGCATTTACATTTTTATGTATTTCTGTAGGTCCCAAAAGGTTTCCCTAGTATGTTACTCTAAGCTGTAGAGGGGGGGGGGGGGAGGTGAATACATCTATTTAAAATTCAACACACCTTTCTCAATGTTTGTGTATATTATCAACAAGTGTTAATTTACAAACAAGCCTGAACTGCGGAATGGTTCAAGCTGAGATGACAGATACAACAGATGTTTAACTAATCTAAAACACACTCAGACTAGATACAATGAATACACTCATTAAGATGAACTCACTGTTTACAAGACAGACTGACGGACAGCTTGAACAAGAACAGCTTGGACACACTTTACTGTTTTATTCAAGCAGACTTGCATGCATGAAAACACACTTCTTTGCACGTTCTGAATATCATACTCTTGGTTTGTCTCACATTCCTTAGAAGCTTCCTTTTATACTCTCACTGAGAATCTTAGTGAAGCTTCCTCATTGGACATAGAGATAGTGGGATGTCTTTCCAAAAAGACAAAACAACTTTTCTGCACGTTCTGACAAAGCAAAATTGTCTTTACATTGCAAAATCTTTGTCTTTTCCTTTTTGTCTCTGTTGTAGAAGGCTTTAACTAAAAGAAGAATGTCAACTTTAAACCTTTATCTTCTGTTATGGTCATTTCGATATAAGAAATGGTATGTCACCCATTTCAAATATCCACTTTGTCTTCATTTAACAGAACAGTGTAGGCAGTCTTTGCAGCTTCTGTTTTTCCACTTTGTCTTCAACTTTGTAAACTGATCTTGTAGTCCAAAACAATACATGAGGACATGGAAACATATTCCATAAAGTGTTTAGCCTGTTCAAAAAGAACAGAACACTTAGAATTTGTCCAAACTGCTCAACAGGATAGAGCAGTGTAGACAGTTTATGTCCAGCCTGTTCAACAGAGTAGAACAGCTTGGACAATCTGCCTTAGTTGCAACATATGCAACAGGGTAAACAACTTTGACTAATATTGCAAATCACTTATCGGGTTTCAATAAGGCATTAACAGACCTTAAATTATACCTTCAAGTGCATCAAACATGTTTGATTAATAATCTCCCCCTAAGATGTAGAACAAGTTTGACTGAGGCCTTTTTGTGCCTAAAAATCTCCCCCTGTTTGCAATAATCAGTCTAAGCTGATTCTATCAATAATCACTATATATTTTTACAATACACTTTGCTGAAATGAAATTACAACATTGAAGTAAAGTAAAATATCAGTTTATATATACACTGATTTTGATTACAAACAACACATGTTTTTACAAAAGTACAACTAATGTACTAAAGTAGATTACAACTGATGTAATATAAAATTACAACTAATGTAATGAAGTACAACATATGTACAAGGAAAAATTTCAATACTTTGGACTATTGATGGTGGGAGCAGGTAATAGCAAGCCTGTCCAACTTATAGACAACTTCCATTCTTCATATACTCAGCAATAGATGGGCCTTCAAGAAGCTGTGGTCTTCCTTCGAACATTCGTTCAAAATGCTCCATGGTCTCCTCAATTTCTTCCATTTCATTTACGAGGAACATGAAGTTAGGATGTTGAAGCTAGCCTCTCTCATAGAAGCCTTTGAGCTGTTCCCAGATAGCTGCCCTCCATCTTGAAGATTGTTTGAAGGAGTTGGCAAGTCTAAAAGCTACAAGCTGCTTAAGACCAACCTTATGCAGATCACATGCTCTCTGGAAACACATTTTCTTTGTTAGGGGATCTACAAAAAATTCCCCAAACTCAGGTTCTTCTATAAGCTTGTCTTCCTTAGGTTCCACTCCTCTAGGCAGGTTGTGATTCACTCCTTTGATCTCAACAGCTAGGATGCCTTGATCAAGCATAATCAGGAGTATTCCAGCTCAGTATCCTTTATCTTTCTCCTGGGCTTAATCTTGGGTTCAGCCACTGAGGTACCCTTAATTTGATCTTCAGGTCTACCACTGACAGATCTATCTAGATGCGGATCCGTTTACGAGTGCGGAATCCTCGTTGACGGTCAGACGGACAACTCTCAACCAACGGAAACACGGAGACTATTAGACGCTGAACGAACGACACACGAACGATCCTACGTACTAATTCTCTCCGAAACGGGACTCACCTAGCTGATAAACTCGAGATCGCCTATTGCTTAATTCCTCACGAATTCTGCCAAAGGTCTACTAATGATTCGAGTCTATCCCTAATTATAGGCCCTGATTCGAGTCTGTTGTGGGCCAACCTCGAATCTGGCCTAAGGCCTCATTCGAATCTGTCCATCTGACAGATTCGAATCTAACCTATTCGAATCTAAGGATACATTCGAATCTATCACAGATTCGAATGCCTTCCTTAACCTATTCGAATCTAGCCTATACACTTAAACACTTAAGTGATGAAACTTATGTTTTAACTTATGCTTGACATAATCTTTGACCTTTATGTTTGAACTTCTTGTAACATGTTACATCAAGTTCAAACACACAATCAATAACAGACAAACATATATTAAACATATATATCAAAATACTGGTTAACTCAGAATATTACTTAAATCATAATCGATTAGACTGCTATCGTCACACAGGGTGTACCAACAGACTCCCCCTTGACGATAGCTTCTAATTATTTACATTACATCAAATTTAAGTACTAGAGCTATAGATACTACTACCTGCATATAACCCCGCATCTATACAAACTTTAACTACCTTTTGGAACTTCCTGGCTTCAGATCTCCATGGTTCAGTGAAGAATATAGGCTGATCGTGAAGCTTCTTCAGGTCGTCCTTAGATAGGTTTATCAAATGCAGTGGGTCGTATACCTTCAAAATTACCTGCTCGTCTTGATCCTCCATTATAGCTTCAGCAGTATCAATCTCCAGGTACCACCACTTCATGTTGCTCAAAACATTTTGTGGCATTGGCTTTATTGGCACTCTTTTCAAGCATTTGACTGGCTTATAGATCATTCTAGCCCAAGGTCTTCCAGTATGAGGATCTATTCTTGATCCATCCTCGACCCTCTTGCCTGATCTCGGCTTAAGCCTCTCAAATCTGCCTGATCGCCCTTCTTTCCTTATAATTCTTTCAATAACGCTCGCGTAGGGATCATTTCCAATGTTGATCAGCTCCTTCCAGGCTAACTCTTTAACTTCAATCTTGGGCAAAGAATTAAACGCTTTCAATGTCCGCCTCAAGTATTGAAGTCCATCCCTTCTCTTCAAAATAAACAGCTGCAGTTCTCTGTCAAAGAACCAGCTAATAATCCCTCCTGAGAAGTTTCCGGCACTTGGAATTCTCATCGTCTTCTTCATCTTCAGCTGATCCTTCTTTTCTTCCTTCTTGAACCAAAGATTTAACAGATCAGCTCTAGATGGCTCTTTTTCAGCTTCCTCAAGTTCTTTATCCTCGACTGAGGCTACCTTGATGTAATCAATATCAATCACATTATGATTTGAGCTCTCATAAAATTCAGTGACTGGTTGTGAATTGATTATTACTTCATTAACATTATCGTCCTCGTCCTCTATCACTTCGTCGTCAGATTTCCAGTCAACAACATCATCTGGAATAAATTCCCCTTCCTCCAACTCTTCCATTTCATCTTCAAAATCAAACTCCATCAGCTCTTCTTCAATATCTTTTAGCGCATCGATCATGTCGCTATCTAAATTCCTTGAAGAACTAGCCTCTCCTCTTTCACCTTCTGCTTGACTTGGCTCCCCCTGAGATTG
Organism: Centrapalus pauciflorus; assembly: GCA_020465985.1. NCBI lineage: Eukaryota > Viridiplantae > Streptophyta > Magnoliopsida > Asterales > Asteraceae > Centrapalus > Centrapalus pauciflorus. The sequence continues at coordinate 388,514 of JAANYP010004184.1, forward strand.
AGCAGCCTGAGCAGTAGAAAAATCTACTGGCTCATCCTGTCTTTGAGAGCTGGGATCATTGCCTTGATTATCATCTTCATTATCGTCCCTCCGCCTCTGTACTTCTTGATCACGACACGACGTCTCCCCCTGAGCCTGAAGGTTTTTCATTAACTGCTCAATGAGGGAGCGCATCGATCTTAACTCGGCGGCCTGGTCACAGACGAATGTTTTTAGCTCAATATTCTCCTCTTGGATTGTTTCAACTGTCTTCTTCAATTCAGCATTTTCTTTATCTAAATTTGCATTATGTGCCTGAATTTCACCTATTGCCTTTGTTAGGCTCAGGATTTGGACATGTTGGAAATCCACTCGAGATTTGAGTTGAAGAAACCGCTGATTTTCAGCATAGGCGGTAGATGTGGATGGAATGGACTGAATGGGAGAAGGGTTGAATGATGGTGGAATATATGGCTCATGAGGTTGAGGTGGTGGTGATGGTGGAGCTGTGGTTTGAGGTTGGGTTTGGGGAACTTCTGACTGACTGGCGGATGCAGAGGAAGACCCTTGCATGAACCGATGACGTTTGGCCCTTTGCCTCGTCAGTAGTGGAGCATCATCTTCTTCTTCAAAATCCGAATCTTCAGATTCCCTGGCCTCTCGCCTTCTCGAACCACCTTCATTGATGATCAAACGTGAACCGTAAGTTCCAATTTGAACAGATTCTGGAGCTTCAACTTCGATATCCTCCAGGTCTTCTGATTCTGTAGCGGATGATGACTCATCATTGCCAGTCTGTTCTGGCACATATTCATCAACATCTCTGAATATATCATCTGTATCTACCGGGGGACTAAGCAGCTCATCTACTAACGCTGCTGCAACATCTTCATTGGCATGTGGACCAGATGCCCATATTTCCTCCAATGTTTGAGCAATCTGCTCGGACTCGGGGACTGAATCGCGAACGGCACTTGAAGTCCCTGCTTCCTGTGCTTGTGGCTGTTCATTCGTAGTAGGCCTGGATGCCTGAATCTGAGTCGCAGATTGTCTTTGTCTTAGCCTTGGATCACTTGGACGCGCACGAAGCTGTTGTTGTTGTGGACGTTGCTGTTGTTGTTGTGGTTGTTGTTGTTGCTGACGCGGCTGAACTTCTACTTCACATGCCCAGTTGGCATTATCAGGTGCCACAAAGTTCCTGTCTAAGACAGCTCCAAACAACGGACGAGCAACAGGAACAGCCAATCTTCCTCGGTGTGAGGAACAATCAGCAAATATGCGTTTCTCCATTACATTCACGCTCAAAGAATCATTTGATTGTGGCAGACTTGGCAAAAAGTGCCTTATCAACATCATCACGAACCTCGGATACAAAAGGAACCTTTCTCTCTCAGGAGCCGTGATTTGATGAATAAATTCTGAGAAAATCAGCTGCGAGAAACTAAACTTCTTATTGTACACCATCGCGATCATTGCTGATTGGATTTTTGATACAATGTAATCAAATCCAGCTTTCTTCGGCGCAAAACAGATCATAAACACATGGACCAAGAAACGCCATTGCCCAATCAGGCCACTCTTCATGTAAGACGACTTTGTTACATCTAGACTGTAACCCATTCGTTGAAAAGCCGCTTGCCTAATACTTAGTGGAAAGTCAATAGGCCCAGACTCCTCTTCCTCAGATCCTAGCTGCAACACTTGACGCAGCATATCGGCAGAGAATACCAACGGTTGCCCTGCGATCCTTGTTCTCAGCACTGTCGGGGTGACAGAGCAGTCAACTTGTAAGTGATCATAGAACTGCCGCACATATGAGATTACAATCGGAATGTTCTGAAACAAAGCGTAGCTAATTCTGGATTCAGCTAAGAAATCCAACACTTCACGAAAACCCTGCGCCTCAGGGATATGATTATCTGGATTAAGAACCATGTTATGTTTAGGGACGAAAGCACGAGCTGCCATATCTGCACAGTAAGTTAAAATGTTAGAGTCATTAAAAATCAATTAACTTGTTTAAATTCAAATTTGCTTTATTTTGTACTTTGTTAAATACAAAATCTAACACAATTAAATTTCCACAAGTTTAATAAAATTTAAATTAAACAAATTAAACAAAGTACAGATTCGAAGTCTCTCTTTTCGAGTCTAATGGACAGATTCGAGTATACCATATTCGAGTCTGATGGACAGATTCGAATATCTGGTCATCTCGAATCTATTGATAGATTCGAGAAACCCATGATCAGAATCGAATGTCCATTATCAGATTCGAAGTCCCGTCGGCCTTTATTTCAACAAAAACCCACAATTCTAACCATTTTGAACGTAGCAAATCACATACATTAGTTCAACTAGGTTCTAATCATAGATTTATGCTTTTAATTTGATCTTTTATTAGTCCAAACTTGGTAATTTTGCAAAAACCCTATTTTGACCTATAAAACATCAAAATGTGATGTTTAAGCCCAGATTTGTGTATTAAACCACCAAAATCTTGTACAATCATGTTGCTTATACCTAGATTTGAAAGTAGAATCGACCACAAAAGCTTTAGAATCGACGAAATGTCGTTTAGTGGAAATACGATAGACTCGAGATTAGATTCGAGATCGCCAGAACAGATTCGAGAAATCAGATTCGAGAACAGTGAGAAGTAAATGCTTTCACTGTGGACATTTATATACTAACTACCTTCGAGTCTATGCAATTTCGAGTCTACTGACAGATTCGAAGTATCTCACATTCGAGTCTGTCTTAGATTCGAAATTTCCAACACTTAGAAAAATTTTTGGAAAATTTTGAAATAACTTCAACTTTTCCAACTATTTTCTACGGTATTGTGTAACCAGATAATCTATGCCAAATCTTTTACCCTAAGCTCAGATATTTCACGCATTGTATATTTTATCCAACTTTGAATGCACCCTCAGAAATTTTTGACCTTTTACCTAAGTAAAAATTAAACTAAACTAAAATAAAATAAAATAAGCTAAGGTAAAAATAAAATAAAATAAAATAAAATTTTGACTAAAAAATTTAATCTAGACTTAAGTTATAAAAATAAATTTACAAGCTAAGCTAAATACCAAACAACATATTTTTGGTGAGTATAGTCTAAGAAAGGTTCAATCAGATAGCGATGTCCGATACTAACTTTCAGTACTTAAACTTTCACACTTAGGAATTTTTGATTCCTTTGATTGTTTGTTGTGACATACCCATTTAGCCGATTGTTGGTATTTTACCCTGTTAAACATTCTACATTTCGGAATATCCCTTGGCCTTTTTATTTATCAGGAAATTATCTTACGTGACTCAGACATAGACATACTTTTATGATCAAGGCACACAGACAAAATTCTAACTTGTTGGTATTTGCAAACTTTCTTTAAAAGACAAACATCGGACACAGGTCTGTATTCTCATACAACAAAGTGTCTTAGTTCGACTTAAGGTTTAAACATGTGGCAAACATGATATCTAGTCTGCTAGTAGTTAAGTATAGCAAGCTCCCAATTATGCCTCTGTAAGCTGTTACTGAAATAGCTTTGCCACTGGCATCAGCATCCAATTTTACATTGGTTGCCATTGGGGTTTTGATGGGAGAACTTTGATCAAATTTGAACTTTTTCAGAAGATCTAAAGTATACTTTCTTTGATTAATAAAAATTCCATTTGAGGTTTGTTTCACCTGTAATCCTAGAAAGAAAGTAAGTTCACCCATCATACTCATTTCATATTTTGATTTCATGAGTAGTGAAAAATTCTTGCATAACTGCTCATTAGTAGAACCAAATATTATGTCATCCACATAAATTTGAATAAGCATAATATCAGGCTTCACCTTCTTTATGAACAATGTGGTATCCACTTTACCTCTGGAGTAGCCATTGCTTATAAGGAAATCAGTAAGAGTGTCATACCAGGCTCTAGGGGCTTGTTTTAGACCATAGAGAGCTTTGTCCAAATTATAGACAAAACCTGGATGTTGTTCACTTTCAAAACCTGGAGGCTGCTTGACATATACTTCTTCCTACAGGTTACCATTCAAATGCTCTCTTCACATCCATTTGAAATACCTTCATGCTCTTGTGGGCAACATAGGCTAGAAACAAACAAATTGCTTCTAACCTGGCCACTGGAGCAAATGTTTCATCATAGTCAATGCCTTCTTCTTGTCTATAGCCTTGAGCAACCAGTCTTGCCTTATTTCTAATAACATGACCTTCCTCATCCATATTGTTTCTGAAAACCCACTTGGTGCCAATTATAGTTTTACCTTTAGGAATAGGGACCAGCTTCCATACTTTGTTTCTCTCAAACTGATTGAGTTCTTCTTGCATGACATTAATCCAATTGGCATGTTTTAAAGCATCTTCCACTTTCTTTGGCTCCATCAGCGACACAAAGCTAGAAACATACAAAAGTTTCCTAAGATGTCCCATCTTGTTTGTACCCCTTTGTTGATGTCACCAATTATTTGATCATTGGGGTGACACCTGATCCACTTAGGATCATGTCTGAATGAAGATTCTCCTATATCATTTTCATCTTCATCAGGGCCTTGCAGAGCAGCTTTCAAGATTTTCAGACACACTGTTATCTTGAGTCTGTTCACCTTTTGAACATGAATCTCTATTGTTGAACACATCAATAGAGGATCCAGGAAATCAGCATTGATTGGTTCTTGACATGGTGTATTTATTATGTCAGTACACTTATTCACACAGGGTGTATCAACATAGTCATCATCATGCCCATTGTGGTTAACAGGTTCCCCTCTGGGTGAAGTGGAAGCTTTTGAGTCCTTCTCTTCATTAATGGAATGCATGAGATCATCAAAGCTGAACTATCCTGAAACTGATTCAGGAACAGCTTTGGTGGGGGCACTCCTAGACTCCTCAAAGGTGACATTGATAGATTCATCTATCACCTTTCTTTTGTAGTTGTATACTTTGTAGGCTTTAGAAATAACAGAATATCCAACAAACACACCTACATCAGCTTTGGGTTCAAAATTTACCAGTTGGTCCCTCTGATTCAGAATGAAGCAGGGACATCCAAACTTCTCACCTTCAAAAAGCACAAAAATATTCTCTCAATATTCTGCTGGAATTTGAAATTATTGGAGAAAAATTCATGGATTAAAGCTGATATAACAAGATTGAAGCTTGAATCAAGGTAAGAAAGTGAGTTTTTAGTTGAAGTGTTCTTGAAAGAACTCAAAAATGAAAAATTCTGATTTTTTAATCTGATAAATTGATGTTTCATGTATGTTATTATAGTTCGAAAACATCAATTGAAGTTCTTAGAAGCATCAGAAACAAAAATCGTTTACTAGATCGACCAAAAAGGTAAGAAATTTGAAGTTTTATGAGTGTTTGTGTCCTTGAGGTTTTTCCTTATTTTTTGGTAAATCTGAACAAAATTTAAGTGTTTATGATTGGGAAAGTGGTCTAAAAACACTCAATATATGATAACTTAGCATTTGTATGGATTGCATGTGGCTAAAAACAAGTTTGGCAAAATTTTGATAAAAACCCGTAGGTTGCGACCTGAATTTCGGGTTTGGTCAAACTTCGGATGCGACCAAAATTTCGGGTGGGGGACCTGAACTTCGGATGGGTTTTAAACTTGGGTGATATCTTAGGTTATACTTCGGGTAGGAATGAAATCCGACTGAGGATCTGAATTTCGGACCTCGACTCGGCGAGTCGAACTGGACGACTCAGCGAGTAGAACTCAGTTCAAGCGCAACTGGGATCTGGTTTAAAGGACCCGAACTTTTTGACTAAAAATCATATTTTGAGATAACTTTAATATTATGATAGTGCATTTATTGATAGGTATTTTGGACTTGATAACAATCCGAACCTTGGGATTTAAACATAAATTTTGGATGACGAATCCGAAGATTTAACACTTTAACTTGTGAAACTTGAGGAAAATCATTATTAAAAGACATTGATGATATTTCATATGAAAATGTAACAGGTCCCTTGTGGTGTTGTTTAACACACAGTGGGGGTACATTGTGATTACAGTTGAAAGTCGGATGAGAAATAATATAAAGTTGAAGTTACTTAAACGCACACACTGTGAGTACTTATGATTGTATATGTCTACATTTGTTTTATGTTAGCTGTTGTCTGCTGAGTCATGTTGTTTCTATTCGTTTGGCATTCTACCAACATGCGTTTATTTTTGGTGCACATTGTTGCTTGTATACATGTTTTACATGTTCTGTCTCTTTGTTGTGCATCAACGTGATGGGTTTGCGACCTAGAGTCGATCACTCCAAGGTCCCGAGCAGCAGTGTAACATCCCCGATGATAAATTCGCCTTAGATGATGTGTTTGTGCCGAGCAATGTCTCGATGGAGCTGCGGCTCAGTTCCGTACTTCGTGTACGAAGAGGGTATACGCCATTTGTTGCCGGTGTTACTCTTGTGTGCTGCATAAAGACTTGTAGAATATATAATCTCTGTACTCACTAAGCTTTGCTTATCCCGTAGTTATTTACATTTCTCAGGCAAGGGAAAATCCACTGCTGAACCTTCTAGCTATGTCAATTACTGAAGTTTGAGGATTTCTTCTACTCAATCAGTAAATGAATAAAAAGGAGATTCCAATGGAAATTCTTTGGTTGGTTGTAATAAAATTTGAGTATGTAGACCTAGACTGGAACCTTGTAGCACCATAGGGTGTTTGACTTTTATTTTTAATTATGTACTTTCAATTTCCTGTAATGTATTAAGTTTTCAGATAAGCAATGTATTATGTGTTGTGTTTAATCCTGGGTGATGCAATGGTGGTTATTGTGGCAAGGGTGTCACTGCAAATGGTATCAGAGCAATAGTTTGAGATTTAAGTGTCTGGGAGGTCTTGGTCTCAAACATAGGTGATGACATGTAGTGATTATAAGTGATGATCTGAACTAAGATAGTATATGATCTAGTAATTATAAGAAATTGACTATCATACGGCACAATGAGTAGTGTCTTTAAATAAATGACCTGATTATTAAACACGTTATATGTTTTAAATTTCAGAATATGTTTGGAGAAGGAATGACACCACAAGAGACAAGGGAAATGATGCTAGCAATGATGGCCGAGCAAAACAAAATGATTCAGGAACAATTTCAGGCTTGAGATGAGGCCGAAGCAAAAAGAAGGGAGGATAAAAGAAAGAATAAGAGGAACGACGGGAATGATGATAATCAAGATGACAATACTGGGTCATCAAGTAAGCCAAAGGGTTGTCGGTTTAAGGATTTAAAAGGAAACAGAGCAGTGGAATTTAATGGGCTGGGAGATGTTGTTGCTGCGTTGGTATGGATAACAGCGACTGAATGGACTTTTCCGAGTCAGCGATTGTGCTGAGAAGGACATGGTCCGATTTTCCACTGCTATGTTCACCAAAGATACTGTTATGTGGTGGAACTCGATGGCTAATGCTTTAACTTTGGAGAAGGTTTCGGTTATTACTTGGGCTGAGTTCATGGAAGTATTTACTCAGCAATACTGCCTGGCTGATGAGCGCCGAAGAATAGAAGCAAAATGCATGACACTATGCAAAGAAACAAAACAGTGTCACAATATGCTGTGGAGTTCACGAGGCTAAGCTTGTTTGCGCCTCATCAAGTGGATACTGAAGAAAGGAAAGTTACCAGATTTGAGGCTGGTCTTGACATAGAGATCAGGAGGGTTATGAGCAATGTCCGCTACCCCACATTTGCTGGCTTACTGGAGGTTGCCAAAAATGTGGAACAAATTTTTATTAGGTCTGGGTATACGATTGGGTCTGCTGCCGCCTATGCTAATCCTACTCAGCCGTCACCGCCGAAGTGCCAATGCTACATTCTAAATTTTAATAATGTGGAGTTTATTTTGTAATAGTTAGTTGGATTTTATTTCCATGTAAGTTTATTTCTTTATTTTGTAATTTAATTCTTGTATTTAGAAGTTGAGGGGTATAGTTTGTAAATCCTTCAAACTTGGATTTAATATTTAAGGGAAATCCTCCTAGGGTTTCCCACAACTTTGTCTTCATTCTAAATTGCAAAAGCGGCCGCCACACCTTTTGAATTCTCCCTGACATTTACAACTTTGATTGAGTGTTCTATTCTCATTGTTTGAATATTAATATCATTGTTTATTACTTCTGAGTGCAACGATTACTATTTGGGATGATTTAACATTTGGTATCAGAGCAACGGAAGAGGATTTTAACCTTTTTCTTGGTGTTCATCGCAGTGTTCATGATTGTACTTCCAGAAAAACCCACGGTTTTTTCTTCCTAATCTCATTTAAATGTTTTGTTTTTATGTGTTTTACATTCAATAATCATCAACAATAATTCTGGTATTGATTTCGAGCATTTTTGTTCAATCCTTACAAGTTTTTATTGATTAATTGTTGAAATAGTTGATTGGAAATATTGGAGTTTTGAAACTCGGTTTTTGCTTAAAAATTAATATTTTTAAGTGTTTTTGGTTACTTGTTTTTCACAAAACTTGTTTCTAAATTCAAACCAATCAATTAGAAAATATTTCCAGCTTTTAAAACACATTTTGTCAATTCTGCAAATCTGATTTTTTATATAACTTCAATCTCAAATCCCAACTCGGATAAATCTCGGATCATCTCGGATAAATCTCGGACCATCTCGGATCCATTCTCGGACCATCTTATACCCATTTTCGGACCAATTCGGATCACTTTTCAGATTACATCCGAAATGCGGTTGTCCGAAAGCACACCCGAATTTCGGTTGAATTTTTTTTGGATTCTCTAATTCATTTGTTCTTCATTTTTAAAATTTCTAAACGATTTTGGATCATCCACGAATTTCAGATTCCTCAACCGAAGTCGCATTCATCCGAATTTCGGTTCTCAAACCGAATTATATTCATTTGAATTTCTATCGGTCCTCCACCCGAAATCCATCTCATCCGAGTTTCGGCTCAACCATCTGTATTTCTGACTCATCTGAATTTTAGATCCTTCAACCAAGATTCAGTTTCCACTTCTAACGATCTTTTTTAGAATCAACACTCACTAAATCATCATGTCTAGAGAAGCACTTGTTCTTGGATCAGAGAACAGACCACCAGTTCTCTATCCAGATGGATATGAGCAATGTAAGACGCGGTTCCTCAAGTTCATTAGCATGCAGCCCATGGGTCATCTCATGATCCAATCCATTAGTGAGGGACCCACTGTCTTTTACTTCGGGGTCCAGCAGTAAAAACTGCTGATGCTCCACTTCCAGAAAGAAGGTCAGTTCAAAAACCTGAGAATGATGTAGAACGGGAAAGACAAACAGCTGATCTCAGGGCAGAATATCTTATTTATCAAGCCCTTCCCACTGACATTCTAGTTGGGGTTGACAACAAACTCTCAGCTAAAGAAATGTTGGACGACTGGAGAAGTAGATGCTTGGGGCAGACTTAGATGATAGGCCAAGTTCTCCGAGTTCAGGGCCAAGGAGAATCCATTCAGATTACTTTTACAAGGTTCTGTGCTGTTCTAAATGAGCTCAATAAGCTGCACATCAAAAAGGAAAGAGATGACATCAACATTGAGTTCCTATCTTCCTTAGCTCCAGAATGGGCACTAGCAAGTAGAGCAACCAAAAGAGCTCTAGACATCCCGAATGTCTCTATAAATGTGGTGTTCAAGGAACTTAAGAAATATCAGGGCGATGTAGACACACACAAACAAATGGCAAACACTCTAGCTTCTCTATTGCTGACTATCAACCCACCCAATAAATCCACAAATTCCCTAGCCTTGCTCTCAAAGAAGACACACACCGCTAAACCACAGCCAAATCCTTCAGCCCTGCTATACTATCACCAAACTGGTTCCTCCTCTCAATATATGTATGCCATACCTCAAATGCCTGAGCCTCTGGATGCAGAAGAGGCTGACATTCATGAACAGATGGCTTTCTTGTCTAATCGCCTTCAACAAAAGCGTTTCTATCAGAATAAGACCAACAATCAACTCAGATATGACACTGGTCCACGTAGGTATTCTGATGAAAGAAGAGACGACAGACGGGATCAAAGGGATGACAAGCGCAAAGAGGAATGAAGAAGAAATGAGAGGGATGATAAGGCTCGTGACGACTGCAGGAGATCTGATCGTGATGATAGGCGTTATGACGATAGGAGAGAGAGACGAGATGATCAGAGGGATTATCGAGATGATCGCTGCTATGAAAGGCGTAACGATAGAAGGAATGATGACAGAAAGGAGTATAATCGCCGAGATGATAGTCGGTACTCCCGCCGTGCTGAGAAAAGGCCTGCTGAACGTAGAGAGGACATACCTAGAAATGATGAGCCCAAGGCAACTGAAGAACGAGACTCCTCTAAATGTGGGAAACCGGGTCATTTTGCTCGAGAATTGTGACAGCCTTTCCACAATAACAGCCATTACATAACCCAGGATTAATCACAACTCATAATTAAACATTGATCTGAAACACTTAGTACATTACAGGAAATTGAAAGTACATAATTAGAAATGAAAGTCAAACACCCTATGGTGCTACAAGGTTCCAATCTAGTTTCTACATACTTAATCATTATTACAAACCATCCCAAATATTTCAATGCTGTTTCCGTATGTCAGTTACCGATTGAGTAGTAGAGAATCCTCCAAAACTTCAAAATATGACCTAACTAGAAGGTCCAGTAGCGGATTTACCATTTCCTGAAAAATGTGAAAAACTACAGGATAAGCAAAGCTTAGTGAGTACATAGATTATATATTCTACATGTATTTATGCAGCACACAAGAGTAACACCGGCAACAATGCCTTATACTCTCTTCGTACACGTAGTACAGAAAAGAGCCGCAGCTCCATCGTGCCATTGCACGAAATCACACATTCAATTGAGGTGAAATTTACCATCGGGGATGCTACACCTGCCCATCAGGACGTCATTAGGATCAGCTGTAACACCCGCTAATTTCGAGTTAATTAATTAATTTCGAATCGCTTAATTTATATATATATATATATATATATATATATATATATATATATATATATATATATATATATATATATATATATATCATATAAAATAATAAAGTTTTGTAATTTTAAGGATTAGGAAATAATTATCATATTATATATATATATATATATATATATATATATATATATATATATATATATATATATATATATATAAAAATTTGGATATGCATGCATGAATGCATACTATAATCTTCATCATCCAACCAATACATATATTCCCTTATATGTGAAAAACCCTAATAACAAGCATTTTCACCTCAAAGAACATATAACTACTCTCTAGAATTTGAGCACTTCTTTCTGATTTTTGGGGCTGGAATTCAAAGATTGGATCAACATTTTAATCATTTTCAACTCAAATCACAATCGGAGGTTCATCAAGGTAACTATTCACACAATAATAATCACCATATACATGTATCAATCATGTAAATATATTTATGCTTAGAGTATAATCTGGAGTTAAAAATTTGATACGATGATAAACAACATCTTCACAATTGGGTTATAGAGTTTCAAGAACAATGAACGGAGATTTCATGGGTTTATATAATGATTCGAAAAATCATCTATAAAATGATTAAAATTGGTAAATAGAAAGTACAATCAAGTAGTAGGAATTTATTGTGTTGTGTGGAGGTATGGCTGGCGCCTGAAACACCTTGGCCGGCGGCCGTTTGGCGGCGGTGGCAGCCCATCGGCGCCCCTCTGTCTGACCTTGTTCCTCTTTTTTTTCATCTGCGTTACACCAAGGGAGTAAGGGGGGTTGTGGCCGAAAGAAACGACCGGAGTGGTAAGGTGGGGGGTTCAGCGGCGGCGTGGCCGGTGGCCACCGCCACCCTTCGGTCTACTCATCGGCGGCTCTTTCTGATCTTTTTCTTCTTAGGTTCGGTTGAAAGGAGATGAAGCAAAGTTTGTGGGTGTGGAGGATTCGTCGGAGCCGCCACAGCCTCTGGCCGGCGGCGACTTGCTTCTCGGTTAAGGAGGCCATCGTGAGTCTTCGTTGTTTTTTTTTCTGCATCACCGAGAGAGAGGAGTATTATGTTTTTTTATTTTTATTTAATTCTTTTATATTGTTTGGGCTAGGTTAAATTTTTTTAAATGGATCCATTGGGTGATAGATTTAGGTTAGTGTTTGGGCCATAAATTAAAGGTTAATGGCTACTTAGTTCTTTGTTTTTCTATTTAGTCCAGTCGAGAGAGTGAGAAGAGAATGGTACTCTCTTTAGATAATTTTTATATATATTTCTTTGGGTTGGATCTTTTGTGTGTGGGCTTAGGTTAAACTCCAATTTTTGGGCTTAATTAGATGATTATTTTGGGCTGATAAATAGATTAGAATTCAAAGAAACATTTTGGTTGTTTTAATAAATTAATATAGGTTATGCTAATTTTGTTTGGGTACATGCATAAATGAATTTGGTACATTAAAAAGGAATTTGTAGTTTGATAATCCATTTAATTAATTTAATAAATTAGTTTGGACTTAAGAATTATTATTTGGGGTTAAACTTTTCATTAAATTGAAATAGGATCTAAATAGATGAAATCAAATACTCTATACGTAAAATGATTTAGTAGTTCTAATTCAATTGATGAATTATCCGAGCAAATAACTAATAAACTAACTAAGAAAGTTCTAACAAATAAATCGAGGTATTCCGACTTAGTCCCTGAACTTTAATTAAATTAAATAGATAGAGGACTTAGTATATTATAAATTTAAGGATATTGATAAATAGGCAACATAATTTTATATCAGGACTCTAGCAGTTCAGTTGAGACGTGTGGCTCTCGGTAGTGCTTTCAGTTGATATCGAGTTGTCGTTTGGCGAGTACGGATTTGTAAGCACTGTGAGTAATTGTTTAATATCACAAATGATCATACATGATATATTTTCACTGGATAGCTCATTTGTTTCTATTGCCATGATTAATGTTTAACTACCATGCTTAGCCTTGAATGTTGTTATTTATTTCGTTGACATGAGCCGATATATGAGAACCCTTTCCCGAGTATGCGTACTGTGTATTATGTGGAATAAGTGAGGTTGCTATGTGCATCCGAGTTGCATGTCGGGCGAGCCGAATGCTTTGTACACGTGCTAACCGAGCCAGTTGTACGCCGTGTACTTGTTATCGGGCGAGCCGATAACAACACCCTATTCGTGTATGGTAAACCGAGCGAGTCGTAATGCTACACATGTTGAATTTGAGCCGATATTTGTGTTGATCATTTTATATATGTTTGTCTGTGCTTTTAAATCTGTTACTCACTAGGCGACGGCTTACCCCGGTTGTGGGGACAACTTTTCAGGTTTAGCTGATAAGGGAAAGGCACCAGCTTCAGGATCTAGAGCTTGAGTATTTATGGTATCAGAAAGACTTCCGCATTTACTCTAATTTATATTTTTGTACTTGGGATGGGTAGATCCCTAGACTTTCAATTTGGTTGTAATAATTAGATGTTATATTTTAGCGCACTCTGAATGTGGTGGTTTTAGTTTATTTATGTATTGAAATTGCAGTTCGAACTTAGAATACTTTTATTGTATTGAATTCGAGGTTTATGTTGCAGATTTTAGTAAAAGCGTCGCGTTATTTGAACGGGGCGTTTTATCAGCTCCAGGTCGTATAGCCTCGGTAGCATCGATTTACCAGTTATAGCTCGAAAGCTCATCAGAAGATGCACAACAAGGAACACAGAACATGTAATAACATGGAACAAGCAACAATGTGCATCAGCATATACGCAAGTTAGTAGAGTGTCAAACGAAAATGAATCAACATGCCTCAATGAACAAATGCAAACATAATGCAAATGTAAACCTTTACAATCCTAAGTACTCACGTTGGGTGCGTTAAATAACTTCAATTAATATTATTTCTCCTTGGGCTTTCAATCGGATTCACAAAGTACCCCACCGTGTGTTAAACAACACCACAAGGGAGCTGTTACATTTTCATAGGAAAATTTACCGTCAATATTCACTCATTAATAATATTGATCAAGTTTCGCAAGTTAAAGTGTTTGTTGGGAAATATTCTAAGTATGTCAAGCTGTTAGGTAGATTTCTCAAACTGTTAGTAGATATTCTGTGTAATTACAAAGTTCAAGCTGTTAGTTGAGTAAGTTCGAGCTGTTAGTTCAAAAGTTCAAGCTGCCAGTGCTCAAGTTCAAGCTGCTCAACAGATAAGACTTCAAGCTGCTCAACAGTTTAATAAACAGAAAGTGCTGAAATTCAGGAAGAGATTTATATTCGAAGATTCAAGCAAATCTACTACCAGAGAAATCAGAGTTTTTCAAGGAAACAAATCAGAAGGCTTTATATATAGATAAAATAGGTTTTTCTATTGTAAGCCTGCACGTAAATGTTTTGATTCAGTTGTAATTGCTTTCTGATTGAGTTTTCATAAGCCTCTAAGGTTGTAAAACCCTAAGAATAGTCTGTGTTCTTCGTCTAATCAAACAGATTAGAGGTGATTGTAATCAGTGAGTTTGGCAATACAAAAGATTTGATTGTTGATTATATTTATGTGTTATTTGTTCTTGAAAGCTTTTCTTAAAACAATTATGTGTTATTCCGCAAACTTCTTAATTGGACTTTGATTCAATACAAGGTTATTGGTTTTATACTCTGCTTGATTCAAACCAGTTAATCTTAGGTAGTGATTTTGATCCTGACAAGTGGTATCAGAGCCACAGGTTTTTCTTTGTTTTCAAAGTCAGAAGCATTCTTTTAAAATTTTTATTTTTCTGCAATGGAATTTGATAATAGCAGTAGTGGATCTGAGCAAGGACTCAAAGTGCCTATGCTCAAACCCACTGAGTTCGAGATGTGGAAACTCAGGATTCAACAGCACATTCAATTTATTGATTATGCCATATGGGAAGCTGTTGAATATCCTCCTGTAGTTGATCCTGAACTAGATGCTGAGGGCAAGCCCATAAAAACACCTCCAAAGACTGAACTTGAAAGAAAGGCTAGAATGAATGAAGTGAAAGCTCTTACTCTTTTACAGATAGCCATTCCTAATGCTTATCAACATCAGTTTAGAAAGTTCTATACTACTCATTCTCTTTGGATTGCTTTAGAGAAAAGATTTGCTTGCAATGCTAGCACCAAAAGAAATCAAAAGGATCTTCTAAAACAGCAGTATGAAAACTTTTCTGGTGGCAAGAATGAAAACCTTACTCAAATCTTTGACAGGTTTAATAAACTGATAGGTGAATTGGAGAGTGCCAAAGTCAGCTTGGATCAAGATGATATAAACAGAAAATTCCTTAGATCACGGTGAAGAGTGGACAGTCTATGCTGCCCAATGGAGAACAAAAGATACTCTTGATGAAATAGAGTTGGACGACCTTTACAACAGTCTGAGAGTATTTGAAACTGAGATTGAAAATAAAAAGAAATCCTTTTCATACAATCATTACACTGCTCTGCTGTCATCAGCATTAACTGATAAATCTAACTGTTGTGATTCCTTTTTAGGTGCTGATGGTACCTCTACTGAAGTTCATTATGAAGCTTTTGTTGCCAATGATGGACTGTTTGCTCTAAATGCTGAAGATTTAGAACAAATCCATCCAGATGATCTAGAAGAGATGGACTTGAAATGGCAGCATGCTATGTTGACTATGAGAGCTAAAAGATTTCTGAAAAGAACTGGTAGACCAAACTTTCAAGCAAGAGAATGCAGATCCCAAGGTCAACAGCCACCAAGACCTCAGCAAACTAATCAAACTTCATCATCACAAGCACTTGTTTCTCAAGAAGACAATGTGTTTGACTGGAGTGATCAGACAGAAGAGGAGTTTCAAAATCAAGCTCTTATGGCAGAAACATCTAATGTCATTTCCATTGAACTACCATCAGAGGTAAATGCTAAACTCTGTTCTCAAACATGCAAAAATATGGTTAAAAGGTACAGAGATCATAATGAGAGCATGTGCAAAACTCTAGCTAAGATGGAAGAAAGGAGGTATGAGTACATCCAGGCCATAGAAGATCTGGAAAAATAGATCAATGACTATAAAGATAATGAGATTCAGATGGGACATGATAGAACATATCATGAGTGGGAGAAAAAGGAACTGAATAAGAAAATAGAGTCCCTAAATAAGAAATTAGATGAGGCTGAACAGAAGGTGTCAGAAGCTAACAAGAAAATAGAATCTGTCAATATAGATTTAGGAAATTTCAAACTGGCAAATCAAAAGCTAGAACACCTAATGGAAGTTCAATTTAAAGATAGGGTAAAATCTCAGCTCAATCCCAAAGAAGGTATAGGATACAGAGCCACTCCATCCCCATACAACAACAAATACATTCATCCAATGAGTGAAGTTGCTGATAGGCTTGTTAATGAACTATTAGATGAGTCAATGACAACTGTAGATCCTATCCTTGAAAACAGTCCTGAATCTAAAGAAGAACTGATTCCAAATGAAGGCTGTGAGTGTAAAGAAGTTGAGAGAAAACCCAAAACAATGAGTGCACCTATAGAAACCCCTACCCTCAGTAAGAAAGGAAAAGAGAAGATGAGTGTATGCAATGCTACTCCACATGTTTCTGTACCTTCTAACTGTAACATTGCACCTTCCTCAAAAGTCAATAAAAGGGGTAAGACTGTTCCAATCTGCACATGCCAAAAGCATGGTGTCCAAAAGTTTCCCACACAACAGCAGGTAAGGGGAAATCAAAGGAACAAGAA
The DNA here is from genome assembly GCA_020465985.1 of Centrapalus pauciflorus. Classification (NCBI taxonomy): domain Eukaryota; kingdom Viridiplantae; phylum Streptophyta; class Magnoliopsida; order Asterales; family Asteraceae; genus Centrapalus; species Centrapalus pauciflorus. The sequence goes on from JAANYP010004184.1 coordinate 405,277, forward strand.
CCAGTTATGGTCCAACAAAACTGGTTCTCCAATCAAAACAGTCAAAAGATGCTTCCATTGTGGCAGGAAAAATCATTTGGCCAGGCATTGTTTGTATAAACCATCTGTTGCAAAACAGACTGTGGTTCAGAAACAAGGATTTGTTCAAAACACAAAGAATTCTAAGGCCAAACCACCTGTTGCACCAGTTCCAAAGAAGATAGTTGATCACAGGTTCTTAAAAGTCAATAAAAAACAGTCTACACACCAAAAACAAGTTTTGGCAAAACCCAAATCAAATTTTAAACAATAATATGGTGTGTTAAAGGCAAAAACTCAGATCAAACTGATGATACAACTGTTGAGACTGCTAGGCCTAAAGTTGGAACTGGTAGTGCAAACTCTAAAGCTGTTAGCACTAAAAACTCAGTTGAAACTGCTAAGCCTAAAACTGGAACTGGTAATGGATCATCTGAGACTGCTAATGAAAAGGTTGGAAAGAACACCTGGATACCTCATGTCATAACTAAATATTCTTCACAGAATCCACCAGTGGATCTCACTAAGTATAAAAAGTCACAAACAATGTTTAGTTATGTCAATGCACAAGGACAACCCAAAACCAACTTGGTTTGGGTTTACTCCACTACTAACTAAGCTTTTATTTGTGCAGGGCACCCACAGGTCTCAACATACAACAAGATGGCATTTGGATAGTGGATGCTCTAGGCACATGACAGGCAATTCTGAATGCTTGTCAAATTTCAAAGGCTTTGAAGGAGGATTTGTTGCATTTGGAGGAAATTCCAAGGGAGGTAAGGTAAGAGGTAAAGGTAGTGTCAAAGCAGACAATATGATCTTCAATGATGTTTTGTATGTTGAACAGCTGAAGTACAATTTACTAAGTGTGTCTCAAATCTGTGATAAACAAAATATTGTTCAATTCACAGACTCTGAGTGCATTGTTCTTTCAGAAGATTTTAAAATACCTGAAAATCTTGTTTTACTTAGAACACCAAGAATGGACAATGTCTACTGTTTGGACACAGATCTTTTATCCAAATCAAATACTTTAAGCTGTTTGATATCCAAAGCATCATCTAATGAGTCTGCTCTTTGGCACAGAAGGATGTGTCACATGAACTTCAAATCTATGAATGTTTTAGTCAAAAAGAATTTGGTAAGAGGTTTACCACAAAAGGAGTTCATCTGTGATGATCATTGTGTAGCATGCCTTCAAGGCAAGCAACACAAAACTTCTCACAAGGCCAAAGAAGTAAATTCAATCTCATCTGCTCTTCATCTTATTCATATGGATCTCTTTGGTACAACATCTATTTTGAGGTTGAATAAAAGAACTTATTGTTTAGTCATTGTGGATGATTTCACCAGATTTACATGGGTCTACTTTCTTAGGACTAAAGATGAAACTGCTGAGTTAGTTAAATCATTTATCCTTAAGATAGAAAACCAATCCAACTTAAAAGTTAAGGTGATCAGGTCAGACAATGGAACTGAGTTTAAAAATCATATCCTAAACAGTTTTTGTGAGTCTAAAGGTATTGCAAGGCAATATAGTGCACCAAGAACTCCACAACAAAATGGTGTAGCTGAAAGGAAGAACAGAACTTTAATTGAGGCTGCTAGAACCATGCTAGCTAATTCCAAACCGCCAATGACCTTTTGGGCAGAGGCAGTCAATACAACTTGTTATGTGCTAAATAGGGTTCAAGTTGTTCAATCACAAGGGAAAACTCCATATGAGTTATTCCATCATAGAGTTCCCTTAATAGACTTTCTAAAGTCTTTTGGCTGTTCATGCACTATTCTTCACACTAAAACTCACTTAGGTAAGTTTGAAAGTAAGGCTGAAGAAGGTTTCTTTGTAGGATACTCTATTCAAAGCAAAGCTTATAGGGTATATAACAGTACGTCTAAAACCATTGAAGGAAGTGACAATGTTGAGTTTAATGAAAACACTACAAATGTCAAAGGCACTGGTCCTGATTGGTTGTTTGATTTAGACTCACTAACAAATTCTCTGAGCTTTGTTGACTATACTGCAGAAACGGATGAAAACAGGGTTGAAGCTGCCAACTCAAATTCTTATGCTGGTCACACAAATATTCAAGCTGTTGGTACAAAGTTTCAGACTGTTGAAGATTCTGATAAATGGGATGAGTATACTGTTCTACCACTTCTATATTGTGACCCACCAGGGGTACTGGATGCTCAACATGATACAAATCTAGATTATGAAGTGCCAATCCCAAGTCCTGAGGTAACAGCTCCATCCAATAGGGAAACAGTCCCATCTTCTGGTCAAGCTGTTCCTGAAGCAGAACCATCAAGTGGTCCTGAAGGAGATGATACAAATCTAGGAACATCATTTCAGATAGACAGAGAGCCCACACTCAGAGTTCACAAGTATCACCCTCTCAACCAGATAACGGGTGATCCACGCACACCTGTAAAGACAAGGACAATGGTCCACAAGGAGTCTAATGATGCTGAATCAGCAGTTCCTGAATTCAGTCTAGCTGCCTTTGAACATGCATGTTTTATGTCACAATTAGAACCTAAGAAGGCAACTGAGGCTATGAAAGATCCATCTTGGATTGAGGCAATGCAAGAAGAACTTCTGCAATTCAAGATTCAGAATTTATGGACTCTAGTTGACTTACCTAGAGGAAAGAGAGCAATTGGTACAAGATGGGTGTTCCGAAACAAGAAGGATGAGAGAGGGATAGTAATCAAGAACAAAGCAAGACTGGTAGCACAAGGATACACTCAAGAAGAAGGAATAGATTATGATGATGTCTTTGCCCCAGTAGCAAGGATAGAAGCCATCAGACTGTTCCTAGCTTATGCCAGCTTCAAAGGATTTAAAGTGTACCAAATGGATGTGAAATCTGCATTCCTGTATGGTACAATCGAAGAAGAGGTCTATGTGTGTCAACCACCTGGATTTGAGGACTATAAGTATTCTAGACAGAGTCTACAAATTAGACAAAGCCCTCTATGGATTCCACCAAGCTCCAAGAGCATGGTATGACACTTTGTCATCATACCTTCTGCAAAATGGATTCAAGAGAGGTACTCTGGACAAAACATTGTTCACAAAGTCAATCAAATATGAGATTTTGCTTGTTCAGATCTATGTTGATGATATCATCTTTGGGTCAACAAATGACAGTCTGTGCAAAGAGTTTGAGACATTGATGCACAAAAAGTTCCAAATGAGTTCAATGGGAGAACTCACCTTCTTTCTAGGATTGCAGGTCAAGCAGAAGCCCACAAGACTTTTTATAAGTCAATTAAAGTATGTTAATGACATTCTGAAAAAGTTTGGTTACAAAGATACTGTAACATCCGGCACTAAACCAGGTTAGCAACAATGACCTAATCTGTATTTAATAGCCAATTATAACCTAATCTGTGGTCATTAGAAATTAATCAAGTGATTAACAAGGTTTATTAGAAAATTCAACTCAATTAGAATCAAATTCATCGGTGCGATGAATCGGAAAATCAATTAATCCGATCGATTTACGATATGAGGGAATAATTCAACTAAGTACATAATTAAATTATGATTAGTAACACTAATCATACACTAATACAATTACCTAACATTAATTATGCAAGACTAAAACAATTCATTAAAACAATGCATCTAAAAGTATTTATGAAATTACAAGAAAAGGGAAATACAAGAATACATTTCTAAATACTTTTATACAAAAAAAAAATGTAAAATACATGGAAAATACCTTCACATGGCCAGCCCTCATAGTACACACACACACACACACACACACACACACACACACACTTGATTTTCAATTTTATATTAAGAAGACCATGCACCATCTACATCAAATCTCCTTTCTCCATTCCCTTTCATTTCACCATTCTCTTTCAATTCAACCAAGTGTGCACTCAACCTCCATTTGAATACCAAGACTTTTCCTATAAATAGAGAGCTTCCCTTTCATTATTTTCACACCAAAATCCTTCTTTTTTCTCTCTAAAAACCGGATCTATACACACACACACACATCAAAAACCTTTTCATTCAAGTGTTCTTCAAGAAATTCAAGTGTTTTGGTGCATATCTTGCAAGGATTTCAACTTCTACTCAAAATCATACTCTAAACACTTCAAAGTAAGTAAATACTAACTTATTTCATCTTACATTATGTTTATATAAGTCTTGCATAATATATATAATCACCAACAACAACAAGTTTCATAAAAACTCAAGTTTATAAATTTCTAGTTTTTGTTTTTAAGTTGTTTCTTTAAATGTGTTTATGAATATATGAACACATTATAAAAATGTTAATATTATGAAAACATGTGATATATATGTGTTTTATAACTTTTATAACTTTTATACAAGTAGTCTTTGAATAAACAACAAGAATCATAAGTTATTTCAAGTTTATAAACTGCGGATTTTCGGCAGAAAGTTTATATCGACTTTGAAAAATCATAACTAATTCATAACTTATCAAAATGAGTTGATTCTTGTCTCAAAAGTTAGATCTATGTATTAACTATAGATCTGGAAGTTTTCATAATTTATTTTGGAGTTTAAGACCTCCAGAAATTATTTGGGAAACCGAAAGTTTGACAGCTAAAAAATGGCCAACATAGGGTTTTTAACAAGCTTTTTCACCAACCTAAACATCTCGAAAAATGGCCGTTCTTGATTCTAAAAATCCTTTGTATATAGTAGCTTAATGTCCTAGAAAACAAAGCCTAAAACGTTTTGGAGCTTGGTCAAAAACAGCTCAAAGTAGGCCGAAAAACCTCCGAAAAAGCTGGAAAATTATATATATATAAACTTGACGTTTTAAGCGGGTTTTAATTATAACTTGTAATGTTGGGTGATTTAAGACATAAAAATCTATAAATATATATATTATCATATATTAGAGATATTAAGTCCCTATTATCATTTAGGGCTCGATTAATCTCGCTCGGTGCACCATCCATCAACTTACGAAAAAAAGCATTTTTCGCTCGTTTTTGCCATCACACGCTCGGTGAGTCTTCATAGCCCCTATTTTCACTAACTTTTGGGGTGGAAATTCATGCACTGTTTTCATATGGACATCAAAACTATTTATTTCTTATATATATTACATGTTTGGATCCATCAGCCCTCAAATCATGAACCGTTAAGTTGCATTTATTTGCAAGCGCGAATATATTATGGATAGATCTATTGGGAGTCATGTCCCCCATTCAGGTTAGTTCGGGTCGGCTAGCAGCGAGTGCATATATATTCAACACACGGTATTACAGTCGGGGATACTGCACAGTGCAAACTCATTTTAATTAAGCTTCAGTTGCATGATGGTTTATGTAATACATACACGGAATTTATGATTTTATAAATTCAACTCATCTGATAATGTCCATACAACTGGTCTTTTCGCGTAAACCTATGAGCTCACCAACAATTTGTTGACGTGTTTTAACATGTATTTTCAGGTGTTTGAGACATGCACATTTATCGGAAGTATTCCAAGGCTTCCGTTCATTTTGGAGTCGCATCGTTTTCAAATTCGGAGATTTATTTGCATCTTTTCGGATAAACTAAATTGTGTAACATCCGACACTAAACCAGGTTAGCAACAACGACCTAATCTCTATTTAATAGCCAATTATAACCTAATCAGTGGTCATTAGAAACTAATCAAGTGATTAACAAGATTTATTAGAAAATTTAACTCAATTAGAATCAAATTCATCGGTGCGATGAATCGGGAAATCAATTAATCCGACCGATTTACGATATGAGGGATTAATTCAACTAAGTACATAATTAAACTATGATTAGTGACACTAATCATACACTAATACAATTACTTAACATTAATTATGCAAGACTAAAACAATTCATTAAAACAATGCATCCATAAGTATTTATAAAATTACAAGAAAAGGGAAATACAAGAATACATTTCTAAATACATTTATACAAAAAAAATATAAATACGTGTATAAATACATGTATGGCTGGCCATTAGGCCATGTGGATATTAGAAGTTGACTTTTATTTTTTTAATATTACTTTAAACACCATCATTTTGTTTAAAAGTGCACACAACTTTTGTCTCCCATGCTTTTCATCATTTGAAAGACCAAATTTCCTCTATAAATAGAGAAGTCTTTCATTCATTTTAAACACACCAAAAACATCTCTTTCTCTCCTATTAAATCCGGCCTACACACACTTTCATCACAAACTTCTTCATTCAAAGTGTTCTTGGTGTTCTTCAAGTGTTCTTAGTGCAAACCTTGCAAGAATTTCAATTTCTACTGAAATTCATATTCCAAATACTTCAAAGTAAGTAAATACTAACTTATTTCATCTTATATTTATGTTTATATAAGTCTTGCATAATATATATAATCACCAACAACAACAAGTTTCATAAAAACTCAAGTTTATAAGTTTCTAGTTTTTATTTTTAAGTTGTTTCTTTAAATATGCATATGAATATATGAACACATTATAAACATGTTAATATTATGAAAACATGTGTTATATATGTGTTATATAACTTTTATAACTTTTATACAAGTAGTCTTTGAATAAACAACAAGAATCATAAGTTGTTTTAAGTTTATAACAGATTTTCGGCAGAAAATTTATATCGACTTTGAAAAATCATAACTAATTCATAACTCAACGAAATGAGTTGATTCTCATCTCAAAAGTTAAATCTATGTCTTAACTATAGATCTGGAATTTTTCATAATTTAGTTTGTAGTTTAAGACCTCCAGAAATTATTTGGGAAACCGAAAATTTGACAGCTCAAAAATGGCCAACATAGGATTTTTAACGAGCTTTTTCACCAACCTAAACATCTCGAAAAATGGCCGTTCTTGATGCTAAAAATCCTTTGTACATAGTAGTTTAATGTCCTAGAAAAACCAAAGTCTAAAACATTTTGGAGCTTGGTCAAAAACAGCCTCAAAGTAGGCCGAAAAACCTCCGAAAAAGCTGGAAAATTATATATATATATATATATACATATATATATATATATATATATATATATATATATATATATATATATATATATATATATATATATATATATATATATATATATATATAAACTTGACGTTTTAAGCAAAGTTTATTTATAAACTTGTAATGTTGGGTGATTTAAGACATAAAAATCTATAAATATATAAATCATCATATATTAGAGATATTAAGTCCTTATTATCATTTAGGACCCGTTTAATCTCGCTCGGTACATCATCCGTCCCTTTACGCTAAAAAGCACATTATGCTAGTTTTTACCATCACACGCTCGGTGAGTTCTCATAGCCCCTATTTTCACACTGTTATGTTTTGGGGATGAAATACATGCTTCGTTTTTATATGGACACATTAATATCTTCATTTCTATTATGTATTACACATGTGGTTCCATTAGCCCTGATATCATGAACCGTTAATTGCATTTATTTGTAAGCGCGAATATATTGTGGATAGATCTATTGGGAGTCATGTCCCCTACTCGGGTTAGTCGGGTTGGCTAACAGCGGGTGCATATATATTCAACACACGGTATTACGTATAACACCTTACTTTATAATTATGCGTTTATGTGACAATTTGCGTTTGAAGATGTAATTTGTGATTTTAATAAAACTAATTGCTAAATCTTGCAATTTATTAATTAGAAATTATTTGGTTAAAGTTAAAAATATGTTAATGAATTATTTATAAAGTATATGTTCAAATATTAAAAAGAAAGAGATAAATATAAGTTGGTGGTCAAAATTGAAAATAATAATAATAATAATAATAATAAAATTGAGGAAATATAAACACCAAAAATGAGATATATTCACTCATTTTCACCAAACACCAAACCCCCTGCTCTCCCTCTTTCAAGTTACGGTTCTCATTTTCTTTTCAAAATTCATCAAGAATCATCTCAAATCTTGCTACAAAATCAGAAATTGAAGCCAAGAAAGTTATCAACAAGGATCATACAACCATAATCTACAATGTTTCAAGGTAATTTCATATTTAGAAACTTTAAAATGTTAGTGTGTGTATTGTGTGTTTTTGAGGGTTACGGGTTGAAGAACAAACCGAACCCGGAATAATTTTGGCCTTCGGCCATGAATCGGTGTGGAATGTATGATGAAGTCAACTTTTATGCATCCAATCTCCTTAAAATATTTCCAATTGTTGTTGAAAATGAAAGAACTTAAAGTGCAATGTGTGTGCGTTTGCATGAAAGTATAGTACCGAAACCTTTATGGTTTCGGTAAACTACTGAAACTATATAGGAGTACCGAGACCCACAGCATGATACCGAAACCTCTCAAGAGTATACCGAAACCTTGATGGTTTCGGTACTCCCAAATTGCCGAGAGCATTAATACCGAAACCCTTGTCAATACCGAAACCCAACTGAAATGTACACTATACCGAGACCCCAATTAATTACAGAAACCTACTGAAAACTATTATATGTATACTGAAACCTTCTCAAGGTTTCGGTACCCTTGAAAGGTTGAATACCGAAACTAATATATATTAAGTATATAGAAGCTGCAGTGGTGTGTGTGTGTAATTTATTATGAGTGGAGATAAGCATATATATATATATATATATACACACATATAAGTGGTTTGTATATGTGCCATGCAGAGACAAAATAAATATATGTGTGTATCTAATATATATATATATATATTAGATACACACATATATTTATTTTGTCTCTGCATGGCACATATACAAACCACTTATATGTGTGTGTATATATATATATATATATATATATATATATATATATATATATACACACACATATAAGTGGTTTGTATATGTGCCATGCAGAGACAAAATAAATATATGTGTGTATCTAATATATATATATATATATATTGCATAAATTAAAAATATTTTAGGTGTGTAGTTTTTATAAACAAAAACATGCTTGGCCCCAATTAAGTGGTCATTGGCCAAACTTAATTGACATTAAAAAATTACAAAACGCTTAGTAATAAATTATGTTCAAAGCCATTTTATTTATAAACTAGTTTTATTGAATTGCTATGCACTCTGTAATGTAAATTACAGACACTTCGTTGAACGCACAATATTAAATTAAAGGGTTTAGCTCGGTTATGAGTCGAAGTTAAATGCCAGAAAGTTTAAAGCTTATTTAAAGAGTCAGCCTCCAGAAATAGTGCAAAGCCAGAGTTAAAGTCTAGATAAGCAAGTGCAAGCGTTTCAGAGCAATTAAAAGCATAGAAAAGCCAGTGCAAGCATTTTCAGTACGGTGAGTAACAGTTATTCTTGTTTACATGTTTTATATGAAATTGAGACATAATTTGCTTCTATATGACTTCTTTGGAATTCAATAGACTTTTGTGAGTGAAGGCGAACACTGTGGTACAGGTGGTGCCCAGCTTAGCCGGATCTTACATCTGATCTATTAATGTGCATATTTATTTGCTATCTGCATATTATTCTGCATACTATACAACATGCTTTGTTTGAGCGTTTCTTTGTGCATATTCATAAGCATTATACTTAGCAAGCAAGCAATTCTGATGCTCACCACTATCCCAAGCATTATGCGGGTAGCTAGCCCCGTATCACCGACTGATCATCGGAAGCGGTAACCCCTAGTGGTGGCATCTCCTTTCTGCGGGAAATGTCTCAATTGTGCAAGCATTCTTTCTGGGTAATTAAGCAATTAAGCAAGCAAGCAAGCATAACAAGCCTTTATAGGCACTTTCGCCACATATTTTACATGCATTCATGAATATCTGTTTACTCACTAAGCTTTAGCTTACAGTTGCTACTCACAATTTTTACAGGAAAAGGTAAAGAACAAGCTGGACTTTCTGCTTAGGTCTATTATCTGATCAACCCAGAGGACTTAGCTCACTTTCAGCTTGTGGTATAGCTTTATAATGCCTTGGGTTCTGGGTAGCTGCTTTTATTTAAATTGTGATGTTTATAGCAACTTAGTACTGTAACCTTGTAGCACGTGTAGTGCAAGACTTATTGTAATATTTTATTTAGCTTTATGCATTTATTATTATTCCTGGGATAAGCAAGCGTGTTTTAAAGCAAGGATGTGACAGGATGGTATCAGAGCATTAGTTTGAGGGATTCAAGTGTTAGCAATAACACTTGGACTCAAACTTTTAAGCAAAGATATTAGCTTCGAATATCTAGGCTTTAACTTGACCTGAGATAGGATTTGACTTTGCTTTAGGAATTGGGCAAATGGGGTAGAATAGGAGTTATATCTATTCTTATGCAAGCTCTATTTATTTTATTACAGAATATGTCTGGATCTGGTGAAGGAGCTGGAGGTGGACTCACTCCTGAACAGATCATGCAAATAATGCAAACCATGCTTAATGAGAATAATGAGCGTCAGGCTAAATTTCTGCAAGACCAGTTTCGTGCTCGTGATGAAGCCGAAACTAGGCGCATAGAAGAACGTAGGAAACAACAGCATGATGATACTGGACGTCGTAACGACGACACTGACGAGGAGGAAGCTCCTGTAGTTCCTCCTAAGGGCTGCAACTTTCGTTACTTCAAAGCTTGCGGAGCTCAACCTTTCAAAGGAGCTGCAAACTCTATCGAAGCGCTCGAGTGGATCACTGGCATTGAGCGAATATTTCTCATCAGCGACTGTGCTGAAGAATCCAAGGTCAGCTTTGCTACTACATTATTCGAGGGTGGTGCTGTTATGTGGTGGAGATCTCAGGAGAACATGCACGGAGCCAACTGGATTAAGTCCCTATCTTGGGATGAATTTAAGGTTATTTTCTTTCGTCAGTATTGCCCGGCTGATGAAAAGAAGCGTCTGGAAGAGAAGCTGATGTCTCTTACTCAGGGAACCAAATCGGTGACTGAGTATGAGATTGAATTTACTCGACTTAGCCTACTGTCTGACTACCAGGTTGCTACGGAGGAGCGAAAGATCGACCGTTTTCTTATGGGTCTGCATCCTGAGTATCAAAAGTTCTTGAAGCATCAAAGGTACACCAATTATGCTGATTGTGTTGAAGCTGCTCGAATTCTCGAGCAGGATTTTATTCGAGCTGGAGGAGTTCCTGTTTCATCTATCAACCCTACTTGTCCGTCACCGCCCAAGAAATCACGCACTGGCAGTTATTCTGGATCTTCATCCAGATATTCTCAGCCACAACAGTCTCAGTACCGACAGTTTAGTTCACCTCCGGCGCAGCAAGCTCGTTCCTATACAGTCCATTCTGAGCCGAGGCAGTGTCGCCGCTGCCATAAGTCACACATTGGGCGTTGTAACCCCAATGATGTGAGATGTTACGTGTGCAACATCATAGGACATAGCAGTGAAGAATGTCCTAACAAAGTTAAAGTTTGCAACAACAGTTTATGCCCTGGACATAATGAGCATGCATGTACGCATCCGTTCAGCATAATTTACCCGAGTGCAGAGCATCATCCACGTCTGCAACAACAACAGCACCGACCCCAGCAACAACAACAACATCAACAACAACAACAAAGACAAAACCAACCGGCCCGATATAGCACATCACGTGGAGGTTCTAGCCGCCGTAATGAACCAGCACGGAGTCAGAATCGCGCATTCCAAATAACGGCCGAGCAAGTAAAGGAAATACCAGATGTGGTATCTGGTATGATTCTCGTTAACTCCGTACCTGCTAGAGTTATTTTTGATTCAGGAGCCAACCGTTCCTTCATATCAAACTCATTTGCATCTAAACTTGGAATTGCACCGACTACTCTACCTGTTATATTTGATATCGAAACGGCTAGTAATATAAGTGTGTCTACCGATAAAATTTACCGTGATTGCATCATTCTGCTCGACAACTGCACATTTCAACTTGATCTTATTCCGATGGATTTTCACGAGTTCGACGTTATCGTGGGTATGGATTGGCTAGTTCACCATGACGCCAACATTATCTATAAAAAGAAGTTAATCAAGCTCGCTACTCCGGATGGCCGCAGTATTTGCATCTATGGTGACAGAATGAAAGGTGATTTATGCTTGATCTCGGTAGTGAAAGCTAGGATGCATATAGCTAAGGGTTGCACGTCTTACTTAGCATATGCAATAGATGCTAAGTCTGAAAAGAAAGCATTAGCTGAGGTTCCGATAGCGTCCGAGTTTCCCGATGTCTTTCCCGAGGACATCTCTGGACTCCCGCCAGACCGTCAGGTGGAGTTCAGAATTAATTTAGTGCCTGGCGCGGCACCAATTGCTCGAGCCCCTTATAGACTTGCACCTGCTGAGATGCAAGAAATGATGAAGCAATTGCGAGAATTGCTTGACAAGGGACTCATACGACCAAGTTCATCTCCCTGGGGAGCTCCCGTTTTATTCGTTAAGAAGAAAAATGGGACTCTCCGGATGTGCATTGATTATAGGGAGTTGAACAAGGTAACAATCAAGAACAAATATCCGTTGCCCAGAATAGACGATCTTTTCGACCAGCTTCAGGGAGCCAGTTACTTCTCGAAGATCGATCTTAGATCTGGGTATCATCAGCTCAAAGTTCATGAAGAAGATGTACCCAAAACAGCTTTCCGTACTAGATATGGGCATTACGAGTTTCTTGTTATGCCCTTTGGTCTTACAAACGCTCCTGCGGCGTTCATGGATCTGATGAACCGCGTTTGTAGACCAATGCTTGATAAGTCTGTTATCGTCTTTATAGACGATATTCTCATCTACTCGAAAACTGAAGCTGAGCATGTTGTGCATCTTAGAGAGCTGCTAGAGTTGCTGCGCAAAGAGAGACTTTACGCCAAGTTCTCTAAATGCGAATTTTGGCTGCGACAGGTGCTTACAATCTCGATCTATTCATTTTAAGCTTATCTTTTCTTAAATTTCATGTTCAGCGTTAACTTGCAAATCTTGTATCTTATCAGATACAATTCCTTGGTCATGTGATATCTGGTGAAGGAATCTCTGTGGATCCTTCTAAGATAGAAGCCATTCAAAATTGGTAAGCTCCCAAATCAGCTACTGAGATCCGAAGTTTCTTGGGATTGGTGGGTTACTACCGTCGATTCATTAAGGACTTCTCAAAATTAGCCATGCCTCTTACATCTCTTACTCGCAAGAATGTTCCCTTTATTTGGGAAGAAGCTCAAGAGAACGCATTCCGAACTTTAAAACAAAAACTCACCGAAGCACCTATTCTGGCCTTACCCGAAGGCAATGAAGACTTTGTGGTCTTCAGCGATGCTTCATATCAAGGGCTTGGGTGTGTTCTGATGCAAAGAGGCAGAGTTATAGCATATGCTTCTCGCCAACTTAAGGATCATGAGAAGAATCATCCGACTCATGACCTTGAACTTGCTGCCGTGACTTTCGCGTTGAAAACATGGCGACATTATCTCTACGGCACCAAATGTCAGCTGTATACGGATCACAAGAGCCTTAAGTATATTTTCAGTCAGAAGGAGCTCAACATGCGCCAGCAACGCTCCATGGAACTCATCAAAGACTATAACTGTGATATTCTGTATCACCCTGGCAAAGCGAATGTAGTGCCCGACGCATTGAGTCGTAAATCTTACTCTGCTAAATGTCTCTAGACCTTGACCCATACTTTGTTTTCATATACTTTGATCGATGAAATCCTCGTTGCTCAAGCCGAAGCCCTAAAAGAAGAAAACCTCAACTCTGAGGATATGAAAGGGCAACTTCAGTTCTTAACCGATAGCCCTCGTGGCTTAAAGCTCTTCAAAGATCGTGTATGGGTTCCGAAATTTGGTGATGTTCGACAGAAGATTCTTTCGGAAGCCCACTGTTCTAGCTTCTCGGTACATCCTTGCAGCACCAAGATGTACAACGATCTAAAAGCCGAGTATTGGTGGCCCGGTATGAAAAGAGACGTAGGCCAATATGTCGATAATTGTGTTACATGCCGATTAGTCAAAGCGGAGCATCAGCAGCCTTATGGCAGTCTACAGCCTCTACCGATTCCCGAGTGGAAGTTCGATCACATAACGATGGACTTTATGACGAAGCTTCCGACTACGCGAAGACAGCACGATGCAATTTGGGTCATTGTAGATCGTCTAACCAAAGTCGCTCATTTCATTCCAATTCGCGAGAACTACTCATTGGAGAATTTGGCTAAGTTGTATATAGACGAGATTGTTACTCGACACAGAGTGCCACTGTCAATTGTTTCAGATCGCGACAGCCGGTTCACTTCGAGGTTCTGGAGTGCATTACAAGATGGATTAGGCACTAAGATCAGAATGAGCACGGCGTATCATCCTCAGCCTGATGGCCAAAGTGAGCGCACGATCCTTACACTCGAAGACATGCTGCGGGCATGTGTTCTCGAGTTTAGCGGTAATTGGGACGACCACTTGCCGTTAGCAGAATTTTCTTATAACAATAGTTACCACTCATCGATCAAAGCCGCACCTTTTGAAGCCTTATACGGACGCAAGTGCCGAATGCCTACGTGTTGGCATGAAGCCGGTGAAGCACCAATCGCCGGTCCCGAGCTACTTCAACAGACTAATGACAAGATTCGAATCATTCGCCAACGCTTAGAAACCGCTGAATCTCGACAGAAATCGTATCACGACCGACGCCATAAGTCTTTAGAATTCCAGAAGGACGATTATGTCGTATTAAAAGTCTCGCCGATGAAAGGTGTGTTCAGATTCGGTAAGCGTGGCAAGTTAGCACCATGATTCGTTGGTCCTTTCAAGATCACCGAGCGTGTTGGAACTCAATCTTATCTGTTGGACTTGCCGAGCGAATTGTCCAACATTCACCCCGTATTTCACGTTTCGCAACTAAGGAAGTGCAAAGAAGATGACAGAGAAAAGTGGGCCGATCATCTGACTTATAAGATTAATGAGAAGCTGCAATGTGACGAGCCTGAGATCATTCTAGAGACAAAGATGAAGAAGCTGAGAAATCGAGAAGTAGCAATGGTGTTGGTGCAATGGAGAACTTCTCATGGTACTTCCCAGACCTGGGAATCTGAGCAAGACATGAGAGTTCGATATCCGCATCTGTTTGAGTCCTAGGTACTTCGGGGACGAAGTGCAAGCGTGGTGGGCTCATACTATAACACCTTACTTTATAATTATGCGTTTATGTGACAATTTGCATTTGAAGATGTATGTGATTTTTATAAAACTAATTGCTAAATCTTGCAATTTATTAATTAGAAATTATTTGGTTAAAGTTAAAAATATGTTAATGAATTATTTATAAAGTATATGTTCAAATATTAAAAAGAAAGAGATAAATATAAGTTGGTGGTCAAAATTGAAAAAAAAAAAAATAATAATAAAATTGAGGAAATATAAACACCAAAAATGAGATATATTCACTCATTTTCACCAAACACCAAACCCCCTGCTCTCCCTCTTTCAAGTTACAGTTCTCATTTTCTTTTCAAAATTCATCAAGAATCATCTCAAATCTTGCTACAAAATCAGAAATTGAAGCCAAGAAAGTTATCAACAAGGATCATACAACCATAATTACTACAAAGTTTCAAGGTAATTTCATATTTAGAAACTTTAAAATGTTAGTGTGTGTATTGTGTGTTTTCGTGGGTTACGGGTTTGAAGAACAAACCGAACCCGGAATAATTTTGGCCTTCGGCCATGAATCGGTGTGGAATGTATGATGAAGTCAACTTTTATGCCTCCAATCTCCTTAAAATATTTCCAATTGTTGTTGAAAATGAAAGAACTTAAAGTGCAGTGTGTGTGCGTTTGCATGAAAGTATAGTACCGAAACCATAATGGTTTCGGTAAACTACTGAAACTATATAGGATACCGAGACCCACAGCATGATACCGAAACCTCTCATGAGTATACCGAAACCTTGATGGTTTCGGTACTCCCAAATTGCCGAGAGCATTAATACCGAAACCCTTGTCAATACCGAAACCCAACTGAAATGTACACTATACCGAGACCCCAATTAATTACAGAAACCTACTGAAAACTATTATATGTATACCGAAACCTTCTCAAGGTTTCGGTACCCTTGAAAGGTTGAATACCGAAACTAATATATATTAAGTATATAGAAGCTGCAGTGGTGTGTGTGTATAATTTATTATGAGTGGAGATAAGCATATATATATATATATATATATATATATATATATATATATATACACATATAAGTGGTGTGTATATGTGCCATGCAGAGACAAAATTAATATATGTGTGTATCTAATATATATATATATATATATTGCATAAATTAAAAATATTTTAGGTGTGTAGTTTTTATAAACAAAAACATGCTTGGCCCCAATTAAGTGGTCATTGGCCAAACTTAATTGACATTAAAAAATTACAAAACGCTTAGTAATAAATTATGTTCAAAGCCATTTTATTTATAAACTAGTTTTATTGAATTGCTATGCACTCTGTAATGTAAATTACAGACACTTCGTTGAACGCACAATATTAAATTAAAGGGTTTAGCTCGGTTATGAGTCGAAGTTAAATGCCAGAAAGTTTAAAGCTTATTTAAAGAGTCAGCCTCCAGAAATAGTGCAAAGCCAGAGTTAAAGTCTAGATAAGCAAGTGCAAGCGTTTCAGAGCAATTAAAAGCATAGAAAAGCCAGTGCAAGCATTTTCAGTACGGTGAGTAACAGTTATTCTTGTTTACATGTTTTATATGAAATTGAGACATAATTTGCTTCTATATGACTTCTTTGGAATTCAATAGACTTTTGTGAGTGAAGGCGAACACTGTGGTACAGGTGGTGCCCAGCTTAGCCGGATCTTACATCTGATCTATTAATGTGCATATTTATTTGCTATCTGCATATTATTCTGCATACTATACAACATGCTTTGTTTGAGCGTTTCTTTGTGCATATTCATAAGCATTATACTTAGCAAGCAAGCAATTCTGATGCTCACCACTATCCCAAGCATTATGCGGGTAGCTAGCCCCGTATCACCGACTGATCATCGGAAGCGGTAACCCCTAGTGGTGGCATCTCCTTTCTGCGGGAAATGTCTCAATTGTGCAAGCATTCTTTCTGGGTAATTAAACAATTAAGCAAGCAAGCAAGCATAACAAGCCTTTATAGGCACTTTCGCCACATATTTTACATGCATTCATGAATATCTGTTTACTCACTAAGCTTTAGCTTACAGTTGCTACTCACAATTTTTACAGGAAAAGGTAAAGAACAAGCTGGACCTTCTGCTTAGGTCTATTATCTGATCAACCCAGAGGACTTAGCTCACTTTCAGCTTGTGGTATAGCTTTATAATGCCTTGGGTTCTGGGTAGCTGCTTTTATTTAAATTGTGATGTTTATAGCAACTTAGTACTGTAACCTTGTAGCACGTGTAGTGCAAGACTTATTGTAATATTTTATTTAGCTTTATGCATTTATTATTATTCCTGGGATAAGCAAGCGTGTTTTAAAGCAAGGATGTGACATTACGTATGGGAATACTGCACAGGGCAAACTCATTTTAAATTAAGCTTCGGTTGCATGATGGTTTATATGTAATACATAACAAGGAATTTATAATTTTATAAATTCAATCTCTACTATTGTTGTCCATACAAGTCAGATTTACGTGTAAACCTATGAGCTCACCAACAATTTTGTTGACGTATTTTAGCGTGTATTTTCAGGAAATTAAGGCAAGTCTATCACATCGGTTATATTTTCAAGCTTCCGCACTTAAGGAGTCGCACTCAGTTTCAAACCATCGGAGATTTATTTGCATTATTTTGGATGATTTAATTATGTATTTAAATCTCTGTACCTTGCGAACTTCTTTTTATCGTTTTGGGTTATGTAAACATTTATATCTTTTAAAGATACACCGATGTATTTTTGAAAACGTCCATATAGTGGTCGTTCATTATGATTATGGTTACGCTTCCGCGATGTCACGCTGCGTTGCCAACCGGGGTAACGGGGTGTGACAAATTGTGTATTTAAATTTTAGTATTTTAAGAACTACTTACGCTGTATTTTGGTTATGTAAAACAATATTTATATTTGAAGTTAAATCAATGCATTTTTGAAAAACGTGCATATAGTGGTCGTTCGTTATGATTATGGTTACGCTTCCGCGACGTCACGCTTAATGGAAATATTTTGTAACTAACTAAAAGACTATCGATGGACCCTGATAGCAGAAAACATGTCCCACCCGGAGACTATCATCTTGTCAGATTCAGAGGATGAGTACACCCCTACGAGCCCCGCAGCCACTGAGATCTTCACTGAAGGAGAAACATCTGAGGAAGAAGACCCCTCTGAAGACCCAATGGAGGAGTCAGAAGAGGAACCAATGGAAGAGGATAATGCTGGAGAGGATCCACCGCCCCCAACAGTCCCCGCTTGCATTCCATACCACCCGGCCGAACCGTCATTTAAGCCATATCAGCCTTACCCAAATGGCCCCAAAATGTTGTACACACCCCGAAAGCGGGTGATCACGCCAAGAAAGGAGTCTATCCCCATCCCGACTCCCCAGTCCAAGCCCCCACCGCCACACCGACGTGTAGATGCCCGACGATGGGGCTGGATACCTGAAACCCTCCGTGAATGGAGACAAGAGGAAGGAATCCCTTCCCACTTTGAGATCGGAGGACCATCCTCCGCACCTATCCTGCCACTCACTCAAGAACCCGCCGAACAGACCATACCACTTTTGGTAACTCGGTCTACCAGGCATGATCACCAAATTCGGTCGCTTAACCAAGCTATCGGAGAGATGACCGCTCGTTTAGAGCAGGAGGAGTTACAAAACTCCAACATATACTGGGCCAACCAGCACACCCTTGCCATTCAGCCAGACGGACTGAACGAGCTCCGGCAAAGATTAGCCGAGAGCGAGGCCCGCTACGAGGAGCTGGCACAGCGCCTCAATGCTCTAGAAAAGGGAGAGACCCCTGATCACTCCCGCACTTAGTACCCCCCTCTATGTTTGTAATATCAGGAACTTATTATGTAATAGTGTAGGACTAAAATTTTCGGGTAATAACCCGCCCCCAATGTAAGAAAATTATGAATGATTAATGAAAAATTGCGAGTTATTTATGAAATTGTGTTTGATGATTATAGTGTTGTGCCTTAAGAAAAATTTACATCTTTAAGATTCAACTTCTTACACTATGCTATTTTCTTTAAACTTTAAGATAATGCCGCCGAGACGAGTTATGAGCACCGCAGAAATTGAGGAACTAGTTGCACAAAGAGTGGCTGCTGCTATAGCCACTTACGAGACCAACAGAAACAGTTCAGCTAACGGAGATGGTGGTGCTAGCCGCACCACGGGAGGATCTGAAACCCACCCTAAGGGTTGCGGAATTAAGGGGTTTTTGAGCTGCAAACCCCGATACTTCTATGGGACCGAAGGAGCCGTCGGATTAGTACGATGGTTCGAAAAGTTGGAATCCGTCTTCCGTGTTAGCGGATGCATAGAAGGAGACAAAGTAAAGTTCGCCACCCACACTCTGCAAGACATCGCCTTGACTTTGTGGAACTCATACACCCAGTCTGTGGGAATTGATGCAACTTAGCAACTCGCCTGGACCGAGTTGAAGCAGATGATGACCGATGAGTACTGCCCTAGGAATGAGCTACAGAAAATGGAGTCAGAGTTTTGGAATCTGGCCATGAAGGGAACGGATGTAGCGGGGTACACCAACCGATTCCATGAACTGAGTATTTTGTGCCCTCAGATGGTGACCCCGGAGTACAAGAAAATCGAACGTTACATTTGGGGACTCGCTCCTCAAATTCAAGGTAATGTCACTGACTCCAACCCATCCACCATACAGGATGCCATCAGGATGGCCAACAATCTAATGGATCAAGTGTCCCGGAGGAATGAAGCCAAAGCCGAGGAAAACAAGAGGAAGTGGGAAGACAAGTCCGGGAAGAATACGGGTTCGCAATCCAAGAAGCCCGACACCATCAAGGCTTATGTAGCAGGAACTGAGTCAAGGAAAGGCTACACGGGTACCAAGCCTTTCTGCACCCAATGCACCTTTCATCACAACAAGGGTCCCTGCCCAACTTGTGGAAAATGCAAACGTATGGGCCATGTAGCCAAAGACTGTAAGTTTGGAACCCTGGGTGTCAATGGCGGCAATCAAAGAGGCTGCTTTGAATGTGGAGCTACTGGGCACTTCAAGAATGAGTGCCCGAAGTTGAGAAATGGTGGAGGAGCTCAGGGGAGAGCTTTTGTGTTAGGAGCAGGTGACGCTCGTCAGGATCCCCACGTGGTATCAGGTACGTTTCTTTTAAATGACATTTACGCTTACGTACTTTTTGATACTGGGGCTGATAGGAGCTTTATATCTGATAAGTTTAGTAAGCAATTGAATGCCACTCCTTTTCCTTTAGACAACTCTTATACTATACAACTGGCTGACGGCAAAATAATAGAGGCAAGTAGTATCATTAAGGAATGCACACTGAAGCTGGCAGATCATCCCTTTAAGATAGACTAGATGCCTATAGAACTCGGAAGTTTTGATGTAGTAGTTGGTATGGATTGGTTGTCACACAATCATGCCGAGATTTTGTGTGGTAAGAAAGTGGTACGAATACCACTCCACAAGAAGAAGGTCCTAACAGTCCAAGGGGAAAGAAAGAACCGACAGTTGAATGTCATATCTGGCCTAAGAACATTAAAGTGCCTTAGGAAAGGTTGCCATGCAGTACTGGTACAAATTGCAGAAAAGGAGTCGGAGGAGAAGCGACTCGAGGATATTCCAGTGGTTTGTGACTATCCGAAGGTCTTCCCGGAAGATTTGCCTGGACTTCCGCCAACTAGGCAAGTAGAGTGTCAAATCGATTTGGTGCCGGGAGCTGCACCGGTCGCAAGAGCCCCATATAGACTCGCCCCTTCTGAAATGCAAGAGCTATCCAATCAATTACAAGAGTTGATGGATAAAGGATTCATTCGACCAAGTTCCTCACCTTGGGGAGCTCCGGTCTTGTTTGTTAAAAAGAAAGATGGATCCTTCAGAATGTGCATAGACTACCGAGAGCTAAACAAGTTAACGGTAAAGAACCGCTACCCTCTTCCCAGAATTGACGACATGTTTGACCAACTACAGGGATCTAGCTTCTACTCTAAGATTGATCTACGATCTGGTTATCATCAAGTAAAGGTTCGGGAAGAAGACATTCCCAAGACAGCATTCAGAACTCGTTATGGACATTACGAATTCCAGGTAATGCCATTCGGTTTGACTAACGCACCAGCCGTATTCATGGACCTCATGAATCGAGTGTGTAAACTGTATCTAGAGAAATTTATAATAGTGTTCATAGACGATATTCTCATCTATTCCAGAAATAAGGAGGAGCATGAACAACATCTCAAGCTGATCTTGGAGTTGTTAGAGAAGGAGCAGTTATACGCCAAATTTTCAAAATGTGAATTTTGGTTGCGAGAAGTTAAATTCCTTGGACATGTGATCAATAGCCAGGGAATCCAAGTTGATCCATCAAAAATCGAGGCCATAAAGAACTGGGCGACTCCTAGAACCCCCACGGAAATCCGCCAATTTTCTAGGACTTGCCGGTTATTATAGGCGATTTATTGAAAACTTCTCAAAGATAGCAGGTTCCCTAACTGAGTTGACTCGGAAGGATGTAAATTATATTTGGGGTGAAGAGCAAGAAAAGGCGTTTCAGCAGTTAAAGCAAAGATTGTGTAGTGCACCAATTCTGTCCTTACCTGAAGGGACTGAAAATTTTGTGGTCTACTGTGATGCCTCACACAATGGATTAGGTTGTGTACTCATGCAAAAGGATAAAGTCATTGCTTACGCATCACGACAGCTCAAAATTCACGAGGTGAACTATACGACTCATGACTTGGAGCTTGGTGCAGTGGTGTTTGCTCTCAAAATATGGAGGCACTACCTATATGGAACTAAGTGCATGGTGTTCACAGACCATAAAAGCCTTCAGCATATTCTGAATCAGAAAGAGTTAAATATGAGGCAACGTCGTTGGGTTGAACTGCTTAGCGACTATGACTGCGAAATTCATTATCATCTGGGGAAGGCGAATGTCGTGGCTGATGCCCTAAGCCGAAAGGAACGGGTTAAGCCATTAAGAGTCCGAGCTTTGGTCATGACTATACAGTCAAACCTAAACTCTCAAGTCCGCGAGGCACAAGAAGAAGCAGTCAAGGAGGGTAATCTACTGGATGAAGCCTTGAGAGGTATGGATAAGCAGTTTGAAATCAAGCCAGATGGATGTCGGTACTTCATGGGCAGAATTTGGTTACCAAAACTCGGAGGAGTAAGGAAGCTGGTCATGGATGAAGGGCATAAGACAAGATATGCTATTCATCCAGGGTCAGATAAGATGTATCACGACTTGAAGGGAATGTACTGGTGGCCAAACATGAAGGCTGACATTGCTACCTATGTCAGCAAGTGCTTAACATGTTTAAAAGTTAAGGCTGAGCACCAAAAACCATCAGGATTGCTAGTTCAACAAGAAATACCCCAGTGGAAGTGGGAAAACATCACCATGGATTTCATCACCAAGCTACCGAAAACTTCTGGAGGTTATGACACTATTTGGGTGATTGTGGATCGACTTACCAAAACCGCACATTTCATTCCAATCAAGGAGACTGATAAGATGGATAAGTTAACGCAAATCTATCTTAAAGAAGTCGTCTCAAGGCATGGAGTGCCAGTATCAATTATATCAGACAGGGACAGCCGGTTCACATCAAGATTTTGGCAGTCATTGCAAGAAGCACTGGGTACACGTCTAGATATGAGCACAGCCTATCACCCGCAAACGGATGGTCAGAGTGAAAGGACGATTCAGACTTTGGAAGACATGTTAAGGGCATGTGTCATCGATTTTGGCAAAAGTTGGGACAGGCACCTGCCATTAGTCGAGTTTTCCTATAACAACAGCTATCACTCGAGCATTAAGACCGCCCCATTCGAGGCACTCTACGGGCGAAAGTGTCGATCACCTCTTTGTTGGGCTGAAGTAGGAGATAGTCAGATTACTGGACCTGAGATCATCCAGGAGACTACAGAAAAGATAGCCCAGATTCGTAACCGGGTAAAGATCGCGCGGGATCGGCAGAAAAGTTATGCAGACATTCGACGGAAGGATTTGGAATTCCAAGAGGGAGATCAAGTAATGTTAAAAGTCTCGCCTTGGAAGGGCGTAATCCGTTTTGGGAAACGAGGAAAACTCAATCCTCGTTATATCGGACCATTCAAGATCACCAAAAGAATTGGCCCGGTAGCTTACCGACTCGATCTGCCCCCAGAGCTTAGTAACGTCCACAATATCTTCCACGTGTCCAATCTTAAGAAGTGTCTGGCTGATGAATCACTCGTTATACCCATGGACGAGTTGGAATTAGACGATAAGTTGAACTTCATTGAACAACCTGTAGAAATAATGGACCGAGAAGTCAAGAAACTAAAGCACAGTCGGATCCCGATAATAAAAGTCAGATGGAACTCTAAGCGAGGTCCTGAGTTTACGTGGGAACGCGATGATCAGTTCCGGGAAAAATACCCTCACCTGTTCTCAAGTACTCAAGAAGTGGAGAACACGAGCTAATTTCGGGACGAAATTCCCTTAACAGGGGGAGACTGTAACATCCGACACTAAACCAGGTTAGCAACAACGACCTAATCTGTATTTAATAGCCAATTATAACCTAATCAGTGGTCATTAGAAATTAATCAAGTGATTAGATTTATTAGAAAATTCAACTCAATTAGAATCAAATTCATCGGTGCGATGAATTGGGAAATCAATTAATCCGATCGATTTACGATATGAGGGATTAATTCAACTAAGTACATAATTAAACTATGATTAGTGACACTAATCATACACTAATACAATTACTTAACATTAATTATGCAAGACTAAAACAATTCATTAAAACAATGCATCCATAAGTATTTATAAAATTACAAGAAAAGGGAAATACAAGAATACAATTCTAACTACATTTATACAAAAAAAATATAAATACATGTATAAATACATGTATGGCCGGCCATTAGGCCATGTGGATATTAGAAGTTGACTTTTATTTTTTTAATATTACTTTAAACACCATCATTTTGTTTAAAAGTGCACACAACTTTTATCTCCCATGCTTTTCATCATTTGAAAGACCAAATTTCCTCTACAAATAGAGAAGTCTTTCATTCATTTTAAGCACACAAAAAACATCTCTTTCTCTCCTATTAAATCCGGCCTACACACACTTTCATCACAAACTTCTTCATTCAAAGTGTTCTTCAAGTGTTCTTGGTGTTCTTCAAGTGTTCTTAGTGCAAACCTTGCAAGAATTTCAATTTCTACTCAAAATCATATTCCAAATACTTCAAAGTAAGTAAATACTAACTTATTTCATCTTATATTTATGTTTATATAAGTCTTGCATAATATATATAATCACCAACAACAACAAGTTTCATAAAAACTCAAGTTTATAAGTTTCTAGTTTCTATTTTTAAGTTGTTTCTTTAAATATGCATATGAATATATGAACACATTATAAACATGTTAATATGATGAAAACATGTGTTATATATGTGTTATATAACTTTTATAACTTTTATACAAGTAGTCTTTGAATAAACAACAAGAATCATAAGTTGTTTTAAGTTTATAAACTACGGATTTTCGGCAGAAAATTTTATCGACTTTGAAAAATCATAACTAATTCATAACTCAACCAAATGAGTTGATTCTTGTCTCAAAAGTTAAATCTATGTCTTAACTATAGATCTGGAATTTTTCATAATTTATTTTGGAGTTTAAGACCTCCAGAAATTATTTGGGAAACCGAAAGTTTGACAGCTCAAAAATGGCCAACATAGGGTTTTTAACGAGCTTTTTCACCAACCTAAACATCTCGAAAAATGACCGTTCTTGATGCTAAAAATCCTTTGTACATAGTAGTTTAATGTCCTAGAAAAACGAAAGTCTAAAACATTTTGGAGCTTGGTCAAAAACAGCCTCAAAGTAGGCCGAAAAACCTCCGAAAAAGCTGGAAAATTATATATATATATATATATATATATATATATATATATATATATATATATATATATATATATATATATATATATATATATATATATATAAACTTGACGTTTTAAGCAAATTTTATTTATAAACTTGTAATGTTGGGTGATTTAAGACATAAAAATCTATAAATATATATATCATCATATATTAGAGATCTTAAGTCCTTATTATCATTTAGGACCCGTTTAATCTCGCTCGGTGCATCATCCGTCCCTTTACGCTAAAAAGCACATTACGCTAGTTTTTACCATCACACGCTCGGTGAGTTCTCATAGCCCCTATTTTCACACTATTATGTTTTGGGGATGAAATACATGCTTCGTTTTTATATGGACACGGAAATATCTTCATTTCTATTATGTATTACACATGTGGTTCCATTAGCCCTGATATCATGAACCTTTAATTGCATTTATTTGTAAGCGCGAATATATTGTTGATAGATCTATTGGGAGTCATGTCCCCCACTCGGGTTAGTCGGGTTGGCTAACAGCGGGTGCATATATATTCAACACACGGTATTACGTATGGGAATACTGCACAGGGCAAACTCATTTTAAATTAAGTTTCGGTTGCATGATGGTTTATATGTAATACATAACAAGGAATTTATAATTTTATAAATTCAATCTCTATTATTGTTGTCCATACAAGTCAGATTTACGTGTAAACCTATCAGCTCACCAACAATTTTGTTGACGTATTTTAGCGTGTATTTTCAGGAAATTAAGGCAAGTCTATCACATCGGTTATATTTTCAAGCTTCCGCACTTAAGGAGTCGCACTCAGTTTCAAACCATTGGAGATTTATTTGCATTATTTTGGATGATTTAATTATGTATTTAAATCTCTGTACCTTGCGAACTTCTTTTTATCATTTTGGGTTATGTAAACATTTATATCTTTTAAAGATACACCGATGTATTTTTGAAAACGTCCATATAGTGGTCGTTCATTATGATTATGGTTACGCTTCCGCGATGTCACGCTGCGTTGCCAGCCGAGGTAACGGGGTGTGACAAATTGTGTATTTAAATTTTAGTATTTTAAGAACTACTTATGCTGTATTTTGGTTATGTAAAACAATATTTATATTTGAAGTTAAATCAATGCATTTTTGAAAAATGTCCATATAGTGGTCGTTCGTTATGATTATGGTTACGCTTCCGCGACGTCACGCTTCGTTGCCAACCGGGGTAACGGGGTGTGACAGATTGGTATCAGAGCCATAGTTATAGTGAACTAGGTTGCATTAGTACCTAGACTATAACTGTTACAAAAACTAAAGTTTTTCAAGAACTGTGAACACATATATGGACCCTGATGACAATAACATGTCGAACAATACAGTTATTATCCTCTTTGATTCAGAGGATGAATTCTCACCCATGGCACAAGGAAGCCAAGGTGACACTGAGGTGTACTTTGGATCGAGAACCCACCCAGACTAAATCAATGACGATGTAATGGACTCGTCAAAGCACAAGGAGGGCAATTGTGGCCATGCAACACAAATTGCTCCACCATCACCACCACATATGCCACCCTACACCCTATTCAGAAGCCATCCCAATGGACCATTAAGGAAGTTCACCCCTAGGTAAAGGGTGTGACTAGCACAACGGGAGTCTATCCCGGTACCTACTCATCAGCCAAGACCGCAACTGTAACGATAAGTGAACGTAAGACAGTGGGGATGGATGCCTCACACTCTCCAAGAGCGGAGAAACGAGGAAGGGATCTAAAACCAGTTTGAAGGCGGAACACCATCTTCCTCTCAAGTGCCGACACTTACCCAGAAACCTATGTAACAAACGATGCCCCTGTTAGTGGCAAGGGCCGCCAGAAACGACCTCCAATTTCACCAAATCCACCAAGAGGTCGGTGAAATCTTTGCAAGGATTAAGCAGGAGGCAATACAAACAACCAATAAACCTTGGGCCAACTAGAATACTCAGGCGATTCAACAAGACGGAATCAAGGAATTGTGACAGCGCCTAAAGTCTGCAGTGCAGAACTAACCCAACGACTTAACGCTCTGGAGTACGAGGAAACCCCGGAGGCATCTCATACTTAGTACACTTTTATAGTATTTCTCTAGGATTTACTATCTGATACATCTTAGGGTGTGTAAGGCTTAAGAATTTATCGGAAAATTCCGACTATATCATGTACAAAGATTAGGTATCCAACATTTTAATGAAAATAAAAACTAAGTTTTATCTATAACTAGGAGCATGAGGATATGTAATACGACAATCTGCCCAAGAAATTTCAAACCCATAGACTTATCCTCTTACCCCAATAAATACCACTTATGCATTTCTACTATTTGATATCGGTGCTGATAGGAGTTTTATATCTACTAAGTTCAGTAAGCAGATAAATTCCATTCTTACACCATTAAGTGCCAGTTATGCTATTGAAGTTGATGACAGTAAGACGCTTAAGACGAATAATATAAGTCGAGGATGCTCCTTAGAATTCGTATGCCAACTCTTTGAAATAGACTTGATGCCCGTCAAACTGGGATGTTTTGACGTGGTCATAGGCATGGATTGACTTTCGAAGAATCGTGCAGAAATAGTGTGCAACAAGAAGACGGTTCATATACCTTTAGCCAATAAGAAGGTCCTTACTGTCCAACGCAAAGCAAGAAACACCAAAGTAAGAATCATCTCTAGCATTAGGACCCTGAAGTGTTGATAGAGAGGGAGCCAAAGGAAAAGCGACTCGAAAATATTCTTATTATTTATGGTTACCCCAAAGTTTCCAGAACACTTACCTGAACACCCAACATCGAGACAAGTCAAATTCAAAAATCAGCCTAGTATCAGGTGCGGTACCAGTGGCTCGAGCACCATGTCGATTAGCCCCATCAATAGTGTAACAATCGTCCAACCAACTGTAGGAGTTCTTAGATAAAGGGGTTTATCAAACTGAGTTCCTCGCTTTAGATGAGCTCCAGTTTTGTTCAAAAAGAAGAAGGATAGAACCATCAGAATGTGCATCAATTACCAAGAGATAAATAAACTAAAGGAACCGATACCCGCTCAGAAGGATCAATGACTTGTTTGACCAAAGAATTAAGCTTCTATTCGAAGATCGACCTAAGGTCTGGTTATCATCAGGTTAGAGTTCGCAAGAAAGATATTCCAAAGACAGCCTTCAGATTCTGTATCGGTCATCATAAATTCCTATTAATACCGTTTGGATTAACCAGTGCCGCGACGGTATTCATGGACCTCATAAATTGGGTGTGAAAACCTTATTCGTGATTGTATTCATCTTAATCTACTCGCAAAGCAAGGAGGAGCACGAGCAAACATTTAAGGCTGATTCTAGAGTTGTTAAAGAAAGGACAACCACATGCCAAGCTTTCTAAGTTTGACTTTTGGCTAAGATAGGTAAGATTTCTCCGTCACGTGATCAATAGTAAAGGGATCCAAGTCGACCCCGCAAAAATCAAGGCTATTAGTAATTGGTCAACTCTTAGAACCCCCATAGAGATACGACAGTCCTTAAGACTTGCCACTTATTATAGGCAATTATCAAAAATTTCTCAAAGATCACCGGAGCTCTAACAGAACTGACCCGAAAGGACATTAAGTATGATTGGGGCGAGAATCAGGAGACATCGTATCAGTTATTAAAGCAGAAACTGTGCAGTGCGCTTATTTTATCCAAGAGAAGCAAGAAATTTGTAGATTACTGTGACGTTTCACACAATGGGTTGATATAGAAAGATAGGGTCATAGCTTATGCTTAATGAAAACTTAAGGTTCACTAGGTGATTTACACAACGCATGATCTGGATCTTGAAGCAGTAGTCTTTATCCTTGGAGACATTAGTTGTACGGTATGAAGTGTATTGTATTCACAGACCATAAGAGCCTCTAACACATCTTGAACCAGAAAGAGTCGAATACGAAGTAGTACCGTTGGATGGAACTAATAAGTAATTGCAACCGTGAAAATTCGTTATCACCTGAGGAAAACTAATGAGCCAAGCCGTTAAGAGTACAAGTGGATAAATAGTTTAGGATAAGAGCTAATAAAAATCGATATTTCATGAATAGAATCTGATTACTCTGTTTGGTGGAATAAGAAAGCTGGCTATGGATGAAGGACATAAATTAAGATATGTCGTTCACCTCGGATCCGATAAAATGTATCATGACCTTAAGAAGCTGTACGGGTGGCCTAACATGAAGGGTGACATTGCCACATATGTCAATAAATTCCTAACATGCTCCAAAGTTAAGACAAACATAAGAAAGCATTTGAGTATTAGTCGACCGCCTAACAAAATCCGCACATTCCTACCAATCAAGAAGAACAACATAATGAATAAGCTAGTCCAAACGTACCTCAAGGAAGTCATCTCCGGGCACGGAGTGCCTATTTAAATCATTTCGGATACGAATAGCAGATTCACATCTAGACTTTTGGCAATTATTACTACAAGCTTTGGATACAAACTTGGACATGAGTACCACTTATCACCCTCAGAACAATGGTCAGAATAATAGAACGATCCAAACCCTAGAACACACATTAAGAGCCTGTGTAATGGATACTCAATTGCCTTAGTGGAATTATTAACTACAATAGCTATCACTCGAGTATTAAAGCTGCTCCGTTTGAGGCCCTCTACGGGCGAAAGTGTCGATCGCCGATTTGTCGGGTAGAAGTAGGAAATAGCCAAATCACTGGCCCTAAGACCATTCACAAAACTACCCAAAGGATAGTACAGATACAGAACTGACTAAAAGTTGCCTGCGATGGTAAGAAAGTTATGCAGATGAAAATAGAAAATCCATTGAGTTCTAATTAGGAGAACAAGTACTGATGAAAGTCTTGCCATGGAAGGGCGTGTTACGATTTGGGAAACAAGGATAATTAAACCCTCGATACATTGGCAGTACAAAGTCTTAAAGGGGATTGGACTCGTAGCTTATCGTTTAGAGTTACCACCAGAGCTTAGCAGCATGCACAATACCTTCCATGTATCGAATAAGAAGAAGTGGTTGTTAGAGGAGACACTTGTTACCCCTTGGGAGAGATCCAACTAACTGATAAACTTCGCTTCATCAAAGAGCCGGTTGAAATCATGGACCGTAAGGTCAAAGGATGGAAGCACAGTTGTATACCCATCCTCAAGGTCAGATGGAATTCTAGGCAAGAACACGAATTCTCTAGGGCATGCAAAGGGCAGTTAAAGCAAAGATACTCTCATATACTCTTAAATAACAATACCCTTGAGGAAACAAGATAAAATTTCGGGACGAAATTCCCTTAACAGAGGGAGACTGTAACATCCGACACTAAACCAGGTTAGCAACAATGACCTAATCTGTATTTAATAGCCAATTATAACCTAATCAGTGGTCATTAGAAATTAATCAAGTGATTAACAAGGTTTATTAGAAAATTCAACTCAATTAGAATCAAATTCATCGGTGCGATGAATCGGAAAACCAATTAATCCGATCAATTTACGATATGAGGGAATAATTCAACTAAGTACATAATTAAATTATGATTAGTAACACTAATCATACACTAATACAATTACTTAACATTAATTATGCAAGACTAAAACAATTCATTAAAACAATGAATCTAAAAGTATTTATGAAATTACAAGAAAAGGGAAATACAAGAATACATTTCTAAATACTTTTATACAAAAAAAATGTAAAATACATGGAAAATACCTTCACATGGCCAGACCTCATAGTACACACACACACACACACACTTGATTTTCAATTTTATATTAAGAAGACCATGCACCATCATCAAATCTCCTTTCTCCATTCCCTTTCATTTCACCATTCTCTTTCAATTCAACCAAGTGTGCACTCAACCTCCATTTGAATGACCAAGACTTTTCCTATAAATAGAGAGCTTCCTTTTCATTATTTTCACACCAAAATCCCTCTTTTTTCTCTCTAAAAACCGGATCTATACACACACACATCAATAACCTTTTCATTCAAGTGTTCTTCAAGTGTTCTTCAAGAAATTCAAGTGTTTTGGTGCATATCTTGCAAGGATTTCAACTTCTACTCAAAATCATACTCTAAACACTTTAAAGTAAGTAAATACTAACTTATTTCATCTTACATTTATGTTTATATAAGTCTTGCATAATATATATAATCACCAACAACAACAAGTTTCATAAAAACTCAAGTTTATAAATTTCTAGTTTTTGTTTTTAAGTTGTTTCTTTAAATGTGTTTATGAATATATGAACACATTATAAAAATGTTAATATTATGAAAACATGTGATATATATGTGTTTTATAACTTTTATAACTTTTATACAAGTAGTCTTTGAATAAACAACAAGAATCATAAGTTATTTCAAGTTTATAAACTGCGGATTTTCGGCAGAAAGTTTATATCGACTTTGAAAAATCATAACTAATTCATAACTTATCGAAATGAGTTGATTCTTGTCTCAAAAGTTAGATCTATGTCTTAACTATAGATCTGGAAGTTTTCATAATTTATTTTGGAGTTTAAGACCTCCAGAAATTATTTGGGATACCGAAAGTTTGACAGCTCAAAATGGCCAACATAGGGTTTTTAACAAGCTTTTTCACCAACCTAAACATCTCGAAAAATGGCCGTTCTTTATTCGAAAAATCCTTTGTATATAGTAGGTTAATGTCCTAGAAAACCAAAGCCTAAAACGTTTTGGAGCTTGGTCAAAAACAGCCTCAAAGTAGGCCGAAAAACCTCCGAAAAAGCTGGAAAATTATATATATATATATATATATATATATATATATATATATATATATATATATATATATATATATATATATATATATATATATATATATATATATATATATATAAACTTGACGTTTTAAGCGGGTTTTAATTATAAAATTGTAATGTTGGGTGATTTAAGACATAAAAATCTATAAATATATATATTATCATATATTAGAGATATTAAGTCCCTATTATCATTTAGGGCTCGATTAATCTCGCTCGGTGCACCATCCATCAACTTACGAAAAAAAAGCATTTTTCGCTCGTTTTTGCCATCACACGCTCGGTGAGTCTTCATAGCCCCTATTTTCACTATCTTTTGGGGTGGAAATACATGCACTGTTTTCGTATGGACATGAAAACTATTTATTTCTTATATGTATTACATGTTTGGATCCATCAGCCCTCAAATCATGAACCGTTAATTGCATTTATTTGCAAGCGCGAATATATTGTGGATAGATCTATTGGGAGTCATGTCCCCCATTCGGGTTAGCTCGGGTTGGCTAACAACGAGTGCATATATATTCAACACACGGTATTACAGTCGGTGATACTGCACATGGCAAACTCATTTTAATTAAGCTTCGGTTGCATGATGGTTTATGTAATACATACACGGAATTTATGATTTTATAAATTCAACTCATCTGATAATGTCCATACAACTGGTCTTTTCGCGTAAACCTATGAGCTCACCAACAATTTGTTGACGTATTTTAGCATGTATTTTCAGGTGTTTGAGACATGCACATTTATCGGAAGTATTCCAAGGCTTCCGTTCATTTTGGAGTCGCATCGTTTTCAAATTCGGAGATTTATTTGCATCTTTTCGGATAAACTAAATTGTGTATTTAAATTTTAGTATTTAAGAACTACTTACGCTGTATTTTGGTTATGTAAAATAATATTTATATTTGAAGTTAAATCAATGCATTTTTGAAAAACGTCCATATAGTGGTCGTTCGTTATGATTATGGTTACGCTTCCGCCACGTCACGCTTTGTTGCCAACCGATGTAACGGGGTGTGACAGATACCAAAGTTGCTAGTGCTCCAATGGACACTCACAAACAGCTTGATGCAGACAAAGATGGAGTAGATGTGGACATTCACCTATACAGATCCTTGATAGGTTCACTAATGTACCTCACATCTTCTAGACCTTATATAATGTTTGCTGTTTGTGTTTGTGCCAGGTTTCAATGTGCTCCAAAGGACTCACATCTGTTTGCTGTTAAGAGAATTTTTAGATATCTCAAGGGCCAACCTCATTTGGGCCTATGGTATCCTAAAGACTCTCCTCTTGAACTAACAGCCTACTCTGACAGTGACTATGGAGGATGCAACATTGACAGAAAATCCACAACTGGTGGATGTCAATATCTAGGAGCAAGACTGGTCTCTTGGCAGTGCAAAAAGCAAACAACTGTCTCCACCTCATCTACTGAAGCAAAATATGTAGCAGCTGCCAGCTGCTGTTCCCAAGTGATGTGGATTCAGAATCAATCGCGAGATTATGGTATGAACTTCTTATCTACTCCTATTTACATTGACAACTCAAGTGCCATAAGCATCGTACAAAATCCAGTGAAATTTCCAAAAACCAAGCATATAGACATTAGATTTCATTTTATAAGAGATTGTAATGAGAAGAAATTAATCCAAGTAACCAAAATTCATACAGATGATCAGTTAGCTGATCTATTTACAAAACCATTTGATGTAGGAAGATTCACCTTCCTAGTATCAAATATTGATATGGTTAATATGGATTAATTTTTTTTTTAGTCATCATTCTCTCTTATTTTATGAAGAATATATTTATTTCATATGCTTGATTAAGGGGGAGACACTGTTTCATAAGAATATGCTTAATTTTCAGCTAACAGCTTGAGTCTTTTCTCAAGCTTGTAGCTCATTTCACTCGAACTGTTAGTTGTTTTCACTTGATCTGTCAAAGTGTGCAGGGTAATTCTGTAATTTCTTATAAGTGTGTGCGCGGGATTAGATATTTTCGAAATGTCCAAACCTTTAAAGGTCCCAGTTTCGTTCAATTGTAACTACCAGTTGCAAAAATATATTCCACGAACTTTTCCAGACCTTCTCTCTGAGCGATTCACACACAAATCTCTCAAACCCTAAATCACCGTCTTGATCGTCAATGGAGTTTGTCAAAGAGCACAACAGTCTCCCTTATTCCCTCAAACACACTGACCTTCAACCATTCCATGTCATGATGGACTTCCTTCGAAGTTTCCATATCCATCATGCCCTCACTGTCAATCCTACCATTTATATATCTCATATAGAGCAGTTCTGGAAATCTGCCTCAGTCAAAACCATCAATGGAGTCACCTCTTTGACATCCACAATCGATGGCAACCCTATTTCTGTTACTGAGGAAACCATCCGCCAACACTTGCATCTTCAAGATGCCGCTGGTATATCTGATTTATCCCTTACTGCATTACATGAAGGACTTTTTGCAATAGGGTATAGGGGCCCTACTGATTTATTCACTTTCTTTAAAGCACATTTTGCCCCTAAATGGAAATATCTTGTGCATGTTATACAACAGTGTATAAGCCCTAAAAGAACTGGTTGGTCATAATTTTCTTCAAATATAGCCACTGCCTTGGTGTGCTTATCAACGGGCCAACAGTTCAATTTTTCAAACATGATTTTTCAAGGGATGTTAAGGCATCATGCCCTAAAGAATGGGAAATTTTTGATGTATCCATGATTTTTGGCTGAAATAATTACAAAATCTTG
The DNA here is from genome assembly GCA_020465985.1 of Centrapalus pauciflorus. Classification (NCBI taxonomy): domain Eukaryota; kingdom Viridiplantae; phylum Streptophyta; class Magnoliopsida; order Asterales; family Asteraceae; genus Centrapalus; species Centrapalus pauciflorus. Next base: position 439,974 of record JAANYP010004184.1, read on the forward strand.
CAATAATTTTAATATACATAAAAGGATACATGTTTCCCATAGGCATTCTTTACCATCAATAAAAAGACTTTTAAAACCTAGTGCCAATTTTTTGAATGTAGATGTCCCATTGCCCTCTGCAATGCTGGGCATCAATCCATAAACAGAGGAGAGGGTCCTGAGCAGGCTCAGCCATCCATCACTGCTTCACCCCCAGGACCCCAACCCACTCCTCATGATACAAATATTCCATCTGCTCCTTCTATCACACCTACATCCCCACTCCCATCACTCATACAATACAAAAGACAAAGGGTTTCAGGAGCTCCTTCCTCCTCAGCCCTAACACCAGAGCCAAATATCCCTGTGCAGGAGGATGTCCATATGGGGTTTGTGGCTGACACTACTGATGTCTCTGCACAAGAGGCACAGGCCAGTGTCAACATCACTAAGACCACACCCATGGCAACAGAGGGTGTGCAAGCACCTTCTGGAAGTCCCCAGTACCAAGAACAAAGGGGCCCATATGTTTTTACATCTGGAATACATGCTAGTGATAGATCTCAAATACCACTATCATTTGATGATCTTGAGGCTAGTATGCAACTCATGATATTGACGGATCCTCAGCTGAAACCTGTTGTAGCCATACTGGAACATTACAAGTCCCTTATTGCTACACAGGGGGCACAAATCACAGCACTACAATAGACAATAGCAGCTCAACATCAAAGAATGAATTATTTTCATCAAGGGTTCACCCTATGTGGAAATAAGATTATTCAACTTGAGAAGATAGTTCGAACCATAATTGAAAAGATTGTAGGTCCTCCTGGCCAAACCAATGCATCCAAAAAGGGGGAGAATCAGGAGATCCCTACTTCAGTCCAAACAGCTTCAACCCCTGCTCCAATAGTTCCAGATTCTAGGCTAACAGTCCCAACAACTACTCAAGCTGTTATCCTAGAAACTCAAGCTGCCCCTATCAGAACAACTAGAGTTGTTATTAGAGAATGAACTCAGGCTCCTGTCAGTGCAGTCCAATCCACAACATCAGCTTCCAGAGATAAGGGCAAAGGCATACTCATTGAATCTCCAAAGATTAAATTCTCCTCTAAAGAAGCCCAGGTTGCTCATGATGCTGAATTTGCAAGAAAGTTAGCAGAGGAACAGGATGATCTCTTAGACCAGCAAACTCATGCTCCAATGAAAGATGATGAAACCTTAGGTGATTACCTTAGAGGGTTTGTGGTCAAGCAGAATTAGAAGAAAAGGAAAATGCCAACAGGGCATTCAAAGGCAGAACGCAAATTTTTTTTGATAAACTTCTCTGCATCAGTTGGAATTCCAAGAATAATGGCTCAGTCATGGCCAACAGAAAAGCTGCAAGACATACATGACAAAGAGATGGAGAAACAAAAGGCAGCCAAAGTCTCCCAACAAGTCCAAAGCCAACAAGAACCAATTCAAGTTGGTGTCAGTGATCCTCAAGCTGGTGTCAGTTATCCTCCTCCACCTGTTCAAGCTGTTGCTAATGATCCTCAATCTGAAGCTATTCAACAAGCAAAGCTTGATCAGGTGAAAAGAGTGTTGTTTGAACATCAGTTGCAGAAGGTAATGGAATTGAAAAGACCCTCGATCAGCATGACTTCTCCAAGCCTCCTATTACCTACTGGTATGCTAAGTCAATGGATGACACTGATTTAAAATATCACTTTGTAGTCAAAAGAGAAGCTGGTCCTGAGGAAGAATACAAGAGCATGATTCACCTAGTACAGAGGCTGACCAGAGACGAGCTGACTCAAATGCATCGTATTGGAACTGTTAGTCAGTCTAGGTCTCCACTTCTTTGGGTTAAGCAGAGTGTAAAAGATCTTAAAATCATTTTTGAACCAGAATCTATCAGAAGAGACATAGAAGCTGCCAAGGAGATGAAGATTGTACAAGTTGATCTATATGTGAAATCAAAGAGATATAGACTCAAATTTATAAACGGATCCAGCATGTTCTTCAATTTTGAGTTCTTTGATCTGCATAAAGCATGGTTACTCCAAATAAGCTCAGTGAAGATTTACTAGTGATAAAGAAGACATGAAAAGAGATTTCATAAAGGCAATAAAGCAGAAACTTTCACAACTGTAAGTTTTTGGATGCCTTAGTTTGTAGATAACAGTTTTACTTTGTTTATTTCCTTATTTGTACAAAAACTTAAAGTCTTGTGTAAAAAATTTAAGTTAGGGGGAGATTGTTGGGAAATATTTTAAGTATGTCAAGCTGTTAGTTAGATTTCTCAAACTGTTAGTAGATTTTCTGTGTAATTACAAAGTTCAAGGTGTTAGTTGAGTAAGTTCGAGCTGTTAGTTCAAAAGTTCAAGCTGCCAGTGCTCAAGTTCAAGTTGCTCAACAGATATGACTTCAAGCTGCTCAACAGTTTAGTAAACAGATAGTGCTGAAATTCAGGAAGAGATTTATATTCGAAGATTCAAGCATATCTACTACCAGAGAAATCAGAGTTTTTCAAGGAAACAAATCAGAAGGCTTTATATATAGATAGAATAGGTTTTTCTATTGTAAGCCTGCACGTACATGTTTTGATTCTGTTGTAATTGCTTTCTGATTGAGTTTTCATAAGCCTCTAAGGTTGTAAAACCCTAAGAACAGTCTGTGTTCTTCCTCTAATCAAACAGATTAGAGGTGATTGTAATCAGTGAGTTTGGCAATACAAATGATTTGATTGTTGATTATATTTATGTGTTATTTGTTCTTGAAAGCTTTTCTTAAAACAATTAAGTGTTATTCCGCAAACTTCTTATTGGACTTTGATTCAATACAAGGTTATTGGTTTTATATTCTGATTGATTCAAACCAGTTAATCTTAGGTAGTGATTTTGATCCTGACAGTGTTAAATCTTCGGATTTGCCATCCGAAATTTACAATTTAAAACCCAATGCTTGGATTGTTATTATGTCCAAAGAACCCATCATTAAATGTCTAATTATAGTGCAAAAGTTATCTAAAAAATCGACTTTTTAGACCAAAAGTTCGGAGCCTCTTGTCCAGATTCGAATTTCGCTTGAACTGAGGCCGACTCTCCGTCCTTAGCCGGATTTCGTTCCTACCTGAAGTACAACCTGAGATACTTTGACCCGAAATTTGACTCATCCGAAGTTCGGGTCTCCCACCCGAAATTAGGTCTCATCCGATGTTCGTTCCAACCCGAATTCGGGTCTAAACGCTTAGCAACCCAAAGAAACTAGGCTTTATAATTCCAAACAAGGAATTGGTTTTAAAAATCCTAAGTGTTTGGAAAAGGCTCAATCAGTTTACCAATATTGTATGATAGAAGGTATATGGGACGCGGGTTCAAGTCTTTTTTTTTTCAATCATCAGAAGAAGTCTTAACCCAAGAGGATGAGAAAAGAAGTGAAAATGAAAAAAGGAAATTTTCTTTTAAATATGAAAAGCTAAATGAGAGTTATGCTTACAGAGTACTCGCTCTTAGGGAAGCTTTCTTTGATAGCTATTCATCAACTGAAATGAACGTCGAACCTGTTAAACCAATCACTCATCCTTACTTTCCTACAAAAGTTCTTCAACACAAAATAAATGTTTTAGAAAAGGACTTAAGGAAAGCTCAAGAGAAAGCACTTGGTTATCAAGAATCTCTTCTCAAAAGTGAGGAAAAATTGGTGAAACAGGGTTTTGAACAAAGTGTTGAACTAACCATTTTAAAAGAAACGTTTTGACACTATTTCAGAATGGTTAAGTTCTCATATAAAAGATTCAACAACATCTCCTCCTGCCAAAGTCTCGCATGCATCATCAGATAAAGGTAAAGCTAAGATTAAGATACCTATAATCGTAATTAACGGTGAGTGTTCAAACTCCTTAAAAACTGAGGTTTCAAAGAAGGCTAAGAGTCAATCTGAGTCTTCCAAGAAACCCACTCACCAAGGAAATTTCTCTAAGTGTAAGTCTTCCAAACGTAATAACTCTCATCGTTTTATTCCTATAGATCATGTGAGAAGATATAACCACTCTCTAGAATTTGAGCACTTCTTTCTGATTTTTAGGGCTGGAATTCAAAGATTGGATCAACATTTTCAAATCAAATCACCATCGTAGGTTCATCAAGGTAACTATTCACACCATAATAATCACCATATACATATATCAATCATGGAAATATATTTCTGCTTAACATATAATCCTGAGTTAAAAATTTGATACAAGGATAAACAACATCTTCACAATTAGGTTATAGAGTTTCAAGAACAATGAACGGAGATTTCATGGGTTTATATAATGATTCAAAAACTCATCTATAAAATGATTAAATTCAATAAATAGAAAGTAGAATCAAGTAGTAGGAATTTATTGTGTTCTGTGGAGGTATGGCCGGCTCCTGAAACATCTTGGCCGGCGGCGGCAGCTCATCGACGCCCCTCTGTCTGATCTTGTTCCTCTTTTTTTTCATCTGCGTTGCACCGAGGAAGTAAGGGGGGTTGTAGCCGCAAGAAACGACCGGAGTGGGGGGGGGGGGGGTTCAGCGGCGGCGTGGCCGGTGGCCACCGGCACCCTTCGGTATACTCATCGGCGGCTCTTTCTGATCTTTTTCATCTTAGGTTCGGTTGAAAGGAGATGAAGAAAAGTTTGTGGGTGTGGAGGAGTCGTCGGCGCTGCCACAACCTCTGGCCGGCGGCGACTTGCTTCTCGGTTAAGGAGGCCATCATGGGTCTCTGTTGTTTTCTTTTCTGCACCATCGAGCTAGAGGATCGGAGTTTTATGGATCCATTGGGTGATAGATTTAGGTTAATGTTTGGGCCATAAATTAAAGGTTAATGGCTACTGAATTCTTTGTTTTTCTGTTTAGTCCAGCCGAGAGAGTGAGAAGAGAATGATACTCTCTTTAGATAATTTTTATATATATTTCTTTGGGTTGGATCTTTTGTGTGTAGGCTTAGGTTAAACTCCAATTTTTGGGCTTAATTAGATGATTATTTTGGGCTCATAAATAGATTAGAATTCAAAGAAACATTTTGGGTTGTTTTAATAAATTAACATGGGTTTTGCTAATTTTGTTAGGGTACATGCACAAATGAATTTGGTACATTAAAAAGGAATTTGTAGTTTGATAATCCATTTAATTAATTTAATAAATTAGTTTGAACTTAAGAATTATTATTTGGGGTTAAACTTTTCATTAAATTGAAACATGATCTAAATAGATGAAATAAATACTCTATACGTAAAATGATTTAGTAGTTTTAATTAAATTGATGAATTATTCGAGCAAATAACTAATAAACTAACTAAGAAAGTTCTAACAAATAAATCAAGGTATTCCGAATTAGTCCCTGAACTTTAATTAAATTAAATAGATAGCGGACTTAATTATAAAGTGAAGGATATTGATAAATAGGCAACATACTTTTATATCAGGACTCTAGCGGTTCAGTTGAGACGTGTGGCTCTCGGTAGTGGTTTCAGTTGATATCGAGTTGTCGTTCAGAGAGTACGGATTTGCAAGCACTGTGACTAACTGATTTAATATCACAAATGATCATACATAATATGTTTCTACTGGATATCTCATTTGTTTCTATTGCCATGATTATTGTTTAACTACCATGCTTAGCCTTGGGTGTTGTTATTTATTTCGTTGCCATGAGCCGATATCTGAGAACCCTTCCCCAGCATGCATACTGTGTATTATGTGGAATAAGTGAGGTTGTTGTGTGCTTCCGAGTTGCATGTCGGGCGAGCCGCATAATTTGTACACGTGCTAACCGAGTGAGTCGTACGCTGTGTACTTGTTATCGGGCGATCCGATAACAACACCCTATTCGTGTATGCTAAACCGAGCGAGTCGTAATGCTACACATGTTGAATTTGTGCCGATATTTGTGTTCAACATGTTATACATGTTTGTCTATGCTTTTAAATCTGTTACTCGCTAGGCGACGACTTACCCCGTTTGTGGGGACAACTTTTCAGGTTTAGCTGATAAGGGATAGGCACCAGCTTCAGGATCTAGAGCTTGAGTATTTTTGGTATCAGAAAGACTTCCGCATTTACTTTGATTTATATTTTTGTACTTGGGATGGGTAGATCCCTAGACTTTGAATTTGGTTGTAATAATTAGCTGTTATATTTTAGCGCACTTTGAATGTGGTGGTTTTAGTTTATTTATGTATTGAAATTGCAGTTTGAACTTAGAATACTTTTATTATATTGAATTCGAGGTTTATGTTGCAGATGTAAGTAAAAGCGTCGCGTTATTAGAACGAGGCGTTTTATCAGCTCTAGGTCATATAGCCTCGGTAGCATCGATTTACCAGTTATAGCTCGAAAGCTCATCAGAAGATGCACAACAAGGAACACGGAACATGTAATAACATGGTACAAGCAACAATGTGCATCAGCATATACGCAAGTTAGTAGAGTGCCAAACGAAAATGAATCAACATGCCTCAATGAACAAATGCAAGCATAAAACAAATGTAAACCTATACAATCCTAAGTACTCATGGTGGGTGCGTTAAATAACTTCAATTAATATTATTTTTCCTCGGGCTTTCAACCGGATTCACAAAGTACCCCACCGTGTGTTAAACAACACCACAAGGGACCTGTTACATTTTCATAGGAAAATTTACCATCAATATTCACTCATTAATAATATTCATCAAGTTTCGCAAGTTAAAGTGTTAAATATTCGGATTTGCCATCCGAAATTTACAATTAAAAACCCAATGCTTGGATTGTTATTATGTCCAAAGAACCCATCATTAAATGTTTAATTATAGTGCGAAATTATCTAAAAATAGGCTTTTTAGACCAAAAGTTCGGATCCTCTTGACCAGATTCGAATTTCGCTTGAACTGAGGACGACTCGCCGAGTCGAGGTCCTAATTTTGGATCCTCATCCAGATTTCGTTCCTACCCGAAGTACAACCCGCGATACTTTGAACCGAAATTTGACTCATGCGAAGTTCGGGTCTCCCACCCGAAATTAGGTGTCATCCGATGTTCGTTCCAACCCGAATTCGGGTCTCAACACTTAGCAACCCAAAGAAACTAGGTTTTATCATTTCAAACAAGTAATTGGTTTTAAATATCCTAAGTTTTTGGAAAAGGCTCAATCAGTTTACCAATATTTTATGATAGAAGGTACATGGGACGCGGGTTCAAGTCTTTCTTTTTTCAATCATTGGAAGAAGTCTTAACCCAAGAGGATGAGAAAAGAAGTGAAAATGAATAAAGGAAAATTTCTTTTAAATATGAAAAGCTAAATGAGAGTTATGCTTACAGAGTACCCACTCTTAGGGAAGATTTCTTTGATAGCTATTCATCAACTGAAATGAACGCCAAACCTGTTAAACCAATCCCCCATCCGTACATTCCTACAAAACTTCTTCAACTCAAAATAAATGTTTTAGAAAAGGACTCAAGGAAAGCTCAAGAGAAAGCACTTGGTTATCAAGAAGCTCTTCTCAAAAGCGAGGAAAAATTGGTGAAAGAGGGTTTTGAACAAAGTGTAGAACTAACCTATTTAAAAGAACGTTTGACACTATTTCAGAAAGGTTAAGTTCTCATATAAAAGATTCAAAAACCTCTCCTCCTGCCAAAGTCCCGCATGCATCATCAGATAAAGGTAAATCTAAGATTGAGATACCTATAATCGTTCTTAAAGGTGAGTTCAAACTCTTCAAAAACCGAGGTTTCAAAGAAGGCTAAGAGTCAATCTGAGTCTTCCAAGAAACCCACTCACCAAGGAAATTTCTCTAAGTCTAAGTCTTCCAAACGTTACAGATCATGTGAGAAGAGTTCCCAAAACTACTATGCAAGATTTTTCATGGTTTTTCGTGAAGAAGGCTGAAGTGCCAAGTGATTTTGTTTCTAGAGATAGGATGAATGTAATCTCGGAAAACAATGTTTGTTCTGCTGTAACGGATTCTATTTCTTGTTTGAAATATTCATTTGCGGGCTTGTTTACTTTATGTCCAACTAGAATTAGACGTCAAGTACCTGAAATGAATAAATTTGTGCCTTATCCTGTAAAACGAATAGTGCATTATTGGCCTCACCAAAACTTGATTCATGTATCTTACCTAGGCCTACACCAAAATCAAATACAAAACAGGTTTCAAAAAGTCCAAAACCAAAGGCAACTTCGTCGCCCAAGGTTTCAAAGCCAGTTGGGTCCAAACAGAAATGGATACCAAAATGTTCTGCATCTAGACCACACAAATGTGCAATATGGATTCCTAAAACTGTGAATGTGCCATGTACACTTGGGACACCTAACCAAAAAGGACCTATCGTAAGATGGGTACCCAAAGTTGTGTGATTTAATGCATATGGTTCTTGGTTACTTCGGATCAAGACCTGCACCTCAAAACAATGGCTTCTAGTTAACTCAGACTAGGACCCGTTCTTCTGTTAGTCGGTTTATGTACAATTTTGTGCTAAAACCGACAAGTTTGGCTTCTGTACACTCAGCTCAGGCTTCGATCTAAACACTTCATGTATTCTCAACAACTCGTTTCTATTCACGGTTTGCATGTCATTTTCCGATGGATTTGTTTCATATGCCTAAGAATATTTATTGTAACAAATTGTGTTTTCAGGCAAAATCCATTTGGTACATGGATTCGGCTTGCTCAAAGCACATGACTGTGAGGAAAGAGTTGCTGTCGAATATAGTAGAATTGTATTGTGGGACAGTTAAGTTTGGTAACGATAATCATGCTCAGATCAAAGGTTACGGGGATTTAGTTCTAAATAATCTAGTCATTAAGGATGTTGACTATGTTTTAGGGCTATCACATAATCTATTTAGCATAGGAAAACTCTGTGACAAAGGACTAGAAGTCACATTTAGGGCTAAGAACTATAGTGTTAAGAGCTGTGACAAGAAAGAAATTCTAACTGGTTCCCACAACTCAAACCTGTACACCATAGACGTTGCTAAGCTTATGGTCAAGGATAGCATTTGTCTGTTATCAAAAGCCTCATCAAAGGACTCTTGGTTATGGCATCGGAGGCTATCCCATCTGAATTTCGAAAATTTGAACAAGCTTGCATCAAAACAACTGGTTAAGGGTCTCCCAGAGCTTCGTTACGAAAAAGACCATTTGTGTGGAGCATGTGAGAAAGGAAAGATGAAGTGAACATCTCACAAGCCAAAGCCCGGACCATCATCACAAATAGTGTTGGAGTTACAACATATGGATTTATGTGGTCCTATGAGAATGCAAAGCTAAAACGGGCAGCAGTACGTGTTGGTTATCGTTGACGATTATTCACGATATACCTGGTTAAAATTCTTGCGATCCAGGGATGAGACAGCTCAAGAATTCATAGACTTCATCAAGAGATTCGAAACCCAACAGCAACTGTCAGTACAGTCAATCCGATCTGACAATGACACGGAATTCAAGAACTCGGTAGTAAAGAATTTTCTGTGATCCAAGGGTATTCACCATCAGTTTTAAGCTACACAAACACCTCAACAAAATGGTATTGTTGAGAGACGTAACCGTACCCTTGTGGAAGCCACTCGCACAATGCTGAACTATTCAAAGCTACCTCTGTTCTTGTGGGTTGAAGCCGTGTCAACAGAGTGCTACACGCAAAAACGCTCACTTATTCATAAGTGTTTCAATAAAACACCTTATCAACTCTTTTTAAATAAAGTTCCTTATATCAAGTACTTACGAGTGTTTGGTTGCAGGTGCTATGTGCTGAACGACAATGACAACCTCGAAAAGTCCAACGAGAAAGCGGATGAAGCGATCTTTATTGGATATTCATCCAACTCAAAGGCATATCGCGCATTCAACACTCGTCCCAGGACAGTAAACGAGAGTGTGCATATCATATTCGATGAAATGGCTGAATTGGCTCCAGAAGTTGACCAATCAGGACCACACATTACTAAGATGCCTGGAGACTCATCTCAATCTACTTATTTTTCTTCTTCTGGTTTACTTCATTTATTTGATCCTTTTTATGTAGAATTTTTTGGTCCTAGTATTAATTCTTCTTCTGTTTCTTCTTCCGCAGTCAACACATCCTCGTCTGTGATTCAGCTGCTCAACTATCACCCTCAGATCCACCAATTCTTTCATCAATCCATACATCGTTACTTCATCATCTTCACCTTCCACCTCATCCACAGACACTCCTCACGTTGAATCTACTCCATTTATACCCTTACACATTGTCTCAAACATTATCCCTCTAGAAGACCAAACAGAACCTGAACCGGAACCAGTGGTATCTTCACTCGAAACCATCGATCACAACTTTTCATCCATACCCACCCTCACCACTGAGATTCCATCACGTTCACCCCTGCCACACAAGTGAAAATGGACCCGTAATCACCCAACCGAACAGATCATTGGTAATAGTTCTACCGGGGTCCAAACTCGAAGGGCATCTGCTAATGAATGTCTCTTTGCGTCATTCCTTAGTATGATAGAGCCTGATCGTGTGGATGAAGCCTTGAAAGACCCAGACTGGATAGTAATAATGAAGGAAGAGCTCAACCAGTTCGAACAACTAAGAGTATGGCGGTTAGTTCCCAAACCAAAAGGCCAAGCCATAATCGGGACCAAGTGGATCTTAAGAACAAACGAGACAAAAACGGCATTGTGGTAAGAAACAAAGCGAGATTAGTCGCCAAAGGCTACCGACAGCAAGAAGGCAAAGATTATGACGAGACTCTCGCTCCAGTTTCATGGATTTAAGCTATCAGAATCTTCTTGGCATATGCGACACACAAGGACTTCAAGGTGTACCAAATGGTCGTCAAGACAGCCTTCTTGAACGGTGAACTAAACGAAGAGGTGTATGTTGAACAACCACAAGGCTTTATTGATGCACATAAACGAGACCATGTTTATGTACTAGATAAAGCCCTCTAAGGTTTAAAACAAGCACCTCGAGCATGGTATGACAGTCTCTCTAATTTTCTTATCTCTGCTGGTTTTAGTCAAGGTGTGGTGGACACAAACCTGTTCACTAAAAAGGAAGGCCCGCACATAATGCTAGTCCAAATATATGTAGATGATATTATATTTGGATCTACTGACCATAGGTTTTGTAAGGATTTTTCATCCTTAATGGAGTCTAGGTTTGAGATGAGTATGATGGGGGAAATGAATTTTTTCATCGGATTACAAGTCAAACAACTTGAATATGAGATATTTGTGAACCAGTCGAAATATACTCTTGACATTCTCAAGAAGTATAAGTTAGACTCTTGCACGACTATCACAACTCCCATAGCTTCAAACTGTATGTTAGACACTGATCCTACCGGGAAGATTGTCGATAACACAACTTACAGAGGGATGATTAGTTCCTTACTCTATCTTACGGCCAGTAGACTGGATATAATGTTCTCTACATGCCTTTGTGCTCGTTTTCAGGCTGACCCGAAAGAATCACACCTCACTGCGGTAAAACGCATATTTCGTTATCTTAAGGGTACACCCGATCTTGGTCTATGGTATCCAAAGGGAACCAATTTTGATCTTACCGCGTTTTCAGATGCTGATTTTGCAGGTTGCAGACTAGACAGGAAAAGCACTTTAGGTGGGATTCAGTTTTTGGGTGACAGACCGGTGAGTTTGTCTTCCAAAAAGCAGAACTGTGTCTCCACATCCACAGCTGAGGCTGAGTATGTAGCCGCTACAAGCTGTTGCTCTCAAGTGCTGTGGATGAGAACACAGTTACGTGATTATGGCTTTTCTCTCACCAACATCTCAATATACTGTGATTTCAAAAGTGCAATGGCCATTTCTTGCAATCCCGTGCAGCACTCACGAACAAAACACATAGACATCAGGTATCATTTCATTAAAGATCACGTAGAAAAAGGAACAATTGAATTATATTTTGTAGGCACGAAATTTCAACTTGCTGATATTTTTACTAAGGCTTTTGACGAACCTCATTTTCAGTTCTTAGTATCTCAAATCGGCATGTTAAATCCACCTTCTATTTATATTTCAGATATTCTCTAAATAATTCTATTTTAAACAAGTAATTGTTTGAAATTCATTTATTTAGAAAATATCTGACTTTTAAATTTAAAGCTAGTGTTACAAAATTGTATTCAATATTTCTTTATCTATGTATATCTTTAATGTTGATGATCCTGAAAGTTGCTATGTTAATTGTTCAATATTGAGTGGGACGCTAAATAAATCCAGGTTTGTCTGAATTTCAAAGAGTATAAGGGTTTTAGGGCTTAATGTAAGCGGTTAATTGTTTATTTGAGGGGGAGTAAATCAGTATGTGTAGTGTACTTTATTTTACTTTATTTTATTTTATTTTACGTTATTCTTAAAGTTAACTTTCTTTATTTTTAAGTAACCGTACTCTGAAAAACACAAAAAAGATTTTATGTCTTTGTATTCAGTTTTATTTGCCATATATTTTGAAAAATTCAAAAATATTTTTATCATCTGTCTTTGTTTAATTTTTTTACTTAGTTAATTTTTACTTAGCAGTTTAATCAAAAAAAAATTAAAATATTAAAAAGAGTTTTATTATTTGTTTAGTTTTTTTTACTTAACTGTGTCTTAGGAAATTTAAAGAAAACTCAAACATATTTTTGATTGGGCCAATTTTTATTTAGTTAAAGTTTAATTTAGTCCATTTAAGGTTTGACCCAATTTGTTTGTAGTTTGTTTGGCCCATCGGCTGAAATAAAGCACGAGGGTCATTCTCGCCCGATCCGACCCGCCTATATATAGGCGGGATTATGTTTTCTTCTCCACTACGCAACTTTTCCTTCTTCGCCGTCGACCAAACACACCGCCATTGTTGTCATTTTTCAAGACTCCAAGCTCGTTTCTCAACCATTTCTCTCAGTTTTTCTTGCGTTTTCCTTCACATCTATCATAAGGTAACCCATTTCTTACTTTACTTTGCATTTTAACTTCCATTTAGGATTTTTTTTTTAATTTTCTAGAATTTTAAGGGTTTTTAATCTCGATTTTTTGCATTTTTAGGTTAGTAAATCAGTTTTTTATAAGTAAATTCAGTTAAATAAAATGTTCCTTATCAGTATTAGCTTTAGGATCTGCATTTTGATGCATTTTTATGAAGTTTGATACAGTTCACGTTGGCATGTGCATGAACTCATTAAATGCAAAAGTTTTTCTAAGTGTAAACTTGGGTCCATCCGAAATTCGGATGCCTGTTCCAATCTCGGATACATCCGAAAGTCGGATGACATTCCCTAAATATAAATTTTTACTTTAATGTTTCATACTCAATGGACCACATCTGAATTTCGGCTCACCCGAAATTCGTATCTCTTGACAACCTACACTTAGAAAATATATAAACATTATCTTTGGTCCACCCGAATTTCGGTCGGTCCCTAAGGATGACATTTATATATTTTATAAAACTAAGTGTATGACCACCGCAATTCGGGTCCATACGAATTTCAGACCCACTCTGAAATTTGTAACTTCATTTTTTAGCCTAAGTGTTTACTGTACCATTCACACCCGAATTTCGGGTCCATCCGAAACTCGGGTCCCCCACATGTTTTTCTTTACTTCGTTTTTCAATAAATTTTACTTTTACAAGCATCATCCCATCCGAGTTTCCATCCTACCCAAAATTCGGATCATATCATTCGAGTTTCCATCCAACCCGAAATTCGATTCATCAACCGAATTTCAACACTTAGCATTTTTTTCTTTGTTTTTTCATTTGCATTTCATTTTTTAAATATTAATAAAAAAAATAAAAATTTCATGTCCTTTGAACCGTTGGTTTTAGTTCAAATAAGTGTTTGAGTGAACACGTCTATTCTAATATTGGTCTCTCATCGATCGACTTTGGATTTTATTTAGTAGAACTTACATTCTATTGATAAAAATCTCGATGCTTTAAATAGAATAGACTGGTTCAATTTCACACTTATTTCAGACTTAATATTAATGTATTACTTATACATAAGAATGTTGAACTAATTGTGGTGCCTTTCTACAGGACTATTGGATCCTCAGATTACCCTAACCATCCCCCATCCTCCCATCCCTAATAATAACCAACAATTGCCAGAGGGTACCCTTCTTTCCATCAATCAATTTACAGAGTTTGCTCCTCACAATAGGCAATTAGACCTCTCAATTCTCCTTCTGAAGCCGAGGATATCACTTTTGATATCCTCAAAGGCCACCCAATATTATATTCCATAACTACCGCCATCTCTGTACCCATAATCTATCATCAACAATTCTGGCACCACCTGACATTTATCAATGAGGCAGTCCCTCACTTCACTACTAAAATAGACTCCGTACCCATACGCTTAACCTTGAAGCCATTCGCCACATTCTTCGCCTCCTAATCGAAAACTTCTACATCACCAAACACTCCTATGCCCCAATTCCAACCCCATCCCAAGCACTCCAAGAAGTCCAATCAATCGAGTGTGATGGTAACTATCAAAACCATCAGACTTTAAGACGAAGCAACTCTAGTCTCACTGGAGGGTTTTCTTAGATATAATAAATAAATGCTTCACTGGAAAGCATTCAGGGCATGATTTTGCATCCATACATGTGCTTGCCATGTTGCCACTTTCGCATTTGACTGACATTTTGATTATGCGGAATTCATCTTTGATGAGCTAAAGATGGCAATCCAGGATAGAGGGACCAAACGAGAAAGAAAATTCATACCATTTCAGAGATTCCTCTAATTGTTCATTCAGTTCGCCATGGACTAGGATGATGACATTCATCACAAGCCCGAATCAGACGTATACAAGACGGTTGCACTTCAACGTGTCAAGATCCCGAGGGAAATACCTCGAGTACAAGTTGAATATTCTGTTGTCACTGCTACGAATGGCCGATCAAAGTCTAGAAAGGGTAAGGGTATACTACCAGGGAGTGTATCCAGATGAGGCTCTGTCATAACCGATAAAGCCAACCACATCTGAAGGTGAGAAGATGACGAGTGAGGACGAGGGTGTATAGGAGGCTATTGAAAATATTTTGGGATCAGGGGAGTGGGAGATGACTGTTGAGAGGGAGGGAGTAGCAGGTGAGCGGCCAGAGAATGGTGATTTTGAATGCACCGTCTCTGACCCTTTGAGGGCTGAGAGAATAATCGCTGAGGGAGTCCAAACACCCCAAAGACGGACTATCCCGCAAAAGGACACTAGTCCAGTGGTCGAAATTACCCAATCCAGCCACTCAGGTTCGCCTCAAAGGGCAAAACACGGGGATATTGCGCAACACCATCTTCCCTTCATTCGGATACGGGAGATGATGAAATAGGTCACATGCCGCTCCCAGTGATCGCCGTGTAATTAACCACAGATGATTCTCAACCACAAATCACTCCGCACGTGCTCGACGCCTCCGTAGCATGGCCGCACACACCCCGAGACACCTCCGTGGCGTCTCCAGAAACTTCCAGATCTGCACTCCCAACTAGGGAGGCAGAAAGGACGGAATAAAGTCCTGAAGCGGCCACACAAATGCCATCTGCTTCAGGCCATCAAAGGATAATACCCGCGATGTTAACGACCGCTCTGCATGACGCTAGTCTTGTTACCCAGGCTGACTTGGACGCCCTCAAGGCCGCTTCCGAGGAACAACATTCCTCCCTTCTTTCTTTCTTGAAGGGAAAGGGTGTTGCTACTCAGGAGTTGCCACCAGGAACCTAATCAGTTCAATCCACAACAGTCCTTCAAGAGCAGATTGCAACGACCGCAGTGATTTTCATTGACCAAATCGGAAGCCTCAAAAGGCAAATTCTGCGCGTCGAGGATCAGATGAACAGAAGAATGTAAGGTCTTGACTCTACGGATCTATCTCGACGCGACACCTTCCAACGAGTGCGGAATCCTCGTTAGCGGCTTGATGGTAAGATCACACACACGGAAACACGGAGACTACCACGGTGATAGACGTGCAACTTAGAACGCCCCGACACGGTGATTCTCTCCTCATGAAACTCTCTGATTGCAATCAAGTTCGAGATCGCCTTCTGCTAATCCTCTAACAAATTCTGCAAAAGTCTAATAATTAATCGAATTACCCCTTAATTATACTGACAGATTCGAGTTTGTCTAGGACGAATTCGAATCTGGCCCAAGGCCTATTCGAATTTGTCCTCAATGACAAATTCGAATTTACCTAAATTCGAACCTCACATATCAAACTTATATTTGAACTTATGTTTTATCTTAAGTTTGAATTCATCTTTGAACTTTATGTTTAAACTTCTCGTAATACATTACACCAAGTTCAAACATACAAACAATCAATATCAAACACACATAATCAAACATATATCAAACATGTGTTAATATTCAATATCAAGTAGATAGACTTTTACAAAATGCTATCTATACTTAGACTGCTATCGTCACACAGGATGTACTAACAGACTCCCCCTTGACAATAGCTTCTAACTATTTACATTTTGACTATGTACTAAGGTCTATTCAAGATGCTTCCTGCATAAAGACCCTGTTCTACACAAACCTTGACTACATTCTGATACTTTTTCGCTTCAGACTCCATATGCGCATCACACGAGATTTTATGAACATGAAGTACTTGAAGATCATCTTTGGACAGGTTGACCAGGTGCAACGGATCATACACTCTTAGAATCACCTTTTCTTCGAGGTCTTCCATTACTGCCTCACCTGTCTCACTTTCAACATACCACAAGTTGAGGTTTCCTAACACATTTTGTGGCATAGGCTTCAGAGGGACTTTCTTTAAGCATCTAACTGGCTTGTATTGTATTTTCATCCATAGCCTACCAGTTAGAGGATCAATTCTTGTATGGTCCATAACTCTTTTGCCTATTCGTGGGTTTAGCCTTTCAAACTTCTTAGACCTCCCTTCCCTTCTGATAATCTTAGCAATTATTTCAGCATAGGGATCGTCTCCGATATTAACTAGCTCTTTCCACGCTAACGCCTTTTGTAACAACCTAACTTTTGGTCAAACATGTATTATTTGATTTGAGATAATAATGTAATTTTATTACATTATTTATGTTACAATTTAATTAAGTATGAAAATATTTAACTATTATGAATTATTAAAAATGATTAAATTAAAAGAGATGTAAAATACAAAAGTATAGTGGGTTAAATTTCAAATGTAGCTGATTAAGCATATAAACCAAATTATTGGCTTAAATGCCATTTAACACACCATTAAAATTTTCACACACACTCTCTCCCTAATATCACTCTAACCTACGGCTACTTCAACAAATTCATCCAAGAACATCATAAATTTGCAATTAATTCAAGATTCAAGACAAGAAGGAGTTACAAATATCATCAATCAATTTGAATCAACAAAGATTTGAGGTAATTCTTAATTTATATTTCAAGAATTTTAGAGGTTTGGTTCGGTTTTGATAAAAACCGAAACCAAAGAAATTATAACATGAATTTGATATTGCATGTGTATAAATTTGATAGATAATTATGTAAAGAAGTATATAAAAGTGATAGAAACAAAATTTGTGGCTTGGATCATTCAAAAAAGAAGAAATTGAAATTTTTGGTAAAATATATTCTTGGCAAAATATTAATATTTTGGATGATCTTGATCAATTTATTATGTCATTGATAGGGAAAATGTATAAAATCAACCCAATAATGATAATATAACTATATTTTAAGTTGCATGTTGATAAATATGAATTTTGTGAATTTTTGATAAAAATCCGTATGAACACAACAAGAACGTGAAGAACATTTTCTGGAAAAATTATAAGTGTAAGGATCCGAATTCGGGTAGGACCGAATTCGGATGAGGCTTATTTCGGATGACTGTTTCGGATCTTGCTTGGTCCGAATTTGATTGCCCATTTCGGATGATGTTCCATTTCGGACCACATGTTTAATTCGGATATTATACTTCGGATCTTAAGTTTTCGGTTGGTCCTAATTCGGGTTAGCCATCCGGTCCGAATCCGGGTCCTGATCCGGATTGGTCCGAATCCGGATGATCAATCCGGATGGTCCGAATTTAATGGATCCGATTCTGAATAACATATGTTGATACTTTAAATCAAAAATAAATACAAGACTCTTAATATTATGATTAATGATGATAAATAAAGCAATAAGATATGTATATTTATACATATATAAATATATCTCTTGAGAATTCAAAGAAACACAGAATATGAACAAACGAAAGATTTATGAATGATCAATTATCAGAATCAGAAGAATTAATGATTTATAAAGCTAAAAGCTAATGATGTGACATGATATGATTCTGGACAGGTTCAGTGAAACTCTGAACATAGATTTAAAGATATTGATAGCGGGTCAAAGAACTGAAAAGAAAGCCAGAATTCTGATTAAAGATAAATCTTGAGATAACTCAGGCAGTGGATTATAAATCTGCTTGATAAAGTCCCCAAACTGTGAGTTATAGATATTCAGCATTTCATGCGAGATTTCCGGTTGAGACATATTGTTGATGATAGATTACTTGACATTCATGTATGATCAGCTGAATTGAGACCTATGCTCACTATGGTTCGGTGATACACGGTGTATCATGAAAGCTATTTGATTATCATTTCACATGACATTGCATTACAGTTCATTTCAGATACTGCTATGAGATTTATTGCTTTCATGACTTTGATGACTTAAGCTTTCTTTATTGCTCAGACATTTGACTTATTGATTCAACTTGATTAGCCTTGTCGGTCTATTGTTCTAGACCATGCTATTTCACCAGTTCTATTGAACTTGGTAATGACCCTCCGATGTTCCGCCATGTTGATTTACTGGTTGCTAGCCCAGTATGTGGCTGATCCCCACGATTTAAGCGTGAGCGTGGCTTGATAATGTGTCTCAATCATGAGTGGCTGTAGCAGCAGTCAAGATATATCACGCTAGACCTATGATCCGCTTGATAATGTGTGAAATTTTGAAAATCTATAATCTCACTAAGCATTGCTTACAGTTGCTACTTTACATTTTTACAGGAAAAGATAAAGGGAAGTCTGTTGGACCGTTCTTAGGTCATTCAAGATCCAAGTTTTGAAGCTTTCACAGATCACTACTCAACAAACTTTTCGGTACTGACTGGAAGATGACAATTGTCGTGGTTTTGGGTAGTTGATATGATTGTATGATGTAGTGTATTAGATTAGATGGTACCCTTTATAAGTTTAATTGGAAAACTGTAAACTGTATTAAACTTAATCCTAATGTTTGTACTTGTAATTTATAATTCCGCAACTTAATTACTCTATCTTAGTTATGATTGATATCGTGTTGCAAGATGTGGGACCTAGACTCTGAGGATTGCCCCGTGAGGGGTGGTCTTCACAGGATGGTATCAGAGCCCATAGTTTGAGTGAATCAAGTATTACGTGAGTAATACTTGATCTCAAACTGAAGCAATACATATGTATCAATCATTTAGGTGGTTTGAACTGAGATAGGATGTACAGACTGTTAGGATGGGAAAAGGGTACTTAGATCTAAGTCTATAAACTGATAGTTAAATGATTTTAATTTTCAGTAAAGATGTCAGGATCAGGTGACATACCAAACAACATGACTCCACAACAGATGTTTGAAATGATGCAACAACTATTAGCCCATCACTCTGAACAACAAAATAAGATTATGCAAGAACAGTTTCAGGCCAGAGATGAGGCCGAAGCTAAAAGACATGATGATAAAAGAATAAGCGAAAAGAAAAGCAAGTTCAGAACAATGAATCTGATTCTGATAACTCGAACCCTGAAACCCAAATTGAGCAGCCGAAAGGCTGTAAGTTCAAAGATTTCAAAGCAAGCGGTGCCCTGAACTTTGAGGGTAAAGTCAATCCAATTCAGGCGATGGATTGGATCAGCCATACTGAAGAGATCTTTAGAATCTCTGACTGTTTAGAATCCAAGAAAGTGAGTTATGCTTCAGCATTGTTTATTGGTGCTGCCCGTGCCTGGTGGAAAACCCAGAGGAGTATTTATGGCGAGGAAGTTATTCAGACTCTAGAATGGAATCAATTCCTAGATATGTTCAATGCGAAGTATTGCCCTGTTGATCAACGAGACAAGATGGAAGTTCAATTGATGCAGCTGACTCAAGGAACCAAATCTGTTGACGAGTACGAGCATGAATTCTCGCGGCTCTATGGTTATTCATCATATCAAGTAGCCACTGAAGAAAGAAAGATGAATCGATTCCGCGGAGGGCTTAACCCGAGATACCGACATCCAATGAGCGCAATGAAGTATAAGTCTTATCTGGAAATGGTTAAAGCAGCGAGGCAGATGGAGAGAGAATATCTAGAGTACGGCGATCAACTCTATGCTCCATCAACTAACCCGACATGTCCTTCTCCTCTAAAGAAGCAAAGATTCGGTCGATTCTTTAAGCCAAACAAGTCTCAGTCCCAGCAACCCCAGCAATCTCAGCGGTACAGCTCGCCTCAGAGAGCTCAAGCTTATTCTCTAACGAACGAACCACGATTCTGCAAGAGATGCAGAAAATCACATATGGGATTGTGTAATCCGGATGACGTCACATGCTTTGCCTGCAGCAGAATTGGCCATAGCAGTGAAGAGTGTCCCCAGCGAGGACTTGGGTGTGCGAAATGTGGAAAACGAGGACACTTTATGTATTAGTGTCGTAGTGGGCAACGAGGTTAGTCACAGTCGTCAGCCGGAGGATCTACAATGAAAAGTTCAGCTGCAACTCCAACAGCAAGAACTAGAGCATTTCAGATAACAGCCGAAGAAGCAAAGGAAACCCCTGACGTGACGTTCATGCTTAATTCAATCCCTGCCCGCATATTATTCGATTCCGGTGCTAGTCGTTCCTTCATATCATCTACTTTTGCACAAAGATTATCCAAATCTTCATCGAAACTTCCTGTCGTGATTGATATTGAGACAGCCAGTAACAACTATGTTATGGCTGATTCCGTATACCGTAACTGCACTCTACTCGTTGATAACATTGTATTTATCTCGATCTTATTCCGATTCCATTGAAAGAATTTGATGTCATCATCGGCATGGACTGGCTAATGAATAACGACGCTACGATCGTCTACAACCTCCGAATTATCAGAATCAAGTCTTCAGACGGCCGAGTGTTAGAAATCAAAAGCGAGAAACAAAAAGGTGCTCATTGTTTCATATCCGTCGAAAAAGCGTATATATATTTATCTAAGTGTCATGAATCTTATCTGTGTTTTGTCTCGTCTGAATCCGTCTCTGAAGATAATAAGAAATCCATTTCCGATATCCCAATCGTCTGTGAGTTCCCGGACGTATTCCCTGACGATATTTCTGGAGTGCCACCGGAACGTCAAGTCGAATTCGACATTGACTTAGTTCCTGGTGCGGCTCCTATCGCTAAAGCTCCCTATAGACTTGCGCCTGCAGAAATGCAGGTAATGTCTAAGCAATTGTAAGATCTGTTAGAAAAGGGATTTATCCGACCAAGTTCATCTCCGTGGGGTGCACCTGTCTTATTTGAAAAGAAGAAAGACGGAACTCTCCGAATGTGCATCAACTACCGCGAATTGAACAAAGTCACTATCAAAAATAAATATCCTCTGCCCAGGATTGATGATCTATTTGATCAGTTACAAGGAGCCAACTACTTCTCCAAAATCGATCTTCGTTCTGGGTATCATCAATTGAAAGTTAAAGATGAGGATATTCCAAAGACAGCCTTCCGAACAAGATACGGTCATTACGAATATCTCGTAATGCCTTTCGGTTTAACAAATGCACCAGCGGCGTTCATGGATCTCATGAATCGTGTGTGCAGACCCATGCTGGATAAGTCAGTTATCATATTCATAGACGATATCTTGATTTACTCCAAAACGGAGGCTGATCATGTTAATCATCTACGACAACTGCTAGAGTTAATTAGAAAGGAAAGACTCTACGCAAAATTTTCTAAGTGCGAATTCTGGCTCAGACAGGTACAACTTTATATCGTCTTGAGTCATTCTTAAGCGTTCTTTGTTTGAATAAAACTTGAAATTCTACCTCGATTTCTTTATAGATCCAATTCCTTGGCCATGTTGTATCTGGCGAAGGTATTTCAGTTGATTCTTCTAAAGTCGAGGCCGTTCAGAAGTGGCAAACACCTCGCAATGCCTCCGAAATCAGAAGTTTCCTTGGATTGGCTGGTTACTACCAGTGATTCATTAAGGACTTCTCGAAGATTGTTGTGCCACTTACGATGCTAACACGAAAGAATACACCTTTCGTATGGGCGGATAAACAGCAAGAGGCATTTGAAACTCTGAAACAGAAGTTTTTTCAAGCGCCGATCCTAGCCTTACCAGAAGGTAATGATGACTTTGTCGTTTACAACGATGCATTAGGATGTGTTCTCATGCAAAGGAGAAAGGTTATTGCCTACACTTCAAGGCAATTGAAAGACTACGAGAAAAGTGCACCAACTCATGATCTTGAGTTGGCTGCCGTTACCTTTGCTCTGAAAATCTGGCGTCATTATCTCTATGGGACTCGGTGTCAGCTCTACACCGATCATAAAAGTCTTAAGCATCTATTTACTCAAAAGGATCTGAATATGAAACAGCGTCGGTCCTTGGAACTTATCAAGGACTATGATTGCGAGATCCTATATCATTCCGGCAAAGCCAATGTAGTCGCGGATGCCTTGAGTAGAAAGACGTATCCAGAAAAGTGTTGCTATGCCCTAACTCCTGTTATATTCTCTTCTGATGTTATTGAAGACATCAGATCTGCTCAAGCTGAAGCACTTAAAGAAGAAAATATATGTTCTGAAAATCTAAAAGGGCAACTTCAGTTTTTATCTATGAATCATTTGGGACTTCAATGTCTCCAGGGAAACCGAGTCTGGATTCCTAAATATGGTTCTATTCGCAACACTCTTCTATCTGAAGCTCATCAGTCCAAGTTATCTATTCATCCTGACAGCTCAAAGATGTACTTTGAACTAAAAGCTGATTATTGGTGGCCAGGAAAGAAGAAAGACATCGGTCAATATGTTGAAAGCTGCAGAGTCTGTCAGATGGTTAAGGCAGAACATCAGAAACCCTTTGGAGATATGCAACCACTGCCAGTTCCTGAGTGGAAGTGGGAGCATATAACCATGGATTTTATCACCAAGTTGCCAAAGACCAAGAGACAACACGACTCCATCTGGGTAGTCGTGGATCGATTGACAAAGTCAGCTCATTTTATACCGATGAAAGAGACATACTCTCTTGATAGATTGGCACAAATGTACATCACTGAAGTCATTTCTCGTCACGGTGTGACAAAATCTATCGTATCTGATCGTGATAGCCGTTTCACTTCAAGGTTCTGGAAAGCGTTGCAAGACGGGATGGGTACTCGAATTTCCATGAGTACTACTTATCATCCTAATGCAGATGGCCAGAGTGAGCGTACTATCCTTACTCTTGAAGATATGCTTCGTGCTTGCATTCTTGATTTGGGTGGTAACTGGGATGACCATTTACCTTTGGTCGAATTCTCATACAATAACAGTTATCATTCAACGATCAAGATGGCTCCTTTGAAGTTTTGTACGGTCGAAAGTGCAGAACTCCCACCTGTTGGCGTGAAACAGGTGAATCGCCAATAGCGGGTCCTGCCCTTCTACAGTTGACTCATGAGAAGATTCAACTTGTCAGAAGGAATATATTTGAAGCTCAAACAGGCAGAAGTCATACTATGACAATCGACATCGATCGATTAGTTTTGCAGTTAACGATTGGGTGATGCTGAAAGTATCCCCAATGAAGAATGTGGTGAGATTTATAAAGCGAAATAAGCTAGCTCCGAGATTTATTGGCCCGTTCAGGATTGTTAAAAAGATAGGAAACCAATCCTATCGTCTTGAATTTCCAAGAGACTTAGCGGGAATACATCCGGTATTTCATGTTAGTCATTTGAGAGAAGTGCAGATACCATATATTAATCTGCAAATTGATGAGAAGCTCCGCGTGGTTGAAGAGCCAGAATGTATTCTGGACTCGAAGATCAAAAAGCTTCGCAATAAAGAGATACAGATGGTGCTCGTTCAGTGGAAACACAACAAAGGTTCGCATCAGTCTTGGGAATCCAGAGATGTCATGAAAGCAACTTATCCGAGTCTGTTCGAACATAGCTAACTTTGGGGACGAAGTTTGTGCGTGGTGGAGTGATGCAGCGTAGCAAATAGAAAACCAAAGATAATCCGTTGATTCCACGAATATCCGGAAGATCTTAACCAAACTCACGTTGATTCACAGGAATACCGCGAATTTGGCCTTCAAAATTGGTTCACACAAAGAACACAAATTTGGGAGAGAAAACTGAAGTTTCATAAAAATTGGAAGTGACCATCCAAGTTCACACATTACAATATAAAAAAGAAGCAGAAAAACATAAACGGGCCAAAATGATAATGGGCCAAACACACGGGCCAAAAAACTAAAGTCCAAACTGAAAGAAAAATAGAAAAATGCAAATTAAGTAGTCTTCGGGGCCTTTTTGGGCGAAAAGCAGGGCCCAAACCGCCTACAGCTATTTGCTAGCACGTCGGGCCTGTCCATACGGTCGTTTTGATATATGATAAGCCCAAATCGGATACCCGAGGCCCAAGTTATGGCCATTTTAGTGAGCCAATGTGGTCATGGGCCTCCAAGTATTCTAAGGCCCGGTCTTCTGCATCATGGAGCCCATTCTGTAACAACCTAACTTTTGGTCAAACATGTATTATTTGATTTGAGATAATAATGTAATTTTATTACATTATTTATGTTACAATTTAATTAAGTATGAAATTATTTAACTATTATGAATTATAAAAAATGATTAAATTAAAAGAGATGTAAAATACAAAAGTATAGTGGGTTAAATTTCAAATGTAGCTGATTAAGTATATAAACCAAATTATTGGCTTAAATGCCATTTAACACACCATTAAAATTTTCACACACACTCTCTCTCTAATATCTCTCTAACCTACGGCTACTTCAACAATTTCATCCAAGAACTTCATAAATTGGCAATTAATTCAAGATTCAAGACAAGAAGGAGTTACAAATATCATCAATCAATTGGAATCAACAAAGATTTGAGGTAATTCTTAATTTATATTTCAAGAATTTTAGAGGTTTGGTTCGCTTTTGATAAAAACCGAAACCAAAGAAATTATAACATGAATTTGATATTGCATGTGTATAAATTTGATAGATAATTATGTAAATAAGTATATAAAAGTGATAGAAACAAAATTTGTGGCTTGGATCATTCAAATAAAGAAGAAATTGAAATTTTTGGTAAAATATGTGTTCTTGACAAAATATTAATATTTTGGATGACCTTGATCAATTTATTATGTTATTGATAGGGAAAATTGTATAAAATCAACCCAATAATGATAATATAACTATATATTAAGTTGCATGTTGATAAATATGAATTTTGTGAATTTTTGATAAAAATCCGTATGAACACAATAAGAACGTGAAGAACATTTTCTGGAAAAGTTATAAGTGTAAGGATCCGAATTCGGTGTGAAGACCTCCTCTTCCGGGGCAGTCCTCAGAGTCTAGGTCCCATAAATTTCAATACGATATCAACCATACTAAGATAGGGTAATTAATTGCGGAATTATAAATTACAAGTACAAGCATATTAGGATTTAAGTTTAATACAGATTAAGTTTTTAAATTAAACTTATAAAGGGCACAAGTCTAATCTAATTCATGCCATCATATTATCAAAATAAATCTACCCAGATCACCATAATATCGTCATCCAATTAGTACCAAAATGGGGTCGCTGAGTAGAGGTCTATGAAACTTCTGTCTTGAGCGTGTAAGACCTAAGAACTAGGTCCGGCAGGTGACTTTCCTTTGTCTTTTCCTGTAAAAATGTTAATGTAGCAACCGTAAGCAATGCTTAGTGAGTAAATAGATTTTCAAATTAACATGCATGTCAAGCGGATCCTCAATCTAGCGTGATATGTCTTGGCTGCCGCTACAGCCCTCATGATTGAGACATAGAAGTCATAGAGTCGGATGATGCTCAGGCCACGCTCACGCTTAAATCGTGGGGATCAGCCACATACTGGGCTAGCTACCAGTAAATCAACGTGGCGGAACATCAGAGGTCATTACCAAGTTCAATAGAACTGGTGAAATAGCCAGGTCTAGAACAATAGACCAATCAGGGCTAATCAAGCTGAATCAATATGTCAAGTATATGCAAATGATGAAGCATACGTAATCAATGTCATGATAGCAATAATCTTAAAGCAATATCTGAAGTGAACCGTAAAAGCAATATCATATGAAAGGATAAGTCAAATAGCTATCATGATCCACTGGGCAACACCCAACCATGGTGTGCACAGGTCACAATCCAGCTGATAATGTGAATGTCAAATTAATCTAGCATCAACAATATGTCTCAACCGGAAATTCAAAGCATGTTAAATCTGAATATCTATAACTCACAGATCTGGGTCTTTATCAAACAGATGTAGAATCTGCCACCTGAGTTATCTCAGGATTTTTATCTTTGTCAATCTGTTCTGTCTATTCAAGTCTTTGACCCGCTTTAAATCTTTGTCTCTATGTTCAGAATTTCACTGAACCTGTCCAGAATTATAATATCAATATCATGTCAATTTTCATCGTCTTTTAGTCTTTAAAATCTTTAATTCTATCTGATTCTGATAACTGATAATCTTATCAATCTTTCATTTATTTATATTCTTTGTTTCATTAAATTCTCAAAAGCTTTCTATATATATATATATATATATATATATATATATATATATATATATATATATATATATATATATATATATATATATATATATATATATATATATAACCATAAGTATATGCATATAATCATTTATTTAATTAAAATATAAAAATAAATATTAGGATTCGGATCATCCCGGATTGGGTCCATCCGGATTCGGACCTATCCGGATCAAACACCCAGATTCGGACCAATCCGGATTGGTCATCCGGATTCGGACCAAATGGCCAACCCGAACTCGGACCTAATGATCATCCGAATTTGGATCAAAACCGAAATGGAACCATCCGAATTTGGCATCATCCGAAGTAGATACCCGAATTAGGATACATCCGAATTAGGTACCATGGCAAGATCCGAAATTGAGATCCGAATTGAGTACCATCCGAATTCGGTCCTACCGAATTCGGATCCTTAAACTTATATTTTTCCCAGAAATGTTCTTGATGTTCTTCATACATTCATACGGATTTTTTGTCAAAAATTTACTAAACTCATTTATATTAACATGCAACATAATATATTGATGTATTATCATTATTGGGTTAATTTTATACTATTTTCCCAATCAAAAAACATCCTAAATTGATCAAGATCATCCAAAAATGATGATTTTTGTCAAGAACACAAGTTTTCACAAAAGTTTCGATTTCATCATTATTTTGGACAATCTAACCCACAAATTTTGTTTCTATAACTTCTATTATCTTAAATTCATCATAATCTACTAAATTTATATACATGCAACACAAATTTCATATATATAATTCTTGTATTTTCGGTTTTCTATAAAAACCGAACCAAACACATAAATTTCAACATTTTAAGAAATTGTTACCTTTAAATCTTGCTAATTGATGATGAATGATGATTGTTGTATCTTCTCTTGACTTCAATTCCTCAATTAATTGCAATTCAATGAAATTTCTTGATGATTTGTGAGGTTAGCCGTGAACTTAGAGAGAGATTAGAGAGAGAGTGATTTTTGATGTTAATGATCTTAATGATCATTAATTTGACTTTTATATATCCATTTGATCACATTTGAATTTAACCCACTATACTTTTGTATAATACATCTCTTTTATTTTAATCATTGTTGGGAAATAGTTTAAGTATGTTCAAACTGTTAGTTAGACTTCTCAGACTGTTAGTAGAATTTACATGTAAATACAAAGTTCATGCTGCTAGTTGAAGAAACTCGAGCTGCCAGTGTAAAAGTTCAAGCTGCCAGAGCAAAACAACTCAAGCTGCTCAGTTCATGCTGTCAAGAGATTCAAGCTGCTCAACAGTTTAAGAAACAGAAAGTGCTTATTTTCAGGAAAGATATCTACACGAAGATTCCAGCATATCTACTATCAGAGAAGTCATAGTCCTTCAAGGAAACAAGTCCAAAAAGCAATATAAATAGACAGAATAGGTTTTCTATTGTATAGAAGTTTTCTGCATATTTTTGAGTCTGTAATTGCTTCATTGGTTAAGTTTTCTTAAGCCTCTAAGGTTGTAAAACCCTAAGAACAGTCTGTGTTCTTCGTCTAATCAAACAGATTAGAGGTGATTGTAATCATTGAATTCAGCAATACAAACAGTCTTGATTACTTCTTATGTTTTATGCTTCATTGGTTCTGAAAGTTTTTGTTAAAATAATTAAGTGTTATTCCGCAAACTTCTTAATTAAACTTTGATTCAAAGCAAGATTATTGATTTATACTCTGATAAATTTCAAATCAGTTAATCTTGGTTATTCAGTTTTAGATCCTGACAAGTGGTATCAGAGCCACAGGTCGTTCTTTGTTTTTCAAAGTCGAAAACTTTCTTTCAAATTTTTAATCTTTTACAATGGAATTTGAAAATAGCAGCAGTGGATCTGGGCAAGGACTCAAAGTGCCTATGCTCAAGCCCACTGAGTTTGAGATGTGGAAACTCAGGATTCAACAGCATATTCAATTCATTGATTATGCCATATGGGAAGCTGTTGAATTCCCTCCTGTAGTTGATCCAGAACTTGATGATGAGGGAAAACCAGTCAAAACTCCTCCAAAAACTGAACTTGAAAGGAAGGCTAAAATGAATGAAGTGAAAGCACTCACACTATTACAAATAGCCATTCCTAATGCTTATCAACATCAGCTCAAAAAGTTTTATACTGCTCACTCTCTTTGGAATGCCTTAGAGAAGAGGTTTGCTGGTAATGCCAGTACCAAGAGAAATCAAAAAGACCTCTTGAAACAGCAGTATGAAAACTTTTCTGGTAGCAAGAATGAAAACCTCACTCAAATCTTTGACAGGTTCAACAAACTGATAAGTGAACTGGAAAGTGCAAAGGTCAATCTGGATCAAGATGAAGTCAACAGAAAGTTTCTCCGATCTCTTGGAGAAGAATGGACAGTCTATGCTGCACAATGGAGAACAAAAGACACTCTTGATGAGATAGAATTGGATGATCTGTATAATAGTTTAAGAGTGTTTGAGACTGAGATTGATGCTAAAAAGAAATCTCTTTCTTATAATCACAATACTGCTTTTCTATCTTCTGAAAAATCTAATAACTGTGATTCTTTCTCAGGTGGTGATGGCAACTCTGCTGAAACTCACTATGAGGCCTTTGTTGCCAATGATGGATTATTTGCTCTAAATGTTGAAGACTTGGAACAAATTCATCCAGATGATCTTGAAGAGATGGATTTAAAGTGGCAACATGCAATGCTGACCATGAGAGCCAAAAGATTTCTGAAAAGAACTGGTAGGACCAACTTTCAAGCCAAGACAGAAGGCAAACCATCTTTTGATAAATCAAAAGTGGAATGCTATAAATGCCATAAGCTTGGTCACTTTGCCAGAGAATGTAGATCTCAAGGTCAACAGCCATCAAGGACTTCACAGCCCATCCAAGCGTCCTCATCAACAGCACTTGTCTCTCAAGAAGACAATGTGTTTGACTGGAGTGATCAGACAGAGGAAGAATTTCAAAATCAAGCACTTATGGCAGAAACATCAAATGTCTCCTCCACTGAACTACCATCTGAGGTAAATTCTAAACTCTGCTCTCAATCATGCAAAAATATGGTTAAAAAGTACAGAGATCATAATGAGAGCATGTGCAAAACTCTAGCTAAGATGGAAGAAAGGAGATATGAATATATGCAAGCCATAGAAGATCTGGAAAAACAGATCAATGATTATAAGGATAATGAGATTCAAATAGGGTATGATAGAACCTATCATGAATGGGAGAAAAAGGAACTCAATAAGAAAATAGAATCTCTGAATAAAAAGGTAGAAGAGACTGAACAGAAGGTGTTAGAGGCTAATAAGAAACTAGAATCTGTTAACATAGATCTAGGTAACTTCAAGTTGGCAAATCAAAAGCTGGAACACCTAATGGAAGTACAATTTAAAGACAGGGTGAAATCTCAGATTAATCCCAAAGAAGGTATAGGATATAGGGCCACTCCTCCTCCATACAACAACAAGTACATACACCCAATGAGTGAGGTTGCTGATAGACTTGTCAATGAACCACTAGATGAGTCTATGACTATTGTAGATCCTATCCTTGATAACAGTCCTGAATTAAAAGAAGATAAGAGTCAAAATAGAGACTGTGACACAAAGAGTGCACCCATAGAAGTCCAAGCTCCCAGTAAGAAAGGAAAAGAGAAGATGAGTGTATGCAATGCTACTCCACAAGTTTCTGTACATTCTAACTGTAACACTGCATCTTCATCAAAAGGAACTAAAAGAGGTAAAACTGTTTCTATCTGCACATGCCAAAAGCATGGTGTTCAAAAGTTTCCTAAACAACAGCAGGTAAGAGGAAACCAGAGAAACAAGAACCAGAAATTGACAGAAAAGTCTGGTGTTCCAATTCAAACTGTCAAAAGATGCTTTCACTGTGGAAGGAAGAATCACTTAGCCAAGGATTGTTTTTACAAACCAGCTGTTGCAAAACAGACTGTGCATCACACAAAATCAAATCCTAATCAGGCAAAGCACTCAAAAGTGAAACCTTCCACAGCAGCTCCAAAGAAAACATTTGATCACAGATTCTCAAAAGTAAATAAAAAACCGTCCACACATCAAAAACAAGTTTTGGCAAAGCCTAAATGAAGTTTTAAACAAATGTGGTGTGTCAAGGACAAATCTGTTGCTCAAACTGCTAATGCAAAAGATCAGACTGCTAAGTCAAAATCTGATGCTGTTAGTGCAAAAACTGAAACTGTTAGCACTACAAACACAGCTCAAGCTGCTGGGCATCAATCTGGAGCTGCTAGTGAATTATCTGAGACTGTCAGAAGAAAAGATGATCAAAATAGTTGGATACCTCATATTATCACTAAATACTCTCCAAAGACTCCATCAGTTGATCTCACTAAATATAAGAAGTCAAAGACAGTTTTTAGTTATGTCAATGTACAAGGCCAACCCAAAACCAATTTGGTTTGGGTTTACTCCACTACTAACTAAGCTGTTATTTGTGCAGGGCAACCACAGGTCTCCTCATAGATCAAGATGGCATCTGGACAGTGGATGCTCTAGGCACATGACAGGCAATTCTGAATGCTTGTCAAATTTCAAAGGTTTTGATGGAGGTTTTGTTGCATTTGGAGGCAACTCAAAAGGAGGTAAGGTTACAGGTAAAGGTACTGTTAATGCAGGCAACATGACATTCCATGATGTTCTGTATGTTGAACAGCTTAAGTACAATTTATTAAGTGTCTCTCAAATCTGTGACAAACAAAACACTGTTTTGTTCACAGATTCTGAATGCATTGTTCTCTCTAAAGATTTCAAAGTTCCTGAAAATCTTGTTTTACTTAGAACACCAAGAAAGGACAATGTTTACTGCCTGGACACAGATCTTTTACCTAAGTCAAATACTTTAAGCTGTTTAATATCCAGAGCATCATCAAATGAGTCTGCTCTTTGGCATAGAAGGATGTGTCACATGAACTTCAAGTCCATGAATATTTTAGTCAAAAAGAATCTGGTAAGAGGCTTACCACAAAAGGAGTTCATCTGTGATGATCACTGTGTAGCATGCCTTATAGGTAAGCAACACAAAACTTCTCATAAGGCCAAAGAAGTAAATTCAATCTCATCTGTTCTTCAGTTGCTACATATGGATCTATTTGGTCCAACTTCTGTTTTGAGTTTGAATAAAAGGGCTTACTGTTTGGTCATTGTTGATGATTTCACCAGATTTACTTGGGTTTACTTTCTTAGGTCCAAAGATGAAACTGCTGAACTAGTTAAGTCTTTTATCCTTAAGATAGAAAACCAATCCAATTCCAAAGTTAAGGTGATAAGATCAGACAATGGAACTGAATTTAAAAATCTCATTCTAAACAGTTTCTGTGAGTCCAAAGGTATTGCTAGACAATACAGTGCACCAAGAACACCACAGCAAAATGGTGTAGCTGAAAGAAAGAACAGAACATTAATTGAGGCTGCTAGAACAATGCTAGCTGATTCAAATTTGCCAATGACTGTCTGGGCAGAAGCTGTTAATACAGCCTGTTATGTTCTAAATAGGGTTCAAGTAGTTCAATCACAAGGGAAAACTCCCTATGAGTTATTCCATAACAGAAGTCCCCTAATAGCTTTCTTCAAGCCTTTTGGATGCCCATGTACTATCCTTCACACTAAGACTCACTTAGGGAAGTTTGAAAGTAAGGCAGAAGAAGGATTCTTTGTAGGATACTCAACTCAAAGCAAAGCCTATAGAGTATACAACAGTGTGTCTAAAACAATTGAAGAAAGTGCCAATGTTGAGTTTAATGAAAATACTGCTAATATCAAAGGCACTGGTCCTGATTGGTTGTTTGATTTAGATTCACTAACAAATTCTCTGAGCTTTGTTGAGTATACTGCAGAAGCTGATGCATACAGGGTTGAAGCTGCTAACACGAATTCTCATGCTGCCAATACAATTTCTCATGCTGTTGGCACAAAGTTTCAGACTGCTGCAGATTCCCCAAGTTGGGATGATTACATCACTCTACCACTTCTGTCTTGTGATCCTCCAGGGGTCCTAAATAATGCAAATCCAGACACTGAAGTGCCATTTCCAAGTCCTGACAGTACAGCTCCAACACAAAAGGAAACAGTCCCAGATTCAAGTCAAGCTGTTTCAGAACCTGAACCATTCACTGGTCTTGATGGAGATGATACAAATCTTGGAACTTCTTTTCAAACAGAGAGAGAGAGCCCACACTAAGAGTTCACAAGTATCACCCTCTCAATCAAATACTGGGTGATCCAAGCACTCCTGTTCAAACAAGGAAAATGGTTCACAATGAGATTGCTGCTTCTGAACAAGCAGTTCCTGAATTCAGTCTAGCTGCTTTTGAACATGCCTGTTTCATGTCTCAATTGGAACCTAAAAAGGCATCAGAAGCATTAAAAGATTCATCCTGGATTGAAGCTATGCAAGAAGAGCTTTTACAGTTCAAAATTCAGAATGTATGGACTCTGGTGGATCTTCCTAAAGGAAAAAGAGCAATAGGTACAAGATGGGTGTTCAGAAACAAGAAGGATGAGAGAGGGATAGTCATCAAGAACAAAGCAAGACTAGTAGCACAAGGGTACACTCAAGAAGAGGGAATAGATTATGATGATGTCTTTGCTCCAGTAGCAAGAATTGAAGCCATCAGACTATTTCTAGCATATGCAAGTTTCAAAGGATTTAAAGTGTATCAAATGGATGTTAAGTCTGCTTTCCTGTATGGGACAATTGAAGAGGAAGTATATGTGTGTCAACCTCCTGGTTTTGAAGACTACAAGTATCCAGACAGGGTGTACAAGCTAGACAAAGCTCTCTATGGTCTTCACCAAGCCCCCAGAGCATGGTATGACACACTGTCATCATATCTTCTACAGAATGGATTCAAGAGAGGCACTCTGGACAAAACACTCTTCACTAAATCCATCAAAGCTGAGATTCTACTTGTCCAAATCTATGTTGATGACATCATCTTTGGCTCAACTAATGATAGTTTGTGCAAAGAATTTGAGGCCCTAATGCACAAAAAGTTTCAAATGAGTTCAATGGGGGAACTCACATTCTTTCTAGGGCTGCAGGTTAAACAGAGGCCTACTGGTCTATTCATAAGTCAATCAAAGTATGTCAAAGACATATTGGAAAAGTTTGGCTATCAAGACACAAAGGTTGCAAGCACTCCAATGGATCCTCATAAACAGCTCCATACAGACAAAGATGGCATAGATGTGGATATTCATCTATACAGATCCCTTATAGGATCTCTTAGCATCTTCAAGACCTGATATTATGTTTGCTGTCGGTGTGTGTGCTAGGTTTCAATGCTCTCCAAGGATTCTCACTTGGTTGCTGTTAAGAGAATCTTTAGATATCTTAAAGGACAACCACATTTAGGTCTATGGTATCCTAAAGACTCTCCTTTTGAACTAACTGCTTATTCTGACAGTGACTATGGTGGATGCAACATTGACAGAAAATCCACAACTGGTGGATGTCAATACTTAGGAGCAAGACTGGTCTCTTGGCAATGCAAAAAGCAAACAACTGTCTCCACATCATCCACTGAAGTAGAATACGTAGCAGCTGCAAGCTGCTGCTCCCAGGTAATGTGGATTCAAAATCAGCTAAGAGACTATGGTATGAATTTCTTATCCACTCCTATTTATATTGACAATTCAAGTGCAATTAGCATTGTGCAAAACCCAGTGAAATTCCCAAAAACCAAGCAAAATCCACTTCATCAGAGATTGTAATGAAAAGAAGTTAATCCAAGTTACCAAAATACATACAGATGATCAGCTAGCTGATCTATTTACAAAACCTTTTGATGTGGGAAGTTCACTTTCCTAATATCAAATATTGGTATGGTAAACATGGATTAATTGGTTTTCATTATTATCGACTCAGTATGCTAATTTAAGGGGGAGACACTGTTCCATTGAAAAGTTGCACAATTTTACACTAACAGCATGAGTATTTTCTCATGCTGCTAGTTCATTTTCTCGGACTGCTAGTTATTTTCACTTGATCTGTCAAAGTGTGCAGGGTATTTGGGTAATTTCTCAAATGTGTGCGCGGGACCCAACCTTTTCGAAACCTTTAAAGGTCCCAGCTTCGTTCAGTTGTAACTACCAGTTACATATTCTTCTTCCACGGCCTCTTGCTTTCTCTCTGAACGAATCACACATTCTTCTTTCAAACCCTAAACCATCGTTTCTTCATCAATGGAGTTTGTAAAAGAGCATAACTGCCTTCCATACACCCTAAAACACTCTGAACTTCAACCGTTTCATGCAATGATGGATTTCCTCAGGCACTCCCATATTCATTATGCCCTAACCATAAACCCTACTATATACATCTCCCATATAGAACAGTTTTGGAACCATGCATCTGTTCAAACCATCAATGGAGTGCCTACCCTCCTTTCCAAGATTGATGGAACTGATATCCATATCACTGAGGAATCCATCCGACATCACTTGCATCTTCAAGATGCCTCAGGTATGACCGACCTATCCCTTCAAGCTTTACATTTTGGTCTTCAAAATATTGGTTATAGGGGCCCTGCTGATTCTTTTACTTTTCTTAAGGCACATTTTTCTCCTAAATGGAAATACCTTGTGCACATTATTCAGCAATGTTTAAGCCCCAAAAGAACTGGTTGGTCTGAGTTTTCTTCAAATATTGCCACTGCCTTAGTGTGCTTTTCTACTGGCCAACAGTTCAATTTTTCTAACATGATTTTTCAGGGGATGTTAAGGCATCATTCCCTAAAGAATGGGAAATTTTTGATGTATCCTAGGTTTTTGGCAGAAATTATTGCACACACCTGCACATCTTCACATTTACATAAACGGATACATGTTTCCCATAGGCACTCACTGTCTTCAATCAAAAGGCTATTAAAGCCAAGTGCCAATTTTGTAAGTATAGATGTTCCATTGCCTTCTGCAATGATGAACATCATTCCACGAAACAGAGGAGAGGGTCTTGAGCAGGCTCAGCGTAACATTACTGCTACAACCCCAAGACCCCAACCCACTCCTCATGATACAAATATTCCCTCTGATCCTTTTGTACAGCCAACACGCCCACTCAGA
Source organism: Centrapalus pauciflorus (assembly GCA_020465985.1). Lineage (NCBI taxonomy): Eukaryota > Viridiplantae > Streptophyta > Magnoliopsida > Asterales > Asteraceae > Centrapalus > Centrapalus pauciflorus. The sequence continues at coordinate 475,909 of JAANYP010004184.1, forward strand.
AACATATACAAAAGAAAAAGGGGACCAGGAGCTCCTTCCTCCTCCTCCCATCAGCAAGAGCCATATATCCCTGTGCAGGAGGATACTCCTGCACAGCATATCCAAAGGGAACCACTTGAGGAAACTCCCATCCTCACTCAGGAGGTGAACATCTCTTCAGAGATGGTTCATATGGGTTCTGTGGCTGGCACTACTGATGTCTCTGCACAAGAGGCACAGGACAGTGCCAACATAGCTAAGACCACGCCCATGGCAACAGCAAGTGTGCAAACACAAGCTGGAAGTCCCCAGAACCAAGAAAAGAGGGGCCCAGAAGTTTCTACCTCTGGTCTTAATGTCAGTGATAGATCACAAGCACCTCGGGTGTTCTCTGATCTTGAGGCTAGTCTGCAACAAATGCTCTTAACGGATCCCGGACTCAAACCTGTTGTAGCTATGTTGGACCATCAAATGTCCATCATTGCTGCACAGGGGGCTCAAATTTTTGCTCTCAAGCAGGCAGATGCTGCTCAAAATAAGCGAATGGATTATCTTCACAAGGGGTTCACCCTCTGTGGAAATAAAATTATGACATTAGAGCAGATGATTCAAACCCAAGGGGTAAAGGTTGTAGGTCCTTCTGACCAAACCAATGCTTCCAAAAAGGGGGAGAATCAGGAGGTTCCCACATCAGTCGAAGCAACTCCAACAACAACAGTCCAAGCAGCACCAACAGTTCCAGTTTCTAGGCTAGCAGTCCCAACAGCTTCTCAAGCTGTTAGCCTAGAAACTCAAGCTGTTCCTTCAAAAGCCACTGGAGTTGTGATCAGAGAAGGAATTCAAGCTCCATCAAGCACAGTCCAAGCTACAACATCTGCTACAAAAGACAAGGGCAAGGGCATTCTCATTGAGTCTCCAAAGCATAAATTTTCCTCAAAAGAAGCCCAAATTGCCTTTGATGCTGAAGTTGCCAGAAAAATAGCAGAAGAACAAGACAAAGAATTAGAGCAGCAAGCCCAAACCCCAATGGATGATGATGAGACTTTAGGTGATTACTTAAAGGGGTTTGTGGTCAAGCAAGGAGCAAGGAAAAGAAAGATGCCAACAGGGCACTCCAAGGCTGAGCATAGAAGATTTCTTATCAATTTTGCCTTTGCAGCAGGTATTCCAAAGAAAATGGCTCAGTCCATGTCTACTGAAAGGCTGCAGGAGATTCATGATAAGGAGATGGACAAAAGACAGAGAACAACAGTCTCTCCAGAAGCTCAACCATCCCAAGAAGTCCAACCAACAACCCAATCAGTCCAAACTGAAGCTGGTGCCAGTGCACCTACTCCCACTGATCAAGCAGTTGTCCCTATTCCTTCATCGGTTAAGAGAGTGCTCTTTGAGCAACATTTGCAAAAGGCTATGGAGATAGAGAAGTTGATTGATCAACATGATTTCACAAAGCCTCAAATCAACTACTGGTTTGCTAAGTCACTGGATGAAAGAGATTTAAGGGTCAAGTTTGTGATAAGGAGAGAGTCTGGACCAGAAGAGGAGTTTGATACATTCTGGCAAATGGTTCATAAGCTGACCAGGGATGAACTAATAAAGATGTACAACATAGGATCTGTATCTCAAGTTAGATCTGCTCTTCCACAAGTAAAACAACTCATCAGAGATCTAAGTTCAGTTGCTGATCCTGAATTTGCAAAAGAAGAAATAGAAGATGCTGAGAAGAAAAGGAAAAAGGTCAAGGAAGTTCATATTTTTGTCAAATCCAGAACTTACAGAATCAAATTCACAGATGGGTTTGGTATTTTCTTCAATCTCGAGTTTTATAATTTTTCAAAAGATATGCTGCTCCAAATAAAATCAGTTAGGATATCTTGTGATAAAGAAGAGATGAAGAGAGAATTTTTGAAGGCTATAGATCATAAACTTGCACAGTTGTAAGTTTTTGAAAGCCTTGGTTTGTAAATAACAGTTTACTTTTTCATTTCCATTTTTGTATAGAACTTAAAGTCTTGTGCAAAGAATTTAAGTTAGGGCGAGATTGTTGGGAAATAGTTTAAGTATGTTCAAACTGTTAGTTAGACTTCTCAGACTGTTAGTAGATTTTACATGTAAATACAAAGTTCATGCTAGTTGAAGAAACTCGAGCTGCCAGTGTAAAAGTTCAAGCTGCCAGAGCAAAACAACTCAAGCTGCTCAGTTCATGCTGTCAAGAGATTGAAGCTGCTCAACAGTTTAAGAAACAGAAAGTGCTGATTTTCAGGAAACGATATCTACATGAAGATTCCAGCATATCTACTATCAGAGAAGTCATAGTCCTTCAAGGAAACAAGTCCAAAAAGCAATATAAATAGACAGAATAGGTTTTCTATTGTATAGAAGTTTTCTGCATATTTTTGAGTCTGTAATTGCTTTGTTGATTAAGTTTTCATAAGCCTCTAAGGTTGTAAAACCCTAAGAACAGTCTGTGTTCTTCGTCTAATCAAACAGATTAGAGGTGATTATAATCATTGAATTCAGCAATACAAACAGTCTTGATTTCTTCTTATGTTTTATGCTTTATTGGTTCTGAAAGTTTTTGTTAAAATAATTAAGTGTTATTCCGCAAACTTCTTAATTAAACTTTGATTCAAAGCAAGATTATTGATTTATACTCTGATAAATTTCAAATCAGTTAGTCTTGGTTATTCAGTTACAGATCCTGTCAGCAGCCTAAGCTAGATACAAACAAACTTCTTCTAACCTGGCCACTGGAGCAAATGTTTCATCATAATCTATTCCTTCCTCTTGCCTATACCCGTGAGCAACCATTCTTGCCTTATTTCTGATGACATGACATTGCTCAATCATTTTGTTTCTTAAAACTCATTTGGTGTCAATAATAGTTTTTTCCTTTAGGCATATGGACTAGCTGCCATACTTTGTTCCTCTCAAACTGATTAAGTTCCTCTTGCATCGCAGCGATCCAATTGGCATCTTTAAGTGCATCATCAATTCTCGTTGGCTCCATTAGGGACACAAAACATGAAAACATATAGAAGTTTCCAAGACTGTCCCATGTTGTTTGCACACCTTTCTTAATATCACCAAACATTTGATCATTTGGGTGACACCTGATCCACTTAGGATCATGTTTCAATGAAGATTCCTCTGTATCAGTTTCATCGTCACCAGGTCTGTTAGAACATCTCTCAAGATTTTCAGACACACTGACATCTTTTGGCTGTTCACTTGTTGAGGATGAACAATTATTGTTGAACACATCAACTGAGGATTCAGGGAAATCAGCATTAATTGGTTGTAGATATTGTACATTGACTATATCAGTACACTTATTAACACAGGGTGTACCAATGTAATTATCATCATTCCATTGTGGTTAACAGGTTCCACTCCGGGTGATGTGGAAGCTTTTGAGTCCTTTTCTTCAGCATTGGAATGCATAATATCATCAAAGCTGAAATCTTCTGAAATTGATTCAGGAACAACTTTGGTAGAAGGATTTGCAGACTCTTCAAAAGTGAAATTGATAAATTTATCTATCACCTTTCTTTTGGGGTTGTATACTCTGTAGGCTTTGGAAGCAACTGAGTATACAACAAACACTCCTTCATCAGCTTTGGGTTCAAATTTGGCCAGCTGATCCCTTTGTTTCAGAATGAAACAAGGGCATCCAAACACATGCAAATAGCTTATGTTTGGCTTTCTACCTAAGAATCATAAGGATATGTTTTAAGTGAAGCAAACAGTATTAACAGCTTCAGCCCAAAATGATGAAGGGAGAACTGATGCACACAGCATAGTCCTAGCAGCTTCTATGAGAGTTCTATTTCACCTTTTAGCAACTCCATTTTGTTATGGAGTTCTTACAACTGAAAATTTTGAGAAATTCCCTTTTTCACAGAAGTCCTCAATAGTACTATTTTTGAATTCAGTACCATGATCACTTCTAAGCTGCTTGACTTGGGCAGAGTTCAGAACTTCCATCTACTTGATAAGCCTAATAATTTCTCTGGCAGCCTCTCCTTTGGTCTTTAGGAAGATTACCCAAGTGTACCTGGAGAACTTATCAACCATTACTAAAGTATATCTTCAACCTCCTAGACTTGAGACACTAGCAGGTCCAAAGAAGTCCATGTGGATTAAGAAGAGAGGTGTATCAATAGAAAAATTATGTTTAGATTTGAAAGGTGTTTTTCTTTGCTTACCCTTCTCACAAGATGTGCAGAGTTTATCCTTAACATAAGTTATAGAAGGCAAACCTGTTACTAACTCTTTCTTACAAAGTTTGTTGATTAACTTGAAGTTCAGGTGTGATAGCCTTTTGTGCCACAACCAGTTGAGGTATGCATTGCTTCTTGAGATGAAACAAGTTTCATTTGTTGGATCAGCAGAATTCATATCTACAACATAAACACCTTTCTTTCTTTGTGCACACAGCACAACTTTGCCTTGGGGATCCAGTATGTACCCTAGGTGCTCATCAAAGTTATCCTTGTAGCCAGCATCACACAGTTGACTTAGGCTAACAAGATTATGTTTTAGCCCAGACACATAGGCTACTCTATTGAATATTGTAGTACTAGCGTGAAGGGTTCCATATCCTTCTATGGATCCCTAGACATTGTCACCAAATGTGATTTTTGGGCCTTTCTAAGGCTTGAGATCACTCAGCAGATCTTTGCAGCCTGTCATGTGGCTGGTGCAGCCACTATCCAAGTACCAAACCTGGCTTGGTTGTTTGACCTGCAGAGTAACAAGAGGAAAGATTAGTTCTTAAGGAACTCATCACAGGGATGGTTTCTCCTTCCTCATCAACATCTGTTGATGGACCACTAGGATCAACACTAATAATTCCAGTTTGGATTGTATCTGCTGAGATACTCTCCTCAACGACAATGTTACTCCCAACACTGCTGGATTTTGCAATGTTGGAGCTAACAATGTCAACAGGCCTTATGTCCTTAATTTCAGGTCAGTCCTTGGCTATATGAGTTTTCTTTGCACATTTATAACATTTTCTCTTTTTGGACTTTTTGAAAGAAGAACTCCCAGAAACACATTCTGATTTGTCTGTGTTAGGCTTGTCAACAGGGTTTGCAAAAAATTCACTTCTTTTAGACATACTAACCGGTTTAGTTGAGGGTTCAACAGCAACAACTTTTCCTGTATCTTCTTTCCACTTTTTGGGAGGACATAAATCAAATATAGGCAGTTTAACTATTTTCTAACCCTTAGGTTTTAAAAACTTATTTTCAGCCCTCTCAGATTGTGTAATGGCTTTGCTTTTGCCTTTACTGAGTTGTGATGCTTTTTCCCTACTTGAGGTGGCTTGATCATCACTCTTGGTTTTAACAAAAGGTTTTCTTTCATTTATAACCAATTTTCCATTTTGATTTGAAAACTTATTTGAAATCATAGCAGATTTACTTCCAACATGAGACTTACCCTTGTTGGATGCAGACTGTTTTCCTTTTGAATATTTCTTCTCAAAATGTTCCGCATTGAATGAACATGTTTTTTACCATCAACTTTGACTGTCTGGCTGACATGTTTAGTGGCCAAAGCTAAAGTTGTAACTTGTTTTCTGATCTATTGTTTATGTGAACTGACTAAGCACTTAGCAGGCTGGTTTGATGGAGAACACATTCCGTTATCAGTCTTTGCAACCTTTTCACATAAACTGTCAGGGTGTTGAGGCCTGACAAACTTGTTTGTTGAAATCCGCTTTCTATTTACGTTATGAATGAATGTATTTGGAACCTCACCAATAGAGGACAGATCTGTTTCTAGATTCTTGATTTCAACAATTGAAATTGTTGTATCAAGATATCATCCAAGATAAGCTTGGATTTGAGTAGGAATTTGCTTATTGATACATTGACTGACTCTTTACCTGAATGACACCAAGAGTCAACAATCTTTTGAAGCTTAGAGTGCTTTGAGTCTGTTTCTCTCTTTTCATCTAATAAAATAGTATTGATGTGTTTTACCTCATCAAGTTCAGTTTTCAACTTATGAAAACTGTCCAGTTCATTAAATTTTATATCAATATCAGTTTTTAGCTTAGAGATTTCAGACTTCAAAGCATCATGCTTCTCAATGGTAGCTTTCAAATCCACAAGTAAGTAATCAAACATTTAACTCTTTCTTCAGAGCTATAATCCTTAAAGTTTGTACCTTATACATCATGGTGGGTTTCTGTAAGGTCTGCTCTCTACGAATCCTATCTTGACGCGACACCTGCCAACGAGTGTGGAATCCTCGTTAGCGGCTTGATGGATAGACACGCACACTGAAACACAGAGACTAGCACAGTGACAGACGAACAACGGATCGTCCCAATACGATGATTCTCTCTACACGAAACTCTCTAATTCCTAGCAAGTTCGAGATTGCCTTTTGCTAAACACACTGACAAATTCTGCAAAAGTCTCATAATTAATCGAATTAACCCTTATTTATAACACCCGGTTCGACTTTGTCTAGGACAAGTTCGAACTTGGCCGAAGGCCTATTCGAACTTGTCCTCTAACAAATTCGAACCTTTGCCTTCAAACTTATGTTTGAACTTATCTTTGAACTTTATGTTTGAACTTATTGTAATAAATTACCCTAAGTTCAAACATACAAACAATCAATATTAAACACATATAATCAAACACTTGTTAATATTCAATAGCATGTATATTAACTTACACAAATTGCTATCTATACTTAGACTGCTATCGTCACACAGGATGTACTAACAGACTCCCCCTTGATGGTAGCTTCTAACTATTTACATTTTGTCTAACTACTATGCTTATTTAAAATGCTACCAGCATAAAGTCCCTGATCAACACAAACCTTTACCACATTCTGATACTTCTTGGCTTCAGACTCCATATGTGCATCATAGGAGATTTTATGGACACGAAGTTTATGCAGATCTTCTTTGGATAAGTTTACCAGGTGCAATGGATCGTATACTCTCATAATCACTTTTTATTCAAGATCTTCCATCACTGCTTCACCTGTCTCACATTCTACATACCACCAGTTGAGGTTTCCCAAAACATCTTGAGGCATAGGCTTCAGAGGTACTTTCTTTAAGCATCTAACTAGCTTGTAATACATCTTCATCCACGGCTTTCCAGTTAGAGGATCAAATCTTGAATGGTCCATAACTCTCTTGCCTACTCGTGGTTTTAGTCTTTCAAACTTCCTAGACCTCCCTTCCCTTCTGATAATCTTTGCAATTATCTCAGCATAAGGATCGTCTCCGATGTTGATTAGCTCTTTCCATGCTAAGGCCTTTATTTCAACTTTAGGTAATGTGTTGAAGTCCTTCAATCTTCTTCTCAGATATTGGAGTCCATCCTTTCTTTTAATGATAAAAAGCTGCAGTTCCCGATCAAAGAACCAGCTAAGTATGCTCCCAATTAACTTTCTAGAGTACGACACTCTCATCTTCCCTTTTAAAGACATGGCCTTCTTCTCTGCTCTGAACCACAACTTTTTCTGTTCTTCAGCAGTCAGCTTCCTAGACCTCCCTTCCGCTGAATTGTTGCACGCTGAGCAGTTGGAAAATCTGCTAGCTCACTTTCTTTTCTTGCCTCGGGATCATTGCCGTCATCATCATCTCTCCTCATCACCTCAGCTTCTTTGCAGCTTGTCTCCCCCTGAGCTTGAAGATTTTTCATTAACTGCTCCATGATGGACTTCATTGATTTCATCTCAGAAGCTTGATCAGAAACAGTTGTTTTCTATTCAGCGTTCTCCTAATCAAGTCTGGCGTTATGAGCTTGAATTTCGTTGACTGCTGCGGTAAGCTGGAAGATTTGGACAGTTTGGAAATCCACTTTGCTCCTCAGCTCTGTAAAATGCTGATTCTCAGTGAACGTGGACGATGTGGATGGAATCGATGTAATTGGTGATGGCGTGATGGATGGTTGAACAGCTGGAATTTTAGGCTCTGGAGCAGAAGTGGATGAAGCTCCCTGCATAAAACGATGTCTCTTCGCCCTATGCCTAGGAACGAGAGGAGTTGGATCTTCTGCTTCAAAATCTTAATCATCATCATCTGATTCTCTAGCCACTCTTTTTCCTTCCTCTCATGTACTGACCACGATTCTGGATCCATTTCTGCCAATTCGGACAGCCGGATCAATACGCTCTATCTCTACAACTTCCTCCGACTCAGACTCTGAGGTGGTCAAAGCTTGACCCTCCACCTCAAGCTGTGCTCCTGCCTCTTCTCCTAGGATCTCAAAGTCCATTTCGTCACCCTCTTGTGGCTGATATTCATGTATATCTCTAAAAATATCACTGAAATCAGCTGGAGGCTCCAAGATATTATCAATGAGCTCAGCGGCAATATTTTGCTATGACTGAGTACCATGAGCCCATATTTCCTCTAGAGTCGTGACTGAGTACCATGAGTGTTGGGAAATAGTTTAAGTACATTCAAGCTGTTAGTTTAGACTTCTCAGACTGTTAGTAGATTTTACATGTAAATACAAAGTTCATGCTGCTAGTTGAAGAAACTCGAGCTGCCAGTGTAAAAGTTCAAGCTGCCAGAGCAAAACAACTCAAGCTGCTCAGTTCATGCTGTCAAGAGATTCAAGCTGCTCAACAGTTTCAGAAACAGAAAGTGCTGATTTTCAGGAAACGATATCTACATGAAGATTCCAGCATATCTACTATCAGAGAAGTCATAGTTCGTCAAGGAAACATATCAAGAAGCAATATAAATACAGAGAATAGGTCGTTCTATTGTATAGGAGTTTCTGCATATTTTGAGTCTGTAATTGCTTTGTTGATTAAGTTTTCTTAAGCCTCTAAGGTTGTAAAACCCTAAGAACAGTATGTGTTCTTCGTCTAATCAAACGGATTAGAGGTGTTTGTAATTGATGAATTCAGCAATACAAACAGTCTTGATTAATTCCTGTGTGTTTATTTATTATTGATTCTGAAAGTTTTTGTTAAAATAATTAAGTGTTATTCCGCAAACTTCTTGATTAAACTTTGATTCAAAGCAAGATTATTGATTTATACTCTGATAAGCTCAAATCAGTTAGTCTTGGTGATTCATATTTTAGATCCTGTCAAGTGGTGTCAGAGCCAGGTTTGTCAAACCAGGTTGTTCAAATCAGGTTTTTCAAACCAGGTTACTCTTTGTCTTTCAAAGTCAAAAAACTTTCTTTTAATTTTTCAATTGTTTTGCAATGGAATTTGAAAATAGCAGCAGTGGATCTGGGCAAGGACTCAAAGTGCCTATGCTCAAGCCCACTGAGTTTGAGATGTGAAAACTCAGGATTCAACAGCATACTCAATTCATTGATTATGCAATATGGGAAGCTGTTGAATTCCCTCCTGTAGTTGATCCAGAACTTGATGATGAGGGAAAACCAGTCAAAACTCCTCCAAAAACTGAACTTGAAAGGAAGGCTAGAATGAATGAAGTGAAAGCACTCACACTATTAGAAATAGCCATTCCTAATGCTTATCAACATCAGTTCAAAAAGTTTTATAATGCTCACTCTCTTTGGAATGCCTTAGAGAAGAGGTTTGCTGGTAATGCAAGTACCAAGAGAAATCAAAAAGACCTCTTGAAACAGCAGTATGAAAACTTTTCTGGTGGCAAGAATGAAAACGTCACTCAAATCTTTGACAGGTTCAACAAACTGATAAGTGAACTGGAAAGTGCAAAGGTCAATCTGGATCAAGATGAAGTCAACAGAAAGTTTCTCAGATCTCTTGGAGAAGAATGGACAGTCTATGCTGCACAATGGAGAACAAAAGACACTCTTGATGAGATAGAATTGGATGATCTGTATAACAATTTAAGAGTGTTTGAGACTGAGATTGATGCTAAAAAGAAATCTTTTTCTTATAATCACAATACTGCTCTTCTATCTTCTGAAAAATCTAATAACTGTGATTCTTTCTCAGGTGGTGATGGCAACTCTGCTGAAACTCACTATGAGGCCTTTGTTGCCAATGATGGATTATTTGCTCTAAATGTTGAAGACTTGGAACAAATTCATCCAGATGATCTTGAAGAGATGGATTTAAAGTGGCAACATGCAATGCTGACCATGAGGGCCAAAAGATTTCTGAAAAGAACTGGTAGGGCCAACTTTCAAGCCAAGACAGAAGGCAAACCATCTTTTGATAAATCAAAAGTGGAATGCTATAAATGCCATAAGCTTGGTCACTTTGCCAGAGAATGTAGATCTCAAGGTCAACAGCCATCAAGGACTTCACAGCCCATCCAAGCGTCATCATCAACAGCACTTGTCTCTCAAGAAGACAATGTGTTTGACTGGAGTGATCAGACAGAGGAAGAATTTCAAAATCAAGCACTTATGGCAGAAACATCAAATGTCTCCTCCACTGAACTACCATCTGAGGTAAATTCTAAGCTCTGCTCTCAATCATGCAAAAATATGGTTAAAAAGTACAGAGATCATAATGAGAGCATGTGCAAAACTCTAGCTAAGATGGAAGAAAGGAGATATGAATACATGCAAGCCATAGAAGATCTGGAAAAACAGATCAATGATTATAAGGACAATGAGATTCAAATGGGTTATGATAGAACCTATCATGAGTGGGAGAAAAAGGAGCTAAATAAGAAAATAGAATCTCTAAATAAAAAGGTAGAAGAGACTGAACAAAAGGTGTTTGAGGCTAATAAGAAGCTAGAATCTGTTAACATAGATCTAGGAAACTTCAAGTTAGCAAATCAAAAGCTAGAACACCTAATGGAAGTTCAATTCAAAGATAGAGTGAAATCTCAGGTCAATCCCAAAGAAGGAATAGGATATAAAGCTACTCCACCTCCATACAATAACAAGTACATTCATCCAATGAGTGAGGTTGCTGATAGACTTGTCAATGAACCACTAGATGAGTCTATGACTATTGTAGATCCTATTCTTGATAACAGTCCTGAATTAAAAGAAGATAAGAGTCAAAATAGAGACTGTGACACAAAGAGTGCACCCATAGAAGTCCAAGCTCCCAGTAAGAAAGGAAAAGAGAAGATGAGTGTATGCAATGCTACTCCACAAGTTTCTGTACATTCTAACTGTAACACTGCATCTTCATCAAAAGGAACTAAAAGAGGTAAAACTGTTTCTATCTGCACATGCCAAAAGCATGGTGTTCAAAAGTTTCCTAAACAACAGCAGGTAAGAGGAAACCAGAGAAACAAGAACCAGAAATTGACAGAAAAGTCTGGTGTTCCAATTCAAACTGTCAAAAGATGCTTTCACTGTGGAAGGAAGAATCACTTAGCCAAGGATTGTTTTTACAAACCAGCTGTTGCAAAACAGACTGTGCATCACACAAAATCAAATCCTAATCAGGCAAAGCACTCAAAAGTGAAACCTTCCACAGCAGCTCCAAAGAAAACATTTGATCACAGATTCTCAAAAGTAAATAAAAAACCGTCCACACATCAAAAACAAGTTTTGGCAAAGCCTAAATCAAGTTTTAAACAAATGTGGTGTGTCAAGGACAAATCTGTTGCTCAAACTGCTAATGCAAAAGATCAGACTGCTAAGTCAAAATCTGATGCTGTTAGTGCAAAAACTGAAACTGTTAGCACTACAAACACAGCTCAAGCTGCTGGGCATCAATCTGGAGCTGCTAGTGAATTATCTGAGATTGTCAGAAGAAAAGATGATCAAAATAGTTGGATACCTCATATTATCACTAAATACTCTCCAAAGACTCCATCAGTTGATCTCACTAAATATAAGAAGTCAAAAACAGTTTTTAGTTATGTCAATGTACAAGGCCAACCCAAAACCAATTTGGTTTGGGTTTACTCCACTACTAACTAAGCTGTTATTTGTGCAGGGCAACCACAGGTCTCCTCATAGATCAAGATGGCATCTGGACAGTGGATGCTCTAGGCACATGACAGGCAATTCTGAATGCTTGTCAAATTTCAAAGGTTTTGATGGAGGTTTTGTTGCATTTGGAGGCAACTCAAAGGGAGGTAAGGTTACAGGTAAAGGTACTGTTAATGCAGGCAACATGACATTCCATGATGTTCTGTATGTTGAACAGCTTAAGTACAATTTATTGAGTGTCTCTCAAATCTGTGACAAACAAAACATTGTTCTGTTCACAGATTCTGAGTGCATTGTTCTTTCAAAGGATTTCAAAGTTCCTGAAAATCTTGTTTTACTTAGAACACCAAGAAAGGACAATGTTTACTGCCTGGACACAGATCTTTTACCTAAGTCAAATACTTTAAGCTGTTTAATATCCAGAGCATCATCAAATGAGTCTGCTCTTTGGCATAGAAGGATGTGTCAAATGAACTTCAAGTCCATGAATGCTTTAGCTAAAAAGAATCTGGTAAGAGGATTACCACAAAAGGAGTTCATTTGTGATGATCATTGTGTAGGATGTCTTAAAGGTAAGCAACACAAAGCTTCTCATAAGACCAAAGAAGTAAATTCAATTTCATCTGTTCTTCAGTTGCTACATATGGATCTATTTGGTACAACATCTGTTTTGAGTTTGAATAAAAGGGCATACTGTTTAGTCATTGTTGATGATTTTACCAGATTTACTTGGGTATACTTTCTTAGGTCCAAAGATGAAACTGCTGAGCTAGTTAAGTCTTTTGTCCTTAAGATAGAAAACCAATCCAATTCCAAAGTTAAGGTGATAAGATCAGACAATGGAACTGAATTTAAAAATCACATTCTAAACAGTTTTTGGGAGTCCAAAGGCATTGCTAGACAATATAGTGCACCAAGAACACCACAGCAAAATGGTGTAGATGAAAGAAAGAACAGAACATTAATTGAGGCTGCTAGAACAATGCTAGCTGATTCAAATCTACCAATGACTTTCTGGGCAGAAGCTGTTAATACAGCCTGTTTTGTTCTAAATAGGGTTCAAGTAGTTCAATCACAAGGGAAAATTCCCTATGAGTTATTCCATAACAGAAGTCCCCTAATAGCTTTCTTCAAGCCCTTTGGATGCCCATGTACTATCCTTCACACTAAGACTCACTTAGGGAAGTTTGAAAGTAAGGCAGAAGAAGGATTCTTTGTAGGATTCTCAACTCAAAGCAAAGCCTATAGAGTATACAACAGTGTGTCTAAAACAATTGAAGAAAGTGCCAATGTTGAGTTTAATGAAAATACTGCTAATATCAAAGGCACTGGCCCTGATTGGTTGTTTGATTTAGATTCACTAACAAATTCTCTGAGCTTTGTTGAGTATACTGCAGAAGCTAATGCATACAGGGTTGAAGCTGCTAACACGAATTCTCATGCTGTCAATACAATTTCTCATGCTGTTAGCACAAAGTTTCAGACTGCTGCAGATTCAACAAGTTGGGATGATTTCACCACTCTACCACTTCTGTCATGTGATCCTCCAGGGGTCCTAAATGCTTCACTTAATGCAAATCTAGACACTGAAGTGTCATTCCCAAGTCCTGACAGTACAGCTCCAACACAAAAGGAAACAGTCCCAGATTCTAGGCTAGCAGTCCCAACAGCTTCTCAAGCTGTTAGCCTAGAAACTCATGCTGTTCCAGAAACTGAACCATTCACTGGTTCTGATGGAGATGATACAAACCTTGGAACTTCTTTTCAAACAGAGAGAGAGCACACACTAAGAGTTCACAAGTATCACCCTCTCAATCAAATACTGGGTGATCCAAGCACTCCTGTTCAAACAAGGAAAATGGTTCACAATGAGACTGCTGCTGCTGAACAAGCACTTTCTGAATTCAGTCTAGCCGCTTTTGAACATGCCTGTTTTATGTCTCAACTAGAACCCAAAAAGGCATCAGAAGCACTAAAAGATTCATCCTGGATTGAAGCCATGCAAGAAGAGCTTTTACAGTTCAAAATTCAGAATGTATGGACTCTGGTGGATCTTCCTAAAGGAAAAAGAGCAATAGGTACAAGATGGGTGTTCAGAAACAAGAAGGATGAGAGAGGGATAGTCATCAAGAACAAAGCAAGACTAGTAGCACAAGGGTACACTCAAGAATAGGGAATAGATTATGATGATGTCTTTACTCCAGTAGCAAGAATTGAAGCCATCAGATTATTTCTAGCATATGCAAGTTTAAAAGGATTTAAAGTGTATCAAATGGATGTTAAGTCTGCTTTCCTGTATGGGACAATTGAAGAGGAAGTATATGTGTGTCAACCTCCTGGTTTTGAAGACTACAAGTATCCAGACAAGGTGTACAAGCTAGATAAAGCTCTCTATGGTCTTCACCAAGCCCCCAGAGCATGGTATGACACACTGTCATCATATCTTCTACAGAATGGATTCAAGAGAGGCACTCTGGACAAAACACTCTTTACTAAATCCATCAAAGCTGAGATTCTACTTGTCCAAATCTATGTTGATGACATCATCATTGGCTCAACTAATGATAGTTTGTGCAAAGAATTTGAGGCCCTAATGCACAAAAAGTTTCAAATGAGTTCAATGGGGGAACTCACATTCTTTCTAGGGCTGCAGGTTAAACAGAAGCCTACTGGTCTATTCATAAGTCAATCAAAGTATGTCAAAGACATATTGGAAAAGTTTGGCTATCAAGACACAAAGGTTGCAAGCACTCCAATGGATCCTCATAATCAGCTCCATACAAACAAAGACGGCATAGATGTGGATATTCATCTATACAGATCACTTATAGGATCTCTCATGTATCTAACATCTTCAAGACCTGATATTATGTTTGCTGTCTGTGTGTGTGCTAGGTTTCAATGCTCTCCAAAGGATTCTCACTTGGTTGCTGTTAAGAGAATCTTTAGATATCTTAAAGGCCAACCACATTTAGGTCTATGGTATCCTAAAGACTCTCCTTTTGAACTAACTGCTTATTCTGACAGTGACTATGGTGGATGCAACATTGACAGAAAATCCACAACTGGTGGATGTCAATACTTAGGAGCAAGACTGGTCTCTTGGCAATGCAAAAAGCAAACAACTGTCTCCACATCATCCACTGAAGCAGAATACGTAGCAGCTGCAAGCTGCTGCTCCCAGGTAATGTGGATTCAAAATCAGCTAAGAGACTATGGTATGAATTTCTTGTCCACTCCTATTTATATTGACAATTCAAGTGCAATTAGCATTGTGCAAAACCCAGTGAAATTCCCAAAAACCAAGCATATAGAAATCAGGTTTCACTTCATCAGAGATTGTAATGAAAAGAAGTTAATCCAAGTTACCAAAATACATACAGATGATCAGCTAGCTGATCTATTTACAAAACCTTTTGATGTGGGAAGGTTCACTTTCTTAATATCAAATATTGGTATGGTAAACATGGATTAATTGGTTTTCATTATTATCGACTCAGTATGCTAATTTAAGGGGGAGACACTGTTCCATTGAAAAGTTGCACAATTTTACACTAACAGCATGAGTATTTTCTCATGCTGCTAGTTCATTTTCTCGGACTGCTAGTTATTTTCACTTGATCTGTCAAAGTGTGCAGGGTATTTGGGTAATCTTCAAAATGTGTGCGCGGGACCCAACCTTTCAAAACTTTTAAAGGTCCCGGTTTCGTTCAGTTGTAACTACCAGTTACATATTCTTCTTCCACGGCCTTCTGCTTTCTCTCTGAACGAATCACACATTCTTCTTTCAAACCCTAAAACCATCGTTTGTTCATCCATGGAGTTCGTAAAAGAACACAACTGCCTCCCATACACTCTGAAACACGCTGAACTCCAACCGTTCCATGCAATAATGGATTTCCTCAGGCACTCCCATATCCATCATGCACTATCCATAAACCCTACTACATACATCTCCCATATAGAACAGTTTTGGAACCATGCATCTGTTCAAACCATCAATGGAGTGCTTACCCTCCTTTCCAAGATTGATGGAACTGATATCCATATCACTGAGGAATCCATCCGACATCACTTGCATCTTCAAGATGCCACAGGTATAACTGACCTAACCCTTGATGCTTTACATACAGGTCTTTTTAATATCGGTTATAGGGGTCCTGCTGATTCTTTTACTTTCTTAAAAGCCCATTTTTCTCCTAAATGGAAATTTCTTCTACATATCATTCAGCAGTGCATAAGCCCCAAAATAACTGGTTGGTCTGAATTTTCATCTAACATTGCCACTGCCTTAGTGTGCTTTTCCACAGGCCAACGGTTCAATTTTTCCAACATGATTTTTCAGGGGATGTTAAGGCATCATTCCCTAAAGAGTGGGAAATTTTTTATGTATCCTAGATTTTTAGCAGAAATCATTGCACACACCTGCACATCTTCTCATACACATAAAAGGATACATGTTTCCCACAGGCACTCACTATCCTCTATTAAGAGACTTTTGAAACATAGTGCCAACTTTTTGAGTGTTGATGTTCCATTGCCTTCTGCAATGATGAACATTATTCCACAACACAGAGGAGAGGGTCCTGAGCAGGCTCAGCCTATCATCACTGCTACACCCCCAGGACCCCAACCCCCTCCTCCCGATACACAAACTCCCTCTGATCCTTTTGTACAGCCAACACGCCCACTCAGAAACATATACAAAAGAAAAAGGGGACCAGGAGCTCCTTCCTCCTCCTCCCATCAGCAAGAGCCATATATCCCTGTGCAGGAGGATACTCCTGCACAGAATATCCAAAGGGAACCAGTTGAGGACACTCCCATTCTCTCTCAGGAGGTGAACATCTCTTCAGAGATGGTTCATATGGGTTCTGTGGCTGGCACTACTGATGTCTCTGCACAAGAGGCACAGGACAGTGCCAACATAGCTAAGACCACGCCCATGGCAACAGCAAGTGTGCAAACACAAGCTGGAAGTCCCCAGAACCAAGAAAAGAGGGGCCCAGAAGTTTCTACCTCTGGTCTTAATGTCAGTGATAGATCACAAGCACCTCAGGTGTTCTCTGATCTTGAGGCTAGTCTGCAACAAATGCTCTTAACGGATCCCAGACTCAAACCTGTTGTAGCTATGTTGGACCATCAAATGTCCATCATTACTGCACAGGGGGCTCAAATTTTTGCTCTCAAGCAGGCAGATGCTGCTCAAAATAAGCGAATGGATTATCTTGTCAGGATCTATAACTGAATAACCAAGACTAACTGATTTCAAATTTATCAGAGTATAAATCAATAATCTTGCTTTGAATCAAAGTTTAATTAAGAAGTTTGCGGAATAACACTTAATTATTTTAACAAAAACTTTCAGAACCAATAAAGCATAAAACATACGAAGTAATCAAGACTGTTTGTATTGCTGAATTCAATGATTATAATCACCTCTAATCTGTTTGATTAGACGAAGAACACAGACAGTTCTTAGGGTTTTACAACCTTAGAGGCTTATGAAAACTTAATCAACAAAGCAATTACAGACTCAAAAATATGCAGAAAACTTCTATTCAATAGAACGACCTATTCTCTGTATTTATATTGCTTCTTGATATGTTTCATTGACGAACTATGACTTCTCTGATAGTAGATATGCTGGAATCTTCATGTAGATATCGTTTCCTGAAAATCAGCACTTTCTGTTTCTTAAACTGTTGAGCAGCTTGAATCTCTTGACAACATGAACTGAGCAGCTTGAGTTGTTTTGCTCTGGCAGCTTGAACTTTTACACTGGCAGCTCCAGTTTCTTCAACTAGCAGCATGAACTTTGTATTTACATGTAAAATCTACTAACAGTCTGAGAAGTCTAACTAACAGTTTGAACATACTTAAACTATTTCCCAACAATCTCCCCCTAACTTAAATTCTTTGCACAAGACTTTAAGTTCTATACAAAAATGGAAATGAAAAAGTAAACTGTTATTTACAAACCAAAGCTTTCAAAAACTTACAACTGTGCAAGTTTATGATCTATAGCCTTCAGAAATTCTCTCTTCATCTCTTCTTTATCACAAGATATCCTAACTGATTTTATTTGGAGCAGCATATCTTTTGAAAAATTATAAAACTCGAGATTGAAGAAAATACCAAACCCATCTGTGAATTTGATTCTGTAAGTTCTGGATTTGACGAAAATATGAACTTCCTTGACCTTTTTCCCTTTCTTCTCAGCATCTTCTATTTCTTCTTTTGCAAATTCAGGATCAGCAACTGAACTTAGATCTCTAATGAGTTGTTTTACTTGTGGAAGAGCAGATCTAACTTGAGATACAGATCCTATGTTGTACATCTTTATCAGTTCATCCCTGGTCAGCTTATGAACCATTTGCCAGAATGTATCAAACTCCTCTTCTGGTCCAGACTCTCTCCTTATCACAAACTTGACCCTTAAATCTCTTTCATCCAGTGACTTAGCAAACCAGTAGTTGATTTGAGGCTTTGTGAAATCATGTTGATCAATCAACTTCTCTATCTCCATAGCCTTTTGCAAATGTTGCTCAAAGAGCACTCTCTTAACCGATGAAGGAATAGGGACAACTGCTTGATCAGTGGGAGTAGGTGCACTGGCACCAGCTTCAGTTTGGATTGATTGGGTTGTTGGTTGGACTTCTTGGGATGGTTGAGCTTCTGGAGAGACTGTTGTTCTCTGTCTTTTGTCCATCTCCTTATCATGAATCTCCTGCAGCCTTTCAGTATACATGGACTGAGCCATTTTCTTTGGAATACCTGCTGCAAAGGAAAAATTGATAAGAAATCTTCTATGCTCAGCCTTGGAGTGCCCTGTTGGCATCTTTCTTTTCCTTGCTCCTTGCTTGACGACAAACCCCTTTAAGTAATCACCTAAAGTCTCATCATCATCCATTGGGGTTTGGGCTTGCTGCTCTAATTCTTTGTCTTGTTCTTCTGCTATTTTTCTGGCAACTTCAGCATCAAAGGCAATTTGGGCTTCTTTTGAGGAAAATTTATGCTTTGGAGACTCAATGAGAATGCCCTTGCCCTTGTCTTTTGTAGCAGATGTTGTAGCTTGGACTGTGCTTGATGGAGCTTGAATTCCTTCTCTGATCACAACTCCAGTGGCTTTTGAAGGAACAGCTTGAGTTTCTAGGCTAACAGCTTGAGAAGCTGTTGGGACTGCTAGCCTAGAAACTGGAACTGTTGGTGCTGCTTGGACTGTTGTGGGAACCTCCTGATTCTCCCCCTTTTTGGAAGCATTGGTTTGGTCAGAAGGACATACAACCTTTACCCCTTGGGTTTGAATCATCTGCTCTAATTTCATAATTTTATTTCCACAGAGGGTGAACCCCTTGTGAAGATAATCCATTCGCTTATTTTGAGCAGCATCTGCCTGCTTGAGAGCAAAAATTTGAGCCCCCTGTGCAGCAATGATGGATCACTGACATTAAGACCAGAGGTAGAAACTTCTGGGCCCCTCTTTTCTTGGTTCTTGGGACTTCCATCTTGTGTTTGCACACTTGCTGTTGCCATGGGCGTGGTCTTAGCTATGTTGGCACTGTCCTGTGCCTCTTGTGCAGAGACATCAGTAGTGCCAGCCACAGAACCCATATGAACCATCTCTGAAGAGATGTTCACCTCCTGAGTGAGGATGAGAGTTTCCTCAAGTGGTTCCCTTTGGATATGCTGTGCAGGAGTATCCTCCTGCACAGGGATATATGGCTCTTGCTGATGGGAAGAGGAGGAAGGAGCTCCTGGTCCCCTTTTTCTTTTGTATATGTTTCTGAGTGGGCGTGTTGGCTGTACAAAAGGATCAGAGGGAATATTTGTATCATGAGGAGTGGGTTGGGGTCTTGGGTTGTAGCAGTAATGTTAGGCTGAGCCTGCTCAAGACCCTCTCCTCTGTTTCGTGGAATGATGTTCATCATTACAGAAGGCAATGGAACATCTATACTTACAAAATTGGCACTTAGCTTTAATAGCCATTTGATTGAAGACAGTGAGTGCCTATGGGAAACATGTATCCGTTTATGTAAATATGAAGATGTGCAGGTGTGTGCAATAATTTCTGCCAAAAACCTAGGATACATAAAAAATTTCCCATTCTTTAGGGAATGATGCCTTAACATCCCCTGAAAAATCATGTTAGAAAAATTGAACTGTTGGCCAGTAGAAAAGCACACTAAGGCAGTGGCAATATTTGAAGAAAACTCAGACCAACCAGTTCTTTTGGGGCATAAACATTGCTGAATAATGTGCACAAGGTGTTTCCATTTAGGAGAAAAATGTGCCTTAAGAAAAGTAAAAGAATCAGCAGGGCCCCTATAACCAATATTTTGAAGACCAAAATGTAAAGCTTGAAGGGATAGGTCGGTCATACCTGAGGCATCTTGAAGATGCAAGTGATGTCGGATGGATTCCTCAGTGATATGGGTATCGGTTCCATCAATCTTGGAAAGGAGGGTAGGCACTCCATTGATGGTTTGAACAGATGCATGGTTCCAAAACTGTTCTATATGGGAGATGTATATAGTAGGGTTTATGGTTAGGGCATAATGAATATGGGAGTGCCTGAGGATATCCATCATTGCATGAAACGGTTGAAGTTCAGAGTGTTTTAGGGTGTATGGAAGGCAGTTATGCTCTTTTACAAACTCCATTGATGAAGAAACGATGGTTTAGGGTTTGAAAGAAGAATGTGTGATTCGTTCAGAGAGAAAGCAAGAGGCCGTGGAAGAAGAATATGTAACTGGTAGTTACAACTGAACGAAGCTGGGACCTTTAAAGGTTTCGAAAAGGTTGGGTCCCGCGCACACATTTGAGAAATTACCCAAATACCCTGCACACTTTGACAGATCAAGTGAAAATAACTAGCAGTCCGAGAAAATGAACTAGCAGCATGAGAAAATACTCATGCTGTTAGTGTAAAATTGTGCAACTTTTCAATGGAACAGTGTCTCCCCCTTAAATTAGCATACTGAGTCGATAATAATGAAAACCAATTAATCCATGTTTACCATACCAATATTTGATATTAGGAAAGTGAACCTTCCCACATCAAAAGGTTTTGTAAATAGATCAGCTAGCTGATCATCTGTATGTATTTTGGTAACTTGGATTAACTTCTTTTCATTACAATCTCTGATGAAGTGAAACCTGATTTCTATATGCTTGGTTTTTGGGAATTTCACTGGGTTTTGCACAATGCTAATTGCACTTGAATTGTCAATATAAATAGGAGTGGATAAGAAATTCATACCATAGTCTCTTAGCTGATTTTGAATCCACATTACCTGGGAGCAGCAGCTTGCAGCTGCTACGTATTCTGCTTCAGTGGATGATGTGGAGACAGTTGTTTGCTTTTTGCATTGCCAAGAGACCAGTCTTGCTCCTAAGTATTGACATCCACCAGTTGTGGATTTTCTGTCAATGTTGCATCCACCATAGTCACTGTCAGAATAAGCAGTTAGTTCAAAAGGAGAGTCTTTAGGATACCATAGACCTAAATGTGGTTGGCCTTTAAGATATCTAAAGATTCTCTTAACAGCAACCAAGTGAGAATCCTTTGGAGAGCATTGAAACCTAGCACACACACAGACAGCAAACATAATATCAGGTCTTGAAGATGTTAGATACATGAGAGATCCTATAAGGGATCTGTATAGATGAATATCCACATCTATGCCATCTTTGTCTGTATGGAGCTGTTTATGAGGATCCATTGGAGTGCTTGCAACCTTTGTGTCTTGATAGCCAAACTTTTCCAATATGTCTTTGACATACTTTGATTGACTTATGAATAGACCAGTAGGCTTCTGTTTAACCTGCAGCCCTAGAAAGAATGTGAGTTCCCCCATTAAACTCATTTGAAACTTTTTGTGCATTAGGGCCTCAAATTCTTTGCACAAACTATCATTAGTTGAGCCAAAGATGATGTCATCAACATAGATTTGGACTAGTAGAATCTCAGCTTTGATGGATTTAGTGAAGAGTGTTTTGTCCAGAGTGCCTCTCTTGAATCCATTCTGTAGAAGATATGATGACAGTGTGTCATACCATGCTCTGGGGGCTTGGTGAAGACCATAGAGAGCTTTGTCTAGCTTGTACACCCTGTCTGGATACTTGTAGTCTTCAAAACCAGGAGGTTGACACACATATACTTCCTCTTCAATTGTCCCATACAGGAAAGCAGACTTAACATCCATTTGATACACTTTAAATCCTTTGAAACTTGCATATGCTAGAAATAGTCTGATGGCTTCAATTCTTGCTACTGGAGCAAAGACATCATCATAATCTATTCCCTCTTCTTGAGTGTACCCTTGTGCTACTAGTCTTGCTTTGTTCTTGATGACTATCCCTCTCTCATCCTTCTTGTTTCTGAACACCCATGTTGTACCTATTGCTCTTTTTCCTTTAGGAAGATCCACCAGAGTCCATACATTCTGAATTTTGAACTGTAAAAGCTCTTCTTGCATAGCTTCAATCCAGGATGAATCTTTTAATGATTCTGATGCCTTTTAGGTTCCAATTGAGACATGAAACAGGCATGTTCAGAAGCTGCTAGACTGAATTCAGAAACTGCTTGTTCAGCAGCAGCAGTCTCATTGTGAACCATTTTCCTTGTTTGAACAGGAGTGCTTGGATCACCCAGTATTTGATTGAGAGGGTGATACTTGTGAACTCTTAGTGTGGGCTCTCTCTGTTTGAAAAGAAGTTCCAAGATTTGTATCAGCTCCATCAAGACCAGTGAATGGTTCAGGTTCCGAGACAGCTTGACTTGAATCTGGGACTGTTTCCTGTTGTGTTGGAGCTGTTCTTTCAGAACTTTGGAGTGGCACTTCAGTGTCTGGATTTGTATCATTCAGGACCCCTGGAGGATCACAAGACAGAAGTGGTAGAGTGGTGAAATCATCCCAACTTGTTGAATCTACAGCAGTCTGAAACTTTGTGCCAACAGCTTGAGAAATTGTATTGGCAACATGAGAATTTGGGTTGGCAGCTTCAATCCTGTATGCATCAGCTTCTGCAGTATACTCAACAAAGCTCAGAGAATTTGTTAGTGAATCTAAATCAAACAACCAATCAGGACCAGTGCCTTTGATATTAGCAGTATTTTCATTAAATTCAACATTGGCACTTTCTTCAATTGTTTTAGACACACTGTTGCATACTCTATAGGCTTTGCTTTGACTTGAGTATCCTACAAAGAATCCTTCTTCTGCCTTACTTTCAAACTTCCCTAAGTGAGTCTTAGTGTGAAGGATAGTACATGGGCATCCAAAGGGCTTGAAGAAAGCTATTAGGGGACTTCTGTTATGGAATAACTCATAGGGAGTTTTCCCTTGTGATTGAACTACTTGAACCCTATTTAGAACATAACAGGCTGTATGAACAGCTTCTGCCCAGAAAGTCATTGGCAGATTTGAATCAGCTAGCATTGTTCTAGCAGCCTCAATTAATGTTCTGTTCTTTCTTTCAGCTACACCATTTTGCTGTGGTGTTCTTGGTAAACTGTATTGTCTAGCAATACCTTTGGACTCACAGAAACTGTTTAGAATGAGATTTTTAAATTCAGTTCCATTGTCTGATCTTATCACATTAACTTTGGAATTGGATTGGTTTTCTATCTTAAGGATAAAAGACTTAACTAGTTCAGCAGTTTCATCTTTGGACCTAAGAAAGTAAACCCAAGTAAATCTGGTGAAATCATCAACAATGACCAAACAGTAAGCCATTTTATTCAAACTCAAAACAGAAGTTGGACCAAATAGATCCGTATGTAGCAACTGAAGAACAGATGAGATTGAATTTACTTCTTTGGCCTTATGAGAAGTTTTGTGTTGCTTACCTTTAAGGCATGCTACACAGTGATCATCACAGATGAACTCCTTTTGTGGTAAGCCTCTTACCAGATTCTTTTTGACTAAAATATTCATGGACTTGAAGTTCATGTGACACATCCTTCTATGCCAAAGAGCAGACTCATTTGATGATGCTCTGGATATTAAACAGCTTAAAGTATTTGACTTAGGTAAAAGATCTGTGTCCAGGCAGTAAACATTGTCCTTTCTTGGTGTTCTAAGTAAAACAAGATTTTCAGGAACTTTGAAATCCTTTGAAAGAACAATGCACTCAGAATCTGTGAACAGAACAATGTTTTGTTTGTCACAGATTTGAGAGACACTCAATAAATTGTACTTAAGCTGTTCAACATACAGAACATCATGGAATGTCATGTTGCCTGCATTAACAGTACCTTTACCTGTAACCTTACCTCCCTTTGAGTTGCCTCCAAATGCAACAAAACCTCCATCAAAACCTTTGAAATTTGACAAGCATTCAGAATTGCCTGTCATGTGCCTAGAGCATCCACTGTCCAGATGCCATCTTGATCTATGAGGAGACCTGTGGTTGCCCTGCACAAATAACAGCTTAGTTAGTAGTGGAGTAAACCCAAACCAAATTGGTTTTGGGTTGGCCTTGTACATTGACATAACTAAAAACTGTCTTTGACTTCTTATATTTAGTGAGATCAACTGATGGAGTCTTTGGAGAGTATTTAGTGATAATATGAGGTATCCAACTATTTTGATCATCTTTTCTTCTGACAGTCTCAGATAATTCACTAGCAGCTCCAGATTGATGCCCAGCAGCTTGAGCTGTGTTTGTAGTGCTAACAGTTTCAGTTTTTGCACTAACAGCATCAGATTTTGACTTAGCAGTCTGATCTTTTGCATTAGCAGTTTGAGCAACAGATTTGTCCTTGACACACCACATTTGTTTAAAACTTGATTTAGGCTTTGCCAAAACTTGTTTTTGATGTGTGGACGGTTTTTTATTTACTTTTGAGAATCTGTGATCAAATGTTTTCTTTGGAGCTGCTGTGGAAGGTTTCACTTTTGAGTGCTTTGCCTGATTAGGATTTGATTTTGTGTGATGCACAGTCTGTTTTGCAACAGCTGGTTTGTAAAAACAATCCTTGGCTAAGTGATTCTTCCTTCCACAGTGAAAGCATCTTTTGACAGTTTGAATTGGAACACCAGACTTTTCTGTCAATTTCTGGTTCTTGTTTCTCTGGTTTCCTCTTACCTGCTGTTGTTTAGGAAACTTTTGAACACCATGCTTTTGGCATGTGCAGATAGAAACAGTTTTACCTCTTTTAGTTCCTTTTGATGAAGATGCAGTGTTACAGTTAGAATGTACAGAAACTTGTGGAGTAGCATTGCATACACTCATCTTCTCTTTTCCTTTCTTACTGGAACTTGGACTTCTATGGGTGCACTCTTTGTGTCACAGTCTCTATTTTGACTCTTATCTTCTTTTAATTCAGGACTGTTATCAAGGATAGGATCTACAATAGTCATAGACTCATCTAGTGGTTCATTGACAAGTCTATCAGCAACCTCACTCATTGGATGAATGTACTTGTTATTGTATGGAGGTGGAGTAGCTTTATATCCTATTCCTTCTTTGGGATTGACCTGGGATTTCACTCTATCTTTGAATTGAACTTCCATTAGGTGTTCTAGCTTTTGATTTGCTAACTTGAAGTTTCCTAGATCTATGTTAACAGATTCTAGCTTCTTATTAGCCTCAAACACCTTTTGTTCAGTCTCTTCTACCTTTTTATTTAGAGATTCTATTTTCTTATTTAGCTCCTTTTTCTCACACTCATGATAGGTTCTATCATAACCCATTTGAATCTCATTGTCCTTATAATCATTGATCTGTTTTTCAAGATCTTCTATGGCTTGCATGTATTCATATCTCCTTTCTTCCATCTTAGCTAGAGTTTTGCACATGCTCTCATTATGATCTCTGTACTTTTTAACCATATTTTTGCATGATTGAGAGCAGAGCTTAGAATTTACCTCAGATGGTAGTTCAGTGGAGGAGACATTTGATGTTTCTGCCATAAGTGCTTGATTTTGAAATTCTTCCTCTGTCTGATCACTCCAATCAAACACATTGTCTTCTTGAGAGACAAGTGCTGTTGATGAGGACGCTTGGATGGGCTGTGAAGTTCTTGATGGCTGTTGACCTTGAGATCTACATTCTCTGGCAAAGTGACCAAGCTTATGGCATTTATAGCATTCCACTTTTGATTTATCAAAAGATGGTTTGCCTTTTGTCTTGGCTTGAAAGTTGGCCCTACCAGTTCTTTTCAGAAATCTTTTGGCCCTCATGGTTAGCATTGCATGTTGCCACTTTAAATCCATCTCTTCAAGATCATCTGGATGAATTTGTTCCAAGTCTTCAACATTTAGAGCAAATAATCCATCATTGGCAACAAAGGCCTCATAGTGAGTTTCAGCAGAGTTGCCATCACCACGTGAGAAAGAATCACAGTTATTAGATTTTTCAGAAGATAGAAGAGCAGTATTGTGATTATAAGAAAAAGATTTCTTTTTAGCATCAATCTCAGTCTCAAACACTCTTAAACTGTTATACAGATCATCCAATTCTATCTCATCAAGAGTGTCTTTTGTTCTCCACTGTGCAACTTAGACTGTCCATTCTTCTCCAAGAGATCTGAGAAACTTTCTGTTGACTTCATCTTGATCCAGATTGACCTTTGCACTTTCCAGTTCACTTATCAGTTTGTTGAACCTGTCAAAGATTTGAGTGAGGTTTTCATTCTTGCCACCAGAAAAGTTTTCATACTGCTGTTTCAAGAGGTCTTTTTGATTTCTCTTGGTACTGGCATTACCAGCAAACCTCTTCTCTAAGGCATTCCAAAGAGAGTGAGCAGTATAAAACTTTTTGAACTGATGTTGATAAGCATTAGGAATGGCTATTTGTAATAGTGTGAGTGCTTTCACTTCATTCATTCTAGCCTTCCTTTCAAGTTCAGTTTTTGGAGGAGTTTTGACTGGTTTTCCCTCAGCATCAAGTTCTGGATCAACTACAGGAGGGAATTCAACAGCTTCCCATATGGCATAATCAATGAATTGAATATGCTGTTGAATCCTGAGTTTCCACATCTCAAACTCAGTGGGCTTGAGCATAGGCACTTTGAGTCCTTGCCCAGATCCACTGCTGCTATTTTCAAATTCCATTGTAAAAGATTAAAAATTTGAAAGAAAGTTTTCGACTTTGAAAAACAAAGAATGACCTGTGGCTCTGATACCACTTGTCAGGATCTATAACTGAATAACCAAGACTAACTGATTTGAAATTTATCAGAGTATAAATCAATAATCTTGCTTTGAATCAAAGTTTAATTATTGATTTGCGGAATAACACTTAATTATTTTAACAAAATCTTTCAGAACCAATAAAGCATAAAACATACGAAGTAATCAAGACTGTTTGTATTGCTGAATTCAATGATTATAATCACCTCTAATCTGTTTGATTAGACGAAGAACACAGACTGTTCTTAGGGTTTTACAACCTTAGAGGCTTATGAAAACTTAATCAACAAAGCAATTACAGACTCAAAAATATGCAGAAAACTTCTATTCAATAGAACGACCTATTCTCTGTATTTATATTGCTTCTTGATATGTTTCCTTGACGAACTATGACTTCTCTGATAGTAGATATGCTGGAATCTTCATGTAGATATCGTTTCCTGAAAATCAGCACTTTCTGTTTCTTAAACTGTTGAGCAGCTTGAATCTCTTGACAGCATGAACTGAGCAGCTTGAGTTGTTTTGCGCTGGCAGCTTGAACTTTTACACTGGCAGCTCGAGTTTCTTCAACTAGCAGCATGAACTTTGTATTTACATGTAAAATCTACTAACAGTCTGAGAAGTCTAACTAACAGTTTGAACATACTTAAACTATTTCCCAACATATCTTCACAGAGGCTTCACACTCTGTGGAAATAAAATTATGAAGTTAGAGCAGATGATTCAAACCCAAGGGGCAAAGGTTGTGGTTTCTTCTGACCAAACCAATGCTTCCAAAAAGGGGGAGAATCAGGAGGTTCCCACATCAGTCCAAGCAGCTCCAACAACAACAGTCCAAGCAGCACCAACAGTTCCAGTTTCTAGGCTAGCAGTCCCAACAGCTTCTCAAGCTGTTAGCCTAGAAACTCAATGCTGTTCCTTCAAAAGCCACTGGAGTTGTGATCAGAGAAGGAATTCAAGCTTCATCAAGCACAGTCCAAGCTACAACATCTGCTACAAAAGACAAGGGCAAGGGCATTCTCATTGAGTCTCCAAAGCATAAATTTTCCTCAAAAGAAGCCCAAATTGCCTTTGATGCTGAAGTTGCCAGAAAAATAGCAGAAGAACAAGACAAAGAATTAGAGCAGCAAGCCCAAACCCCAATGGATGATGTTGAGACTTTAGGTGATTACTTAAAGGGGTTTGTGGTCAAGCAAGGAGCAAGGAAAAGAAAGATGCCAACAGGGCACTCCAAGGCTGAGCATAGAAGATTTCTTATCAATTTTGCCTTTGCAGCAGGTATTCCAAAGAAAATGGCTCAGTCCATGTCTACTGAAAGGCTACAGGAGATTCATGATAAGGAGATGGACAAAAGACAGAGAACAACAGTCTCTCCAGAAGCTCAACCATCCCAAGAAGTCCAACCAACAACCCAATCAGTCCAAACTGAAGCTGGTGCCAGTGCACCTACTCCCACTGATCAAGCAGTTGTCCCTATTCCTTCATCGGTTAAGAGAGTGCTCTTTGAGCAACAACTACAAAAGGCTATGGAGATAGAGAAGCTGATTGATCAGCATGATTTTACAAAGTCTCAAATTAACTACTGGTTTGCTAAGTCACTGGATGACCGTGAGTTGAGAATAAAGTTTGTAATCAGAAGAGAGTCCGGACCTGAAGAAGAGTATGGCACTTTTTGGCAGATAGTACAGAAGCTGACCAGAGATGAATTGTTAAAGATGTACAATATAGGGTCAGTTACACAAGTAAGGTCTGCTCTTCCACAAGTCAAGCAACTCATCAAAGATCTAAGTACAGTGGTTGATTCTGAGTTTGCAAGACAAGAGATAGAAGATGCTGAAAAAGAAAGGGAAAAAGATCAATCAGATTGATCTGTTTGTCAAATCAAAGACATTCAGAATCAAATTCACAGATGGGTCTGGTATTTTCTTCAATCTTGAGTATTTCAATTTTTCAAAAGATATGCTGCTGAAAATCAAATCAGCTAGAATATCTTGTGATAAAGAAGAGATGAAGAGAGAATTTTTGAAGGCTATAGATCATAAGCTTGCACAGTTGTGAGTTTTTGAAAGCCTTGGTTTGTAAATAACAGTTTACTTATTTATTTCCATGTTTTTATAGAACTTAAAGTCTTGTAAAGAATTTAAGTTAGGGGGAGATTGTTGGGAAATAGTTTAAGTACATTCAAGCTGTAGTTTAGACTTCTCAGACTGTTAGTAGATTTTACATGTAAATACAAAGTTCATGCTGCTAGTTGAAGAAACTCGAGCTGCCAGTGTAAAAGTTTCAAGCTGCCAGAGCAAAACAACTCAAGCTGCTCAGTTCATGCTGTCAAGAGATTCAAGTTGCTCAACAGTTTCAGAAACAAAAAGTGCTGATTTTCAGGAAACGATATCTACATGAAGATTCCAGCATATCTACTATCAGAGAAGTCATAGTTCGTCAAGGAAACATATCAAGAAGCAATATA
This sequence comes from Centrapalus pauciflorus, assembly GCA_020465985.1. Classification (NCBI taxonomy): domain Eukaryota; kingdom Viridiplantae; phylum Streptophyta; class Magnoliopsida; order Asterales; family Asteraceae; genus Centrapalus; species Centrapalus pauciflorus. Next base: position 505,347 of record JAANYP010004184.1, read on the forward strand.
AATACAGAGAATAGGTCGTTCTATTGTATAGGAGTTTCTGCATATTTTGAGTCTGTAATTGCTTTGTTGATTAAGTTTTCTTAAGCCTCTAAGGTTGTAAAACCCTAAGAACAGTCTGTGTTCTTCGTCTAATAAAACAGATTAGAGGTGATTGTAATTGATGAATTCAGCAATACAAACAGTCTTGATTAATTCCTGTGTGTTTATTTATTATTGATTCTGAAAGTTTTTGTTAAAATAATTAAGTGTTATTCCGCAAACTTCTTGATTAAACTTTGATTCAAAGCAAGATTATTGATTTATACTCTTATAAGCTCAAATCAGTTAGTCTTGGTGATTCATATTTTAGATCCTGTCAATGAGCCCATATTATCGATTTCTAGGGCTATTGTTGAGGTGCCTGCAGCATCCGAAGATGGATCTGCTGTCGTTGACTCTTGCACTATGCTTGATGATGGCCTGGACTCCTGAGTTTGACTTGCTGTAGCTCTTAGCCTTCTTCTAGGTTGCGGTTGAGGTTGTGGCTGTTGATGCTGCTGCTGCATTGGCTGCGGCTGAGGCCCTTCTCCAGCCAAGTTATCCCCGTCTGGGGCCACAAAATCTGGATCTACCAATGCCCCAAAGAGAGGTGCATCAAGTGGTCTGATCTGCTCAGCCCTGCGGGCATTGTGCGACTAGCAGTCAGCAAAAATTCGTTTATCTATAACTGCCACACTTTGAAGATCTGGAAGCTGTGGCAGATTTGGCAAAAAATGACGAATCAGCATCATCACATAGCGCGGATACATCAAAAATCTTTTGCGCGCTGGAGCTGTTATCTGATGCACAAACTCCGCAAAGAACATTTCCGAGTAGCTAAATCTCTTATTATAAACCAAGGCAATCATAGCCGACTGCATCTTGGAAACAATATAATCGAATCCAGCCTTTTTTGTTGCAAAGCACACCATAATCACGTGCGCCAAGTACCTCCACTGGCGTATCAAACCACTTTTCATATAAGAAGCCTTAGCGATGTCTAGTCTATAACCCATGCGCAGGAAGGCCGCTTGCCTCTTGTTCTACAGACCCTAGCTGCAAAATCTGACGCATCATATTCGCAGAGAAAACTATTGTCTGCCCGCCAACTCTTGTTCTCAAAACTGTCGGCGTCACCGTACAATCAACTTGTAAGTGCTCCCAAAACTGTCTAACATACGACAATATTATTTGTACATTATGCGATAGGGCATAAGAAACCCTGGAGTGTGCCAAAAACTCCACCATCTGTCTAAAGGACTGAGCTTCAGGAAGCTCCCTATCCGGAGATATTACCATATTATGCTTTTGGAAAAATGCCCTTTCACCCATATCTGCACATAAAACAATAACTTATATTAGAAGTGAAAAATAAAGATGAAACTTGTTTAATTTCGAATTTGTTTTATTTTGAAATTACATAAGTCCAAAGTCCAACACATTCGAATTTCTACAAGTTTTGAATGATTTTAGAAAAACATTCGATTATAATAACAGATTCGAAGGATATATATTCGAATTTGACTATATTCGAATTTGTTGAAAGATTCGAATTTTCTGACAAGTTCGAACATGATGAACATGTTTGAAGTCGGTCATTTTCGAATACAAATCCATGATTTAAACCCCATTAGACTTAGAAAATTGTATTAACTTGTCTTATTAGGTTCTAATCGAAGATATATGCAATTAATTTGTACTTTCACCGGTTAAAACTTGTGATTTTGAATCACAAAGTTTAAACCCTTAAAACATCAAAATTAGTCGGTTTTTTGCTATAATTGAGTCCTAGACTACCTAAACCTTGTATAATACTGGTGTTTATACCTAAAGTTGGTGATAGATTCGAACACAAATAGACAAAACTTCGAGAATAGTAAAAGATTCAAAAAACGGTAAACTCAAAGGTATAAGTTCGAAATCGCTGCTGAGCAAGTTCGAATGAAAGAATCGAAGGTAGGTGACATTAGTGAGTCACTGTTGACCTTTATATACTAACAACTTTCGAACTTGTCATTAAATTCGAATTTACTGACAGAGTCGAAAATTAATTCGAGTTTGTCTTAAATTCGAATATAATTGAAAATTTTGAAAATCCTTGATAAAATTCAACTTTTTCAACTTTTTCGTGTAATGAAACAAACTATGCAAAATTTATCCACATCAAGCAATAGATTTTCATGTAATGTTCGTTAATTCAACTAAAAAATTCATCCTAGTAACGTTGACCTTTTTCCTACTTAATAAAATAAAATAAAATAAACTAAGGAAAAATAAACTAACAGAATATTTTTGGCGAGAAAGTCAGAGAAAGGTTCAATCAGATAGCGGTATCAAATACGCACTTTCAGTATTGCACTCTCACACTTAGGAATTTTTTGATTCCTTGATTGTTTGTCGTGACACACATTTCTAGACGATTGTTGGTATTATAGTTCCTTTAAACATGTTACACTTTGAAATATCCCTTGGCCTTTTCATTTATCAAGAAACTACCTTACGTGTCCCATACTTAAACATACTTTTATGATCAAGGCATACTTTTAGGATCCGTAGAGAGCAGACCTTACTTTTCGGTTTTGCAAATTTTCTTTAAAAGGCAAATATCGGACACAGTTCTATATTTACATAGAACAGAGTGTCTTAGTTTGTCTTAAAGTTTATATAAAGCTAGCAAGACAGTGGTGACAGGTTTGTACAAATGTACAACAAAGTGACCTATCTTGCTAACTTGAGTCAAACTAGGTCTTGAAGCAGTTAAATACACAAATGTACCACTATACGAGATCTATCTGGATAGATCTCGTATAGTGGTACATTTGTGTATCTAACTGCTTCAAGACCTGACATTATGTTTGTTGTGTGTATTTGTGCTAGGTTTCAAGCGAATCCGAAGGAGATGCATATGAAAGCTGTGAAGCAGATTCTACGATACCTCAAGTCGAAACCGAAGCTGGGACTTTGGTATCACGCGGAGGGAGATCTAAAGTTGGAGGCGCTCACGGATTCTGATTACGGAGGATGCAGCTTGACGCGCAAATCAACAACTGGAGGTTGTCAGTTCCTAGGAGGGAGATTGGTATCCTGGCAATGCAAGAAACAAACATCGGTAGCCGTGTCAACGTGCGAGGCTGAGTATGTTGCTGCTGGTAGTTGCTGCTCACAGGTTCTGTGGATACAACAACAATTGCGGGATTACGGTTTGGCTTACACTCAAACTCCAATTAGGATAGACAATCAATCTACAATTGCTATAACTAATAATCTAGTTAAACACAACAAAACAAAGCACATAGACATAAGGCATCATTTTATTCGTGATTGTGCTGAAAAGAACTCAATCAAACTGGTAAAAGTGGCAACAGAAGATAATAATGCAGATTTATTTACCAAAGCGTTTGATAAGTCACGGTTTGAGTATTTAATTCAACTGAATGGAACTCGCAACCCAGAGTAAATTGACCTTAGTAGTAGTAGATCATTTTCTTTTATAGTCGTAGTATTTCTTTCTTTACAGTAGTCTGCTAATTTAGGAAAGTTTCTATTTTTAGTAAGTTTCTATTTTTAGTAAGTTTCTACTTTTAGTAAGTTAGTAGGTTGCTATTTCTTATGAAAACCAAAAGAAAAAGAGAGAAAATTATAAAAATACAAAAAAAGAGAATATCAGAAAAAAGAGTTAAGTCTTAGAAGCATAGGTTCAAAGTGACGAAAATTAGCACAGTCGTTACAAACTCTAAGTGTTTAGGCTTTCACACATAATGCAACTAAATTCTAAGTGTTATACTTTATTTAGTTTGATGTGTTGGTAGGCATAATACATGTAGGGAATCTCAAGGCTAATAAAATATTCTAGAAAAAGTCAAGCGTGTCACTAACTTAGATGTACGACCAATCGGTCTTAATTTTTATGTAGAAGACATACAAACGTTGAGTCTAAATGAGGTATGCAAACTTTCTGGGGATGTATGGAAACATCAAATACATCTGAAAATGGAAAGAATAGAAATATCATACAAAACTGAGAGTCGAAAACATGCAACTCTGTTGTACGTAAGTACAGACCTGTTGTCTCTGTTTAGATTCGGGTTAGCAGATATGTCGCTTTGTTGTACGTCGGTACAGACCTGTCACCGCTGTCTTGCTAACTTTAAGAATAAACCTTAAGTCAAACTAAGACACTTTGTTGTATGAAAATACAGACCTGTGTCCGATGTTTGTTTTTTAAAGAAAGTTTGCAAATACCAACAAGTTAGAATCTTAGTCTGTGTGCCTTGATCATAAAAGTATGTCTATGTCTGAGTCACGTAAGATAATTTCCTGATAAATAAAAATGCCAAGAGATATTCTGAAATGTAGAGTGTTTAAAGGGGTAAAATACCAACAATCGGCTAAATAGGTATGTCACGACAAATAATCAAAGGAATCAAAAATTCCTAAGTATAAAGTTTAAATACTGAAAGTAAGTATCAGACATCGCTATCTGATTTAACCTTTCTTAGACTATACTCATCAAAAATATTTTGTTTAGAGTTTAGCATAGGTTATTAATTTTAATAAGTTTAGCATAAGTCTTAGTTAACTTTTAGTCAAGTTTAAAATTTTCTAGGTTTACTTATCTTATTTTATTTTATTTTATTTTACGTTAGTTTATTTTATTTTATTTTAGTTTAATTTTTACTTAGGTAAAAGGTCAAAAATTACTGAGGGTGCATTCAAAATTGGATAAAATAAACATTGCGTGAAATATCGTGTGCTTAGGGTAAAAGATTGGGCATAGTTTATCTTGTTACACAATACCGTAGAAAAAGGTTGAAAAAGTTGAAGTTATTTCAAAAATTTTTGAAATTTTTCTAAGTGTTTGGTGTTTTCGAGTTTAGGACAGACTCGAATGTGGAAGGCTTCGAATCTGTCAGTAGATTCGAGTCTGGCCTTAGACTCGAAGGTTGGTAGTATATATAGGTCAACAGTGAAGACATTTAATTCTTACTGTTTTCGAATCTACTGTCTCGAATCTATATTGGCGATCTCGAATCCGTTCTCGAGTCTACCGTATCTCTCCTAAACGACATTCCGTCGAGTTTAAAGCTAGTGTGTTCGATTGTACTCTTGCATCTAGGTATAATCAACTTGATTGTACAAGATTCATGTAGTTTTATACACAATTTTAGGCTAAATCATCGATTTTTGAAGGTTTAAGGGTCGAAATAGGGTTTTTACAAAATTACCAAGTATGGACCGATAAACAGTCAAATTAAAGGCATAAATCTATGATTAGTAACTAGTAGGACAAATGAATGTAATTTTCTAAGTCCAAAAATGTTAAAATCAAGAGATTTGGTGTCTAAATAGAGTCGGCGGTTCGAATCTGTTCTTGCCGTTTCTCGAATCTGTCATTAGATTCGAGAGGGCAATTGATACGAATCTGTCATCAAACTCGAAAGGGTGACCTGTTCGAATCTGTTACATTCGAATCTGTTATTTTATTTGCATGATTTAATTTAAATTTTATTAAATTTGTAGAAATTTAAATGTGTTAGATTTTGTTCTTAAACAAGTTCAAAATAAAACAGATTTAAATTTAAACAAGTTTATTGATTTTTAATGAATCTAATAGTTTTGTTTATTGTGCAGAAATGGCTGTTCGAGCGTTTGTGCCTAAGCACAATATGGTGCTTCATCCAGATCATAATCTCCCTGAGGCGCAGGGTTTTATACAAGTGCTTGATTTCCTAGTAGAGTCTAGGATAGGTTTTGCACTATCTCATAATGTGCAGCTAGTGTTACCATATATTCGGAAATTCTATGATCATTTGCAGGTAGACTGCTCGGTCACACCGACAGTGCTACGCACTCGTATTGCTGGACAACCGCTGGTCTTCTCGGCAGATATGCTGCGACAAGTGTTGCAGCTGGCCACTCAAGAAGAAGAATCAGGTCCGATAGAGTTTCCTTTGAGTATAAAGCAAGCGGCCTTTCTGAGAATGGGATACAGTCAAGACGTGACAAAAGTTTCATATATGAAGAGTGGATTAATTGGACAATGGAGATTTCTTGCGCATGTTTTTATGGTATGCTTTGCTCCAAAGAAAGCATGGTTTGATTATATGGTTGCGAAGATGCATTCGGGGATAGTCGCGATGGTTTATAATCGACCATATAGTTTCTCGGAGATGTTCTTCTCAGAATTTGTTCACCAGATAACCGCGCTAGAAAATCAACAGTTCTTGTTATATCCGCGGTTCATTATGATGTTGATCAGGCATTTCTTGCCGAATCTGCTGCCATCAAATGACATTCAAAGTGTTGCTGTTATGGACAAAAGGATTTTCGCTGATTGTTCCTCACACCGAGGAAGGTTGGCTGTTCCTGTTGAGCGTCCGTTATTCGGAGCAATCTTGGATAGGGATTTTCAAGCCCCGGATGTTGCCAACTGGGCAGGGGTAGTTGAATTACAACAAAGACAACCACAACCATAACCACAACAACAACAACAACAACCACAACCGCGTGCTCAAAGACGTAGACAAAGACTATCAGCGAGTCAAACTCAGGCGTCTAGGCCTTCGTCGAGTCAGCAACCAGAAGTTCAAGAAGCCGGGCCATCAAATGTTCCAACTGAAGCTGAGCAACTGTGCCAAACGCTTAATGAAATTTGGGAGGCAGGGCCTCATGCAAATGAAGATGTGGCTGCAGCATTAGTAGGTGAACTACTTAGTCCACCAGAAGGAGAGGAAGACGTGTTAAGAGATGTTGATGAATATATGCCAGAACAAGCTGATAAAGTTTTGTCATCATCGGAAACCGAGTCGGAAGAAATGGAGGAGCTAGAAGTTGAGGCTCCTGAGTCAGTTTCGACTGAGCCTAATGTTCAAATTGGAACTTATGGATCAAGATTGGTCGTTAATGAAGAAGGATCGAGGAGGAGAGTTGTAAGGGAATCTGATGATTCAGATTTTGAAGAGGAGGAAGTTGCCCCCTTAGTGACTCGGCGAAGGGCCAAGCGTCACAGGTTCATGCAAGGGTCTTCTTCAGCATCCGCATGCCAACCAGAAGTCCCCCAATCTCAGCCTCAAGAACCACAAGCCACTACTCCACCACCACCACCACCTCAACATGAACCATATATTCCATCCCCAATTCGCCCAACTCCTATACAATCCATTCCATCTACTTCGACCACCTACGCTGACAACCAAAGGTTTGTGCAGCTTAAGGGACGCGTTGACTTCGAGCATGTCCAAATCTTAGGCCTAACAAAGGCGATCGGCGAACTCCAGGCGCATAATGCAAATCTTGATAAGGATAATGCCGAGTTGAAGAAGTTTGTGGAGAATGTCAGGGAACAGAACACAGAGTTAAAGTCCTTTATTGCAGATCAATCGTCAGAGATCCGATCGATGCGGTCCCTCCTTGAGCAGCTCATGAAAAATCTAAAAGCTCAGGGGGAGACAAGTTGTAGGGATCATGAGGAGCAGCGTAGAGATGAAGATGATGAAGGCAATGATCCCGATGCACCTAATGAGAATGAGCCAGTAGATTTTCCTGCTGCTCAGGCTACACAAGTTCAGGGGGAGCCCAGTCAAGTTGAAGGAGAAATGGGAGAAGCAAGTTCATCAAAGCAGCCTACAGATTTTGAAATCAGTGAGATGATCGACGCTCTTATGGATCTCGATGATGATCCGATGGATGTAGGTTTTGACTATGATGATGAAGAGCTAGAAGAAGGTGAGTTTGTGCCAGAGGAGATAGTAGACTGGCAGTCAGATGATGAAGTAGTTGCTGATGAGGATGATGAAGCCGACGAGATAGTTGTACAGCAGAATCCTATCATGGATACATACATGATTGATGGGAAAAATATTGTCAACATAGATGTAGTAAATGCTGCGTTGAATGCTCAGCCATCAACATATGAACCTGCTAGAGAGCTATCAAATGAAGAGAAGCGAAAGCTATGGTTCAGAGCTGAAAAGAAGGAGTTAGAGATTAATAAGACAATGAGGGTGCCGGGTACTGGGAAGCTGTCTGAGCGCATATTAAGCTGGTTCTTTGATAAAGAAATGCAGCTATTTGTAATTAAAAGGAAAGACGGGCTTCAGTACATGAGGCGAACTTTAAAAGCGTTCAACTCCCTCCCAAAGATCAAAATCACTGCGCTAGCATGGAAAGATCTGATAAACATTGGCAATGATCCCTACGCGAACGTAATTGAAAGAATCATAAGAAAGGAGGGGAGATCAAGGAAGTTCGAGCGATTGAATCCAAGGGTCGGGAGAAGAGTAGAGGATCCGTCACGTATCGATCCTCTAACTGGACGACCTTGGATGAGGATTCACTATAAACCAGCTAGATGTCTTAGGAAGGTGCCTCTCAAGCTGATGCCACAGAATGTTTTGAAGAATCTGCATTGGTGGTACGCTGACACAGAGACTGGGGAAGCGGTCATGGAAGATTTTGAAGAAAACGTTATTCTTAGAGTCTACGACCCTCTTCACCTGGTAAACCTCTCTAAAGATGATCTTCATATTTTGCATGCCTGTAAAATCTCTAGTGATGCACATATGGACAGTGAAGCTAGTAAGTATGAAAATGTAGTCAAGGTATGTGTCGACAAAGGTTTGTATGCTGGTAGTAGTTTGAATCAATAAATAAACAAAGTTCTTAAGTCAAATGTGTGAATTATTAGAAGCTATCGTCAAGGGGGAGTCTGTTGGTACATCCTGTGTGACGATAGCAGTCTAAGTGATCCTACATTGTGATTTTAGCAAGTGTGTGTTATATATGTTTATATATGGTTGATATTTATTAGTGTTTGTATGTTTGAACTTGATGTAACGTATTACAAGAAGTTCAAACATAAAGTACAAAGATAAAATCAATCATAAGTAATAACATAAGTTTCAACACTTAGTTGTTTATGTAAAAGGCTACATTCGAATCATACAAGGCTTGGCATTCGAATCTGTGATAGATTCAAATGTAGCCTAGATTCGAAGAGCCCAGATTCGAGAGTGTCTTTGTGGACAGACTCGAATGGGCCTTGGGCCAGATTCGAGGTTGGCCCACATCAGACTCGAATCAGGGTCTATAATTAGGGATAGACTAGAGATATTATCAGACTTTTTGCAGAATTCGTGAGGGATTAAGCAATAAGCGATCTTGAGTTTATCAGCTTGGTGCGTGTTCTTTCGGAGAGAATCAGTTCGTAGGATCGTTCGTGTGTCGTTCGTTCAGCCTCTGATAGTCTCCGTGTTTCGTAGTTGAGAGTTGTTTCCGTCTACCCGTTAACGAGGATTCCGCACTCCTTGACAGATCCGCGTCTAGATAGATCTCGTATAGTGGTAGACCTTACATTAGCTACTAACTTACTACTATAAAAATAACTTCTACTAAGGTCAAGTTACTCTGGATTACGCATGTCATTTACTTGAACTAACAACTCAAAACGTGACTTATCAAAAGCTTTAGTAAATAAATCAGCATTATTATCTTCCGTTGCCACTTTTACCAGCTTTACTAAATTCTTTTCAGCACAATCACGTATAAAATGGTGTCTTATGTCTATGTGCTTTGTTTTACTGTGTTTAACTGGATTATTTGTGATAGCAAGAGTAGACTGGTTATCTATCCTAATAGGAGTATGAGTATAAGTCACACCGTAATCCCGCAATTGTTGTTGTATCCACAAAACCTATGAACAGCAACTACCAGCAGCAACATATTCGGCCTCGCACATTGGCACGACTACCGAAGTCTGTTTCTTTCATTGCCAGGAAACGAGTCTCCCTCCAAAGAACTGACAACCTCCAGTTGTTGACTTGCGATTCAAGCTGCACCCTCCATAATCTGAAGCCGTGAAAGCTTCCAATTCCAGATCACCATCCGCGTGATACCAAAGTCCCAGCTTCGGTTTCGACTTGAGGTATCTCAGAATCCGCTTCACAGCTTTCATGTGCATCTCTTTTGGATTAGCTTGAAACCTAGCACAAATACACACAGCAAACATTATGTCAAGTCTAGAAGCAGTTAAATACATAAGTGATCCAATCATGGCCCGATATAACGTCAGATCCACATCAGTATCACTTTCTGAACCCGGTCCGAGATTATGATTCACTTGAATCGGCGTGCTAAAGTGAGCCATCAGCTTGGTTCCTTCCATCCCGAAGCACTCTAGAATATCGTGGACATACTTCGTCTGATGGATAAACATACCCTCCTTCCTCTGTTCAACTTGCAAACCCAGAAAGAAGTTTAACTCACCCATAGCACTCATCTCAAACTTAGACTTCATCACCTTCTCAAAGTCTTTGCACATCTGCTCGCCTGATGACCCAAAAATGATATCATCGACGTACACTTGTACCAAGATGAAATGTTCACCCTTCCTCTTCACAAACAGTGTACTATCAATTCTCCCTCTTTCAAACCCGTTGTCTAAAAGATGAGTAGATAGTCCATACAGAGCCTTATCAAGACGATACACTCTGTCTGGATACTTTGGATCTGTAAACCCGGGCGGTTGTTCCACGTACACCAGTTCCTTCACTTTGCCATAGAGAAAAGCACTCTTTACGTCCAACTGATAGACTTTAAATCCTTTGAAGGAAGCAAAAGCTAGAATCAAACAGATTGCCTCAAGCCTTGCTACAGGCGCAAATACTTCATTGTAATTGATTCCTTCCTCTTGGTTTAAACCCTTTACGACAAGTCTTGCCTTGTTGCGAGTCAGTATACCCCGATCATCTCTCTTGCACTTAAAAAACCCACTTGGTTCCAATTGCAACTTCTCCTCGAGGTAATGGAACTAACTTCCACACTTCAAGTTTCCTGAATTGTGACAGTTCTTCCTGGATCGGTTCAACCCAAGAGTTGTCTTTCAGTGCCATTTGCACATTCTTTGGCTCTACTTGGGAGATGAAACACGAATAGAGGCAAGTGTGAAAGGCCTCGGAGTCATTGATCATCGACAACAACACTGTGTTGTTATTCAAACTACTCCTAGTTCTCACACCAACATTCGGATTTCCTATGATACTCACAACTGGATGATCCTTATTAATCCTAGATGTTTCTATCTCATCGACCATAAGCTTATCTCCTAAATTTGATCCTATTTCACCTAGCGGGGGAACAACTTCAGACTCTACATTTTCTTCCTCATGAACACTGTCTTCTGAGTTAGAATTTGTATTCTGATTTTCCTTTGCAGGCAATTCAGAATCATTTATAGCTGGAGATCTCTCTTCTGTCGTTGTAGGCTCGGAAGTTGATGAAAAAGTCATCCTCGGAAAGTTTGACCGTTATCATTCAGATTTAATGACGATAAGTCCTGTTCAATTGTACCTGCATTTCCATCCAAAGGAATGTTAAATGATTCAAACAGTTTGTCATAATAAAAAATTCGTTCCGGACCAGTTTAGGGTTCATGTGTATAGCTTGTTACATCAATGTTATACACAATTTCTATTGTACCATTCAATTTGTTAAAAACGCTTTTATTTGGTGAGTTCGGCACATAACCTAGGAAATAACCTTCGTCAGCCTTTTCACCAAACTTAGGTTGATGTTTTGTTTTCATTAACGTACATGGTACCCCACATGGTTTGAAGCCAGTTAAATTTGGGGGCCATTTATTCAAAACTTCATAACAGGTTTGTTCAATGATTTGACAGTAAGGACCCGATTTAAAACATGACACGTGGTATTCACTGCCTCCCCCCAAAACATGGTAGGAAGCTTTGAATCCGAGAGCACGGTCCTTGCTGCCTCAATGAAAGTCCTGTTTTTCCGTTCTGCCACCCCATTTTGTTGTGGCTCATAAGGTGCCCTAAATTGATGCACTATGCCTATTGATAGGCAATATACACCAAGTACAGTGTTTTTGAATTCCGTTCTGTTATCACTCCTAATACATTTTACCCGCATCCCATAGGAGTTTTCGACTTGGTCTAAGAACCCGATTAGCTTGGCAGTTGTCTCGTCCTTTGTACCTAAAAAGAAAACCCATGAAAATCATGAGTAATCATCAGTGATAACTAAACAATACCAACTACCACCTATACTCCTTTTGTTGATTGGTCAGAACAAGTCCATATGCAACAAATCGAAAGCGGCAGATATAGAGTTCTGAGTCTTGGACTTGTGTGACTTCTTGTGTTGTTTGCCTTTCTTGCATGGAACACACTTGTCTTCAAACTGAAAACTCTTCATTGGAACACCTTGCACCAATCTATTCTTAGTGATGTAGTTCATTTTTCATAGGTGCAAGTGTGACATGCGTCTGTGCCATAAAACGGATTCGGTCTCTGAAGCTTTTGATAGAAGACATATTGGTCCCATCGAAGATTTTGGTTTATTCATGTCTAGCATGTACAGGAAATTTTTCCTTGGGGCCCTCACTAATATCCACTCGTCAGGTACATTAAATCCCGGTTTCAGCACTAACGCCTCAATGTCGGTGAAAACCACTGAGTTCTTCTTATCAAAGATTTGAGATACACTAATGAGATTGTGAACAAGTTTATCAACGTGGTAAACTTGATCAAGTTTGATAGTCCCACTAGTGAACACTACAGTACCGGTGATATTTCCTCCTTTATTACCAGCGAATGATACAAATCCCCTATTCCTTCCCTTGAAGTCTGTGAGTAGACTTCTTTCCCCAGTCATGTGCCTAGAGCAACCACTGTCGACGAACCACTTGTTGTTTGGACCTGTAGTTATCTCCTGCACATGAAAGAAAAGCGGTTAGTTATCACGGGGAACCCAAGTCATGACTGACTTGGTAATACCATTCTCATCCACATACGTGAACTCCTTCAAATACCCATCTCTCTTTCAGGTGACTTGGGTGTTTGATTTAGAGCCTGTTGTGGTGCAGAGTGATTCATGTTCACTCTCGGCCTTTGTGCCTGCATTTTCTTTGGAGCCCTTGAATAATTTTGATTATAAGGCATTTCCGAGTGATATCCCGGGGCTCTACCTGGTGTCTGATGTCTTACAGTAGTGTGTGACCTAATCGGAGTGTAAGCTCTTCTAGGTGTAGTACTCCTATAAGTTTGTTGTGGTCCTAACCTAGATTGATTAGGGACTCTATTTGGTCAATTAGTCCTAACCACTTCATTCGGTCTACCTGACACTAGTGTTTGTTTCACAGCAGTCTTAGGTGTGGCTTGCACTATTTTCTCGGTGTTTTGAGAACCACTTGTGCTTGCTACACTTGGAGAAGGTTTATGTTGTTCCGCCTTTCCAGTTCTAGGTGTAGATTCTACCTTCCTATGTGGACAACTAGAAGCAACATGTCCCTTTTCATGACATCTAACACTAGACATTTTGTCAATAGACTTCTTATACGTGCCCTTTGACAAAGATGTTTCACCAGTGTCTTGTTCTTTCGACTCAACTATAGTAACTGTTTCCTCTTTTTGATTATTAAAGTCAGATTTGGATTCTCCTACAAGCTTATCACTAGAGGATGGCACAAATTTGACCTTCTTAATCTTAACATTATTACTAGTCACCTTACTTTCTTTATCCTTAACCGATTCAGATACAGGTTCCGATGCAACCTCTGATTCAACTGATTTATCAGTTACCTCCTGAGGCTGAGGTACATAGTTATTATTGAAAGGTGGAGGACTCTCATTATACCTTAAACCTACAGGTTTCTTATACTGACGCTGTGTATCTAAGACTTCCCTAGGTTCAATGAAGAGTTCCTAAACTTTTCCAGTTTACTATTCACCTCTGCAACCTTAACCTTAGCTTCTGCTAGCTCTACCTCTTTAGTCTTAAGCTCTTTGGTCAATGCCTCAACATGCTCATACATTAGATCTATTCTAACTCACTGCTCACTCAGCTTGTCTTTAAGAACTATGACATCTTGTCCATCTGCCTTAAGCTTATTCCTAAGGTCTTCTTTTATATCTAAGAGGCTAGCATTGTCTGATTTTAAGGATTCATTTTGAGAAGTTAGATTTGTATGTGTTTCAAGCACTAAATTTAATTTATCATTAGTACTAGCACAGAAAGCACATAAATCGCGGAATGTAGAGGAGTTTAGAATTACCTTTGCGTGAGCCGAATCCACGTTTGCCATTTGTGCAGAAAACTCTAGAATTGTCTGATCTTCTGACTTCTCTACTAGCACAGGACTGATATCATTTTGGTTGTTGTCCTCTGCATCTTCCTCTGCTCCGACACTTCCAGTCTCTGTCACTTCAGCCATGAAGACTCTAGCATTAGACTCTGGATGTGTACTCCAGTTATATGTACCATCAAGCTGTCTGTCAGATGTGACATTGGTTAACAGACCAGCTATGTTTGGCTATTACTCGAACTACCCTGCTGATATCTCCCCTGAGATTGATAACGGTATTGGTTCTGGTAATTCTCAAGTTTAGGTCCTTGACATTCTCTTGCAAAATGTCCTATCCCTTGGCAATTGTAGCACTTAACTTTGGATTTATCACCCCCAATTTTATTGTTGCTGACATTAAGATTTCTGCCTGTCCTCTTGATGAATCTGTTGACTCGCTGAGTCACCATGGCCAGTTGCCATTGCAGATCCATCTATTCTAAATCATCAGGGTCCACCTGATCATAATCCTCATCCCATAGCGCAGGATCGTTGATTTTCCCTTGAACGCAATTGTCATAAGCGGCCACAAATGAAGCCAAAATATTTAGATGGTCTTCAACTGATTTTGCGCTCATCGTCATCCTTGAATATCCTAGAGATGTAGAAGCAGACTGAGTTGGCTTTTCTTCCGCTCTGGAGTACCCTAAGAAAGCCCGGCTCCCTGAGTCATCTACTTCAATCGGAGTCGATGTTTCACCTGTAAAGAATGCTATAGCCGTCTTTAATTCACTTGCCACTGAAGGTTTGGATTTCCCAAAATACATATATGGATCCTGTACTTGGTCATAATCCCGTTCCTTTTTCAGCAATTCAAAGTTATAGGCCCTCAGCGTTCCTATGACTTTATCTTGAGTTAGAGTGTCAAATTTCTCTTCATCATGCTTTATCATCGCCACATACATCTCCCATTTGGCTGGTAAAGCATCTAGAATTTTTCCAATCTTCTCTGACTCATGAAATTCGACATCGTGGTTGTCTAACTCAGTTAACAAATGATAGAACCTAGTAATAATCTCATCCAGCTTTTCGTTTTTCAAAGCCTTGATAATAGCGAACTGCTGCTTGAGCATTTCCATTTTACCTTTCCTAACCCTAGGATTTCCCTCACACCTTTTCAGCAGTGCATCCCACAACTCTTTTGCTGTTCGTTGATTGTGAAATGTGTGCAGAATTTCATGAGGTAAAGCCATTCTAATGATTGAAAATGCTCGATTCTCGGCCTCATATGACTTCTTATCATCATCCTTCATCATTTGATATGACAAGACTCATTGACGGCCTTCAACCTCTGTTGTAGGTGGAATGTATCCCTCGTCGATACAAATCCACATTCTCATATCATTGAATCTGGCGAAGTCGGCGAACCTATCCTTCCATCAATAATAATCCTCCAACTTCATCAACTTAGGAGGAGAATTTGCTTTTCCTACCTCATGGTCCATTTCAATGAACCTTTGTAAATTTGTCATTGTTTCGTAAAAGTTTGAATTTACTTAATTCGAAATTAATTTAAATTAACACTTTCGAACTTGAGGAAGTTCGAATTTAATTAATTTTCAATTTATTTGAAATTAAAATCAAAATTAAGTTTGAACTTCAACTAAATTCGAAATATTTGACAAAATTGAAGGTATGACCAAATTCGAATTCCTAAATTCGAATTTAGTGAAAATTCGAAAACGAGCAAATTCGAATTAAGCAAACTCGAATCAAACCCTAAAGAACTTCGAAAGGAGCGTATTTTCTGACAAACTCGAATAAAACCCCATTGATGTTCGAGCGCCGCAAGTTCGAAAAAACGGCTAACAATTCGATTTTTTTCAAGGTTTCAATTTAAACCAATATTTTTAAGAGTAGAAATATTGATTTCGACCAAAAAATTGAACTAATGCAAACTATTTTCCGTTATGTTGCTTGTATAGCTAAAAAATCTATCCAAAAACGTGATTTGACTGTCCAAAAATGTCAAGAAACCACAGATGTTGCTTGTGAACATGAAAAACACCACAAACAACCTGGTGGCTCTGATACCACTTGTAAGGTCTGCTCTCTACGGATCCTATCTTGACGCGACACCTGCCAACGAGTGCGGAATCCTCGTAAGCGGCTTAACGGATAGACCACGCCCACCGAAACACGGAGACTAGCACAGTGACAGACGAACAATGGATCGTCCCAACACGATGATTCTCTCCACACAAAACTCTCTGATTTCTAGCAAGTTCGAGATCGCCTTTTGCTAAACACACTGACAAATTCTGCAAAAGTCTCATAATTAATCGAATTAACCCTTAATTATAACACCCGGTTCGACTTTGTCTAGGACAAGTTCGAACTTCGCCCAAGGCCTATTCGAACTTGTCCTCTAACAAATTCGAACCTTTGCCTTCAAACTTATGTTTGAAGTTATCTTTGAACTTTATGTTTGAACTTATTGTAATACATTACGCTAAGTTCAAACATACAAACAATCAATATCAAACACATATATCAAACACTTGTTAATATTCAATAGCAAGTAAATTAACTTACACAAAATGCTATTTATACTTAGACTGTTATCGTCACACATGATGTACTAACAGTTTCAAGTTCTCTAAAGAGCTGAGAGCTTCAACTTCAGCCAAGTCATGTTTGAAATTACTTGTTGAAGTGACATCAGTGTTGGCTACCAAACAATTGTTGTCTTCTTCATCAGATGATGAATCAGTGTCTTCCAAGTCACATGTCTCAGCCATCAATCCCTTCAGTTTGTTGGATGCCACAGAGTCTTCCAACTTTTTCAACTTGGCCATGACCATAAGGTACTTAACCCTATAGCCATCATCCTTGATTGTCTTGCAAGGCTATGAGGATGAGCCAACAACTTTAGACACACAGGCAGCAACTATATGGCCTATTTTCCCACATTTAAAGCATCCAGCCTTAGTTTTATCAAATGCTTTCTTTTTGGTTGCACCTGATTTTCTTACCTCGAAATCTTTTCTTATTGAATTTTCTAACAAGCATAGCAATCATTTGCTCATCATCAAGTTCAGTAAGATATTCATAATCATCTTCTTCTTATGACATCATTTCTAGTTCATCGTCATTAGCCACTAAGGTTGTACCTCTCTTGGACATTTCCAAGGCATTTCTCTTTTGTTGCCTTTATTGTTCATCATTTATCAGGGATCCGTAGAGGTTAACTAGATCCATGCCTCTCATAGTGCCTGGACTTCTAAGAATAGTAGATAAATAGTTCCAATCCTCAAGTAGTATGTTCAAGAACTTGTTTACCAGGGTTAGGCTATCCTTAGTGATCCCAACAACTTTGAGATCATTGATCAATGCAGTGAACCTGGTGTAGTTTCAGTGAGACTCTCCTTTGGTTTTTCAAAGAATAGTTCGTATTGTCTAACAAGATTGTTTATCCTGCTATCCAATGTGATAGTAGGACCGTCAAAGACAGTACACAAAGTGTCCCACATTTCTTTGGCTGTCTTCTTTCTCTCAACCCGTTTGAACACATCATCAGGTAAAGATATGACAAGGTTGTTCCTGGCTTTCGCATCAAGAGCCACCAGTCTTCTATCTTCATCAGTCCACTGAACGTTCGCTTTCTCAGTGGTCCTGACTTCAATAACAACACCTTTAGCAGCAGGAGTAATAGTAGTGACAGATGTAGGCACATATTGACCTTCCATCACAATCTCTGGTAGTTGTACATCCAAATTCTCTAAGTAGAGCATCATTCTACACTTCCAACCAAAGAAGTTCTGATTAAACAACTTTGCGGGTATTTTCCATAGATCAATTATCATAGTAAGAAGTTATTAAAGCACTGTCCCAAAAGGTTTCCAAGTATGTTGCACTAAGCTGTAGAAGGGGGGGGAATACAACTATTTAAAATTTCAACAGACTTTCTCAAAGTTTGTATGTATGTATTAAAAAGTGTTAGTTACGAACAGGTTTGGACTGCGGAATAATCAAAACTGAGATGACAGAAACAACAGATGAACACCTAATCTAAGACTCACTCAGACTAGTTACAATGAATTCACTCACTAAGATGCACTCACTGTTTTACAAGACACAGACAAACAACTTAGAAACAGAACAACATAGACACACTATCACTATTCTATTCTTTGTTGAGGGCAGAACTTGCATGCATGAAAACCCAATTCTTATTGCAACTTCTGGACTTGTGGATTTCTCTATTGGTTATCTCTCAATACTTAGAGTCTTTGTTTTATACTCAATCAGTGAATCTCAGTGAAACTTCCTCATTGGTTGCAGAGATAGTGGAGTGCCTTTACAAAAAGAAAAGGATACTTTTCTACACACATAACAAAACAGAATTTGTCCCTTTGTGGTAGAATCTTTGTCTTTTCCATTTTGTCTCTGTTGCATACTGCTTTACCTTAAAGAGGAATGTAAACTTTAAACCTTTCCTCTTCATGTATAGCCATTTTGATATAAGAAATGGTCTGTCACCCATATCAAATATCCTATTTGCCTTTATGGATCAGAACAGCTTGGGCAAAGAAAACATCTTCTGATTTTCCACTTTGTCTTTGACTTGTAAACTGATCTTCACATCTAGGAATTTACATGATGACATGGAAACAAATTCCATATAGTGTAAAACCTGTTCACAAGGAACAAAACACTTAACTTGGGTGAGAGCTGTCAAACAGATATGAACAGCGTAGACACTTTATGCCAAACCTGTCCAACAGTTTAGGACAGCTTAGACAATCTGCCAGGTTACAACGAATGTAACAGTGTAAGCAGCTTTGGGCTTATATTGCGAATTGCTTATCAGGTTTCAATAAGGAATTAAAAAGCCTTCGATTCTACCCATAAGTGTATCAAACAAGTTTGATTGAAAATCTCTCCTTATGATATTAAATAATATTTGATTGAGGCCGTTTTGTGCCTAACAATTCCTAATATCACTCACCCTTTCTCTCTATATATTTCTCTCCCCCCTCTCTCTCTCTTAACCCCATCCTTGGTTAGTTCCCATTCTTGACCACACACCACTATAGCATCGCCACCGGGAATCTCTAACCACCACCACCATCATCTCTCTCCCTCTCTAGATTATACTACCACCATCCTCCAACCACCACTGCTATACTCATTGCCTCGGCCTCTCCTCCTCTCCCTCGTCGCCGCCACCTTTCTCTCCCTCTCAACCACCGCGACCACTTGACTGCTGCCATCATCCTCCATCTATCACCACATTTCTCGTTGTGCACCGACCTATGATGATGATTAACACATTTCGATGATGATGAACATGTAGAGGATGATGTTGAACCGATAAAAAGAGATGCATTTCAAACACATTAAGGCATGAATATTTGAATGAACGATGAATGTTTGAATAAATGATGAACATGATGAATGTCTGCATAGAAACGGTATGATGCATAGCTGCAACAACACGATGCATAGATGAATCATGAATGATGTACACGATGATGAAGATGACGATGAACACGGTGAAGACTATAAAATCCGAGATGCATCATGATTTTGGATTAATGATATGCATTACAAGTTTGTATAAATTTTGAATTTGAAGATGAACATGAGATGCATCACAAATTTGAACGATGAACATGATATGCATCAATGTCTATAGGTCCCAAAAGGTTTCCCAAGTATGTTTAGATAAGCTGTAGAGGGGGTGGGGGTAAATACAGATAATCCTTTATCACACACTTTTTCTCAATGTTTGTATGTATATATTAACACTTCTTAATTTACAAACAAATTTGGATTGCAGAATAATCTAAACTGAGATGACAAAATTGAAACAACAGACTTTAAACTAATCTAAGACTCACACAGACTAGTTACGATGAATTGACTCACTAAGGTTCAGTCACTATTTACACAAGACACAGACTATTCAGCTCTGAGGTTTAACAATTTAGACATACTCAGCTATTTTACTCTAAGTTGAAACAGAACTTGCATGCATGAAAAACACACTTTTCTTTGCAATACACGTTCTCTGTTTGTGGATTTCTCTTCACTCTTGATACTCTAATTCCTTGGAAGCTTCTCTTATATACAGATATACAGAACCTCAGTGAAGCTTCTTCATTGGTTGTAGAGAAAGTGGGAATGTCTTGCAAAAACACAAGATTACTTTTCTGCATAAATCTGACAAATCAGTTTTTGTCCACTTGCTGCAGAATCTTTGTCTTTTCTTTGTCTCTGTCGTCCACAGCTTTACCTTAAAGAGGAATGTGAACTTTAGACCTTTACTCTTCCTTGTAATGTTATTTTGATATAAGAAATGGTTTGTCAACCATTTCAGATATTATCTTTGTCTTCATGCTTCAGAACAGCTTTAGCAGAACTGGAAGTTTCAGATTTTCCACTTTGCCTTGAGTTGTAGACTGATCTTTACATTCAAGACTTTGCATGAGGAAATGGAAACAAATTCCATAAAGTGTAAAACCTGTTCACAAAAAACAGAACACTTACTTGAGTCAAAACTGTTCAACAGACATGAACAACTTAGACAGTTTCTATCATAGCTCTCCAACAGTTATGGACAGCTTTGACAATCTACCAAGTTACAACTAATGCAACAGTGTGAAACAGACTTAGGCTAATTTTTCAAATCACTTATCATGTTTCAATAAGGCATTAAAAACACCTTAAATTCTCCACTTAAGTGTATTAAATAGGTTTGATTAGAAATCTCCCCCTATGGTATAAAACAGGTTTGATTGAGACTTTTTTGTGCCTAACAATCTCCCCCTATTTGCAATATTCAGCCTGCAGCTGACTATATCAATTATCACTATATACATTTACATTTCAGTTGCAGATATGAAAATTACAACATAGAGATAAAGTAAATGATCAGTTCATACATACTGAAAAAACTGATTAAATAACAAATGTTTACACAGACAAAGTACAACAAATGTACAATAAAACTTCAACTAATTAGACTGTTGATGTTGGGAGCAACTAATGGTAACCCTGACCAACTGATGATCAACCTTCATTCTTCATCTACGCATCACTTGTAGATGGGCCTTGTTCTTTCTCTTTTTCTTTCTCTAATTCAGCAGCAGCTTGTATGAGTTTCTCCTGTTCCGGACCAGCCAACACATCTTTTCTGGCTTCAAAACTTTCTACCTCTTGTTTAAGATAGAAAAGCCCTTGGCTGTCCAATTCTCCTCTGGCATTGCAAGCTTCTAACTGATCTAGAATGGCTAATTTGCACCTAAAATGCTTGACATAAGCTGTCATGAACCTGAAGGCAAGAAGTTGTCTGACACCAACTTTGGGAAGATCTGAGGGTCTTTGAAAACATATTTCCTTGGATAGGGGATCCACAAAGAATACTACAACCTCAGGGTCTTCAATTAATTTCCGTTCAACAAGTTCTACAGCTTTGGGCAGGCTGTGATTCATACCCTTAATCTCAGTAGCATAGATACGTTGTTCAATCAACTTCACAGTCTCTTCAAGCTCTGTGTCCCTTTTCTGTCTTCTGGGTTTGATTTTGGGTTTCGTCTATTACACTTTAAAATTCAATCCTGTGGAGTTTATTTTGTAATAGTTAGTTTAATTTTATTTCCATGTAGTTTAATTTATTTCTCTTATAAGTTATTTTTGTATTTAGAAGTTGAGGGGTATAGTTTGTAAACCCTTCAAACTTGGATTTAATATTAGGAGGGTTTCCTACAAGTTTTGTCACTATTCTCAATTGGAAAAAGCGGCTGCCACTCACTTTTCTTTTTAACATTTTCATCATCGATTGAATTCTCTATTTACTTTGTATGAATTATATTATTGTTTATTGATGTGAGTGCAAATATTATCGATTGGGACAAATTAACAATTGGTATCAGAGCCATAATAGCAAATTTCAACAAATTAACAATTGGTACTGATTTTGAGCATTGTTTTGTTCAATCGTTACAAGTTTTTATTGATAAATTATTGGAAAAATAGAATCGGAAATATTAGTCTTTAAACACGGTTTTTTTCTTAAAAATCATTAATTTTAAGTGTTTTTGGTTAATTGCTTTCCCAAAACTTGATTCTAAATTCAAACCAACCATTTAGCAATTGTTTCCGGCTTTTAAAACAAATTTTTTTAATTCTGCAATTCTGGAAATTTTTAAACTTCAAATCGCGGATCCTATCTCGGATCAAATCTCGGATCACCTCGGATCCCAAATTCAGACCATCTCGGATACAATCTCGGATCTCATCCGAAATTCGGTTATCCCAAAACACACCCAAATTTCAGTTGGAATTTTTTTCAGGATTCTCTAAATCACTTGTACTTCATTTTCAAAATTCCAAATAAATTTCGGATCACCACCCGAAATTCTGATCACCCGAATCTCGGACCATCTACCCGAAAACCACGTCACCTGAATTTTGGTTCTTCACCCAAATTTGGACTCATCCGAGTTTCTATTCTTCACCCGAAATCCATCTCATCTGACTATCGGCTCATCCATCCGAATTTCGGATCCTTCAACCGAGATATCAGTTTCCACTTCCAAAGATCTTATTTCATAATCAGCAGTCACCAAGTCTAGAGAAGCTCTCTTGTCCTTGGATCATAGAACAGACACCAGTTCTCTATCCATACGAATATGAGCAATGGAAGAAGCGGTTCCTCAAGTTTATTAGCATGCAGCCCATGGGTGATCTCATGATCCAATCCGTTAGTGAGGGACCCGCTATCTTTTACTCAGAATGTCCAGCAGTAACAACTGCTAATCCTCCACTTCCAGCAACAAGGGCAGTTCGCGAACCTGAGAATGACGTAGAACGGGAAAGACAAACAGCATATCGCAGGGCAGAATATCTTATCCATCAAGCCCTTCCTACTGATATTCTAGTCGGGGTTGACAACAAACTGTCAGCTAAAGAAATTTGGGACGAACTAGATATGCAGATGCTTGGGGCAGATCTTAATGATAGGGCAAAAATTAATGAAGCAAAGGCAAAATTCTTCGACGGAGAATCCATTCAAAGAACTTTTACAAGATTTTGTCTCTGCATATTAAAAAGGAAATAGACGACATCAACATTCAAATCCTATCTTCCATAGCTCTAGAATGGGCACTGGAAAGCAGAGCAACTAAACGAGCTCTGGACATCGCCGATGTCTCCATCAAAGTGGTGTTCAAGGAATTAAAGAAATATTAGGGCGATGTGGACGCTCACAAACAGATGGCCAACACTCTGGCCTCTATGTTGCTGACTGTCAACCCAACCACAAAGCCCACAGACACTCTGGCCTTACTCTCAAACAAGACACAATCTCCTGAACCACTGTTAAATCCGTCACCCTTGCCCTAATACCACCTAGCTGGATCCACGTCTCAATATCCGTATGTCATACCCCAAATGCTAGAGCCTCTGGATGCTGAAGAGGCTGACATTCATGAACAACTGGCCTTCTTGTCTAATCGTCTTCAGCAAAAGCGTTTCAACCAGAATAAGACCAAAGACCAACTCAGATATGACACTGTTCCACGTAGGTATTCTGATGACCGAAGAGACGACAGATAGGATGAAAGGGATGACAGGTGCAGAGAGGAACGAAGGAGTGATGATAGGATGATAGAACCCATGACGACTGGAGGAGATATGATCGCGATGATTGGCACTATGACAATAGGAGACAGAGACGAGATGATAAGAGAGATTATCGAGATGATCGCCATTATGAAAGGCGTGATGATAGGAGGAATGATAATAAGCAGGAGTATTCCGGCCGCACTGAGAAAAGCCCTTCTGAACATAGAAAGGACAGACCTAGAAATGATGAGCCCAAGGCAACTGATGAATGAGGCTACTATAAATGTGGGAAACCGGGTAATTGTTCTCGAGAATGCAAGAATTGATTTAAGTGAGATCTGATGCGATGGCCGTGGTAGCACAAGAAGACTTAAGGGTTGATGAGGAATCCGATGATAAAGATGACAGGGTAGAAACTGCTATATGGCAGACAGAATTGGGCTTGCTGAGTATGCTACTACATCCGACTCTGAATCAGACACAACTATAGAGGGGGAGAACACGGAAGAGCCTACAGCCTGTCTGATGGCCATGTCCGGGGATTTCAAATGCTTCACATCATATTCAGAGACACATGAAGTACATCCCTTTTATGTTCATGCTACATCTGTACAAATGAATGTAAATTGGACACACAAATACATAAGTTAGAAGCTAAGAACAATGCGGAAAAAGAAAAGGGTGTCAAGGCTGAACAACTGGTCCAATATCTAAAAGAACAATCTGACAAATATGAAAAGAATTGGCTAAATGAGCATGATTTGGTAAAGAGATTTTACTTGAAAAAGTAAATGTTAAGAATAGGAACATTTACCTTAAGTGTTGTATTGATACAATCACTGAGGAAAAGAGTTCTTTGAAGTCTGAACTGTCTGTTCTTTAAAAACGCTTAGAGTTCGAAGTGTGGAAAACTTAGAGGATCAGAGAAAATACAAAATGATTTAAGAAGAGAGAATAGGTTTGTACTCACAAATTAAAACCCTAGATGATGATTTTTTTAAAAAGGGGTCAGACTGAATAAACTATTCATCTAAATCAACCCAAACGAACTAAGTTATATCATTCCAAACAAGGAATTGGTTTTAAAATTCCTAAGTACTTGGAAAACGTTCAACCAACTTTATCAATATTATATGATAGAAGGTATATGGGACGCGGGTTCGAGTCTTTCTTTTTTGAATCATCGGAAGAAGTCTTAACCTAAGAGGATGAGAAAAAAAATGAAAATGTAAAAATAGAAATTTCTTTTAAATATGAAAAGCTGAACGAAATTATCCTTATAGAGTACCCACTCTAGAGGAGGACTTCTTTTCCAGCTATTCATCAGCTGAAATGAATGAAGAACCAGTTAAACTAATCCCTCATCGAGAGAAAGCCCATGGTTATCAAGAAGCTCTTCTCAAAAGCGAGGAAAAAATGGTAAGACAAAGTTTTGAACAAAGTGTAGAACTAACCATCTACAAAGAAAAGTTTGACACAGTTTCAGAAAGGTTAAATTCTCATTTAAAAGATTCAAAAGTTCCTCAGCCTGCCAAATTCCGGCTTGGATCATCAGTCAAAGGTAAAGCTAAGATTGAAGTTCCTTTAATCATTTGTCAACGTCAGTGTTCAAAATCTTCAAAAGCTGAGATTTCAAAGAAGGCTGAGAGTCAATCTAAGTCTTCCAAGAAGCCAACTAACCAAGGAATTTCTCTAAGTCTAAGTCTTTCAAACGTACTGAATCTCATCGTTTTGTTCTTACAGATCATGTAAGAAGAGTTTCCAAAACTACTATGCAAGATTTTTGAAGTTTTTTCGTGAAGAAGGTTGTAGTGCCAAGTGATTTTGTTTCGAGAGATAGGATGAATGTAGTTTCAGAAACAATGTTTGTTTTGTATCGGATTCTATGTCATGTTTGAAGTATTCATTTGTGGATTTGTTTACATTATGTCCAACTAGATTTAGACGTCAAGTACCTGAATTGAATAAATTTGTGCCTCATCATGTAAAACGAATTCGTTAAAAGAAAATTAAAAACAGTGCATCATTGGCCTCACCAAAATTTGATTCATGTAAATTTGCCTAGGCCCACACCAAAAGCAAATACAAAACAGGTTTCAAAGAGTCTAAAACCAAGGGCAACTACATAACATAAGGTTTCAAAGCCAGTTGGGTCCAAACACAAATGGATTCAAAAAGGTTCTGCATATAGACCACACAAAAGTGAAATATGGGTTCCTAAGACTGCGAATGTGCCATATACACCTAGAACACCTAACCAAAAAGAACTCATCCTAAGATGGGTACCCAAAGTTGTGTGATTTAATGCAGATGGTTCTTGGATACTTCAGATCAAGACCCGCACTTCAATACAATGGCTTCTAGTTAACCAACACTAGGTCCCGTTTTTTCTGTTAGTCGGTTAATGTACAAATTTGTGATAAAACCGACATGTTTGGCTTCTGTGCACTCAGCTCAGGTGCCGGTCTAAATCCTTCATGTTTTCTGAATAACTCGGTTCAGAACACGGTTTGCAAGTTGTAGGTCCCAAAATATTTTCCAAGTATGTTGCTATGAGATGTAGAGGGGGGGTGAATACAACTATTAAAATTTCAACACACTTTTCTCATGTTTGTATGTATATATCAACAAGTGTTAATTACAAACAAGTTTTAACTTCGGGATAGCTCAAACAAAGATGACAGAAACAACAGATAGACTACTAATCTAAGACACACTCAGACTAGTGACAATTAATTCACTCACTAAGATGCACTCACGGATTTTACAAGACAGACAGAACAGTTTGAACAAGAACAGCTTGGACACACTCGACTATTCTTTTCTACGCAGACCTTGCATGCATGAAAACACAATTATTTTGCACGTTCTGATGATTTCTCTCTTCATTATCTCACATTCCTTAGAAGCTCCCTTTTATACTCTCTCAGAGAATACTGGTGAAACTCCCTCATTGGATGCAGAGATAGTGGAGTGCCTATCCAAAAGGACCAAACACAAAACAACATTTGTTCCTATGTAGCAGAATCTTTGTCTTTTCATTTTGTCTCTGTTGCAAATTGCTTTACCTTAAATAAGAATGTCAACTTTAATCCTTTCCTCTTCTTGTATAGCCAATTTGATATAAGAAATGGTATGTCGCCCATATCAAATATACACTTTTTCTTCATCTATCGGAACATGATGACATGGAAGCAAATTCTATAAAGTGTATAACCTATTCACAAAGAACATAACACTTCGTTTTGGTCTAATCTGCTCAACATGCATGAGCAGCGTAGACAGTTTATGTCCATCCTGCCCAATAGATTAGGACAGCTTGGGCAATCTGCCTAAGTTACGACTAATATAACAGGGTGAGCAGCTTTGACTAATATTGCAAATCACTTATCAGGTTTCAATAAGGCATTAACATGCCTTAAATTATACCCTTTAAGTGTATCAAAACATGTTTGATTTTAATCTCCCCCTATGATATAGAACAGGTTTGATTGAGGCCTTTTTATGCCTAAGAATCTCCCCCTATTTGCAATAATCTGTGACACCCTTGCCACATTAACCACCAATTACAATTCACCCAGGATTAATCACCAACAAACAGATAACATAATGATCTGATAGCTTAATTAAAGTGCGGAAGCAAAATACATAAATAAAAGTATTACAACTGAGTCTAACACCCTACGGTACTACAAAGGTTACACGTTTAAGTCTACCAACTCAAATTAATACATTATCCCAAATTCATTACAACAGAATTTTCATAAACCGAATACCAAAGTAAACGGTAGAAATCTTCAAATACTTCAATAGATTTCCTAGCTAGATGGTCCAGCTGTAGACTTCCCTTTTCCTGTAAAAATTCAACAACTAAAAGGTAAGCGAATGCTTAGTGAATACCAGATGATTTTTACACATTCTACAAATCTTTATGATGCCCCCAGAGTATCCGTGGTAACACATACCGTATACTCCACACGTATCCAAGATACGCAAACCTGAGCCGCAGCTCCTTCGAGCTGACACTCGGCATAAGAAAAACCAACCATCTGAGGCAGACATTACATCGGGGATGACTTACTGTCTATCCTGACCACAGAGGTGTCAAACTCTTGGTCATATAGCACAGTATCATCAGAGTACATATGCGACCACGCAGGTCCATCGAACGGATGCACAACAAATGAACGGACATGCAACAAATATGAATGTGCATCAACATAAACGCATGTTAGTAGAATGCCAAACGAACATGAAACAACAGGCCTCAGCAGGCAATGCAAACATAAAGAAGATGCAGACATGTTAAAAATCAAAGGTACTCACAGTGGGTGCGTTATTATCTTTATTCAAATTTTTATTTCTCCTCGGGCTTTCAACCGGATCACAAAGTACCCCACTGTGGGTTAAACAACACCACAAGGGACCTGTTTCATTTCCATAATGAAAACATATTATCATTATATGTTCTTTAACAATTACCATCAACTTGTATAAAATAAAGTGCTATAACATTCGGAAACGTCATCCGAAACTCATATTTTAAATCGTTATTCGAGGTGTTATTATTCCCAATTAACCCTCCATTATATGCCTTATTATAGTCCACAAGATATCCTAAAAGTGTGTTTAATTGTCCATTAATTCGGGTCCTTTTAAACCCATCCGAATTACCCCAAAAATAAACGAACTCGCCGAGTTCCTGTCCGAATTTCGGACCCTTAGTTAAATTTCGGACACATCCGGATTGGGTTGACCCATCCGAGTTCGGGTTGACCCATCCGAATTCGGACCCTCCGAGTTCGGTTCTTAAATTGATTTCGATCCTTATCCAAATTTCGGGTCTCATCCGAATTCGGGTTCCAACCGAATTCGGATCCAACACTTATGAATTTTTTTTATGAAGATTTATTCATCTGTTCTTGAGTACTCGCCGAGTTCCTCATGAACTCGCCGAGTTCACCAGCAGGTTTTCATATCGCAGCTACGGGTTTTTAAGTGAAAATTGCCAAAACTTAAATTTATTCACATGCAATCCGTACATTCGATTTATTACTATATATTGAGTGTTTTTACATCATTTTCCATAACATTAACACTCTCTTTCGTCCAGATTGGATCAAAAATGAAGAAAAAACCTCAAGAACACTAAAACTTAAAAAAAAACTTAGATTTCTAACCTTTTTGGACGAATTAACCGATGATTCTTGTTTCAGATGCTTTAGTGATGTTCAACAATCGCTTCTCCACTGATTTAACACACATGCATCAACATTTCTCAGATTAAAATCCGAATTTTCAGCATATTTATTCTTAAAATAAACCCCAAAAAGATAAATCATGTTCTTACCTTAATTTCACTTGAATCTTGTTAATATTCAGCTGTAATCCACGAATTTCTTTCCTTAATTTCGAATTTCAGCAGAATGTTGGAGAGAATTTGAGAGAGTTTTAGTTGTAGAGAGAGAGAGATATCATTCAAATGTAAGACCAATGGTCTTTTATTCCCAATTATCGGCTATTGGCACATTTAGCCCCTCAATTTATCCGGTTCCATAAATTACTGATTTCTATCTTAATTTTATTATCACCAACAAATAAAAATCATCATACTAAACCAAAATAGTTTGACATTCTTAATATTCCTTAATTCCTTAAAATAACAACCAACTTTAAATAACTGAACACATAATCATTTTCATAGTCCAACTTAATTATGCAAATTACAAATTTTAAACTTAATAAACTTCAATTATAATAATTTAAATCCGAGGATGTTACAGCATGGGCTCCACCATGCTCAACTTCGTCCTCTAAGTTACTCGGATTAGAAAAGTTGCGGATATTTCTTTAACATCTCAGACTTAGGCTCCCACGTATGATTTGCTCCTTTGTGATGCTTCCATCGAACAAGCACCATCTCAATCTCCTTGCTTCTCAACTTCTTTACTTTCGTATCTAGCACACACTCCGGCTCTTCAACATACCGGAGCCTTTCGTCAATCTGCAGCTCAGTGTGGTCTGCCCAATCTTCGTTTTCGGCGGTGAATGACTTCCTGAGATTTTCCACATGGAACACCGGATGTATGCCCGACATTTCTTCCGGCAACTCTAAACGATATGACTGGTTTCCAACTTTTTCTACTATCTTAAATGGCCCAACAAATCTCGGAGCCAGCTTGCCTCTCTTCACGAAACGAGTAACACCCCTCATTGGTGATACTTTCAGATACACCCAATCATTTACCTCAAAGCTGATTGGTTTGTGCCTTTTATCGTAATAACTTTTCTGGCGATCCTGGGTCGCTTTCATATTCTGTCTCACCAACTGAATCTTCTCATTTGTCTCTTGTAACAATGCCGGCCCAGCAATCGGTGTCTCTCCGGTTTCCCTCCAACATGTAGGAGTCCTACACCTTCTCCCATACAATGCTTCAAACGGCGCCTTCTTTATTGTCGCATGATAACTGTTATTATATGAGAATTCTATCAGTGGCAAATGATCATCCCAATTGCCACCGAGATCCAATACACACGACCGCATCATATCTTCAAGTGTTAGGATGGTCCTTTCACTTTGACCATCGGTTTGCGGACGGTAGGCGGTACTCATAGCTATTCTCGTTCCTAACCCTTCTTGTAAAGCCGACCAAAAGTTGGAAGTAAATCGGCTGTCCCGATCCGATACAATGGACTTCGGTACTCCGTGTCTAGAAACGATCTCAGCCACATAAATCTGTGCTAACTTTTCCAAAGAATAATTCTCACTTATCGGAATAAAATGTGCGGACTTAGTTAACCGATCAACTATCACCCAAATTGCATCGTGTTGACGCCTAGTTTTCGGCAACTTCGTGACAAAGTCCATGGTTATGTGTTCCCACTTCCATTCCGGAATGGGAAGCGGTTGCAAACTACCGTAAGGTTGTTGGTGTTCGGCTTTCACTAACCGACAAGTTCTGCATCTTTCCACATACTGACCTATGTCTTTCTTTAATCCGGCCACCAGAAGTCTGCTTTCAGCTCGTTGTACATCTTTGTGCTCCCGGGATGTACAGAAAACTTTGATTGATGTGCTTCTTCGATAATCACTTTTCGCATCCCACCAAACTTCGGCACCCAGATCCTCCCATATATACCTTTCAAACCCGTTTCGCTTGTTTCCATATTCTTCATTTGCACTCTTATATCTTCAGCACCAACATTCTCGTCTTTCAAGGCTTCCTCTTGAGCGGCCTTGACATCATCAATAATAGTGGAGGTCAGCATAGTAGACGTCAGCATGTAACAACAATCCTTGGCATATGCTTTGCGACTCAAAGCATCGGCTACCATGTTAGCCTTTCCAGGATGGTAAAGGATTTCACAGTCATAATCCTTTATTAGTTCCATCGAACGTCTCTGTCTCATGTTAAGTTCTTTCTGGCTGAATATGTATTTCAAACTCTTATGGTCCGTGTAGAGTTGACACTTAGTCCCATATAGATAGTGTCTCCACAATTTTAATGCAAACGTAACTGCAGTCAACTCCAAGTCATGAGTTGAATAATTCTTCTCGTGTTGCTTTAACTGTCTCGAAGCATAAGCTATAACTTTTCCACGTTGCATCAATACTGCACCAAGTCCCAACCTCGAAGCATCTGTGTATACAACAAAGTCCTCATTACCCTCTGGTAGGTCAAGTATCGGTGCTTCACTTAACGTCCTCTTCAAAACATCAAACGCCTCTTGCTGCACGGTTTCCCAAACAAAAGTTGTATTTTTCTTAGTTAACACAGTTAAAGGGACTGCAATCTTTGAAAAGTCCTTGATAAACCTTCTATAGTAGCCCGCCAGCCCAAGGAAACTTCTGACTTCCGTAGCTGAATGAGGCGACTCCCAATTCCTTACCGCTTCTACTTTAGCCGGATCTACAGAAATTCCGGCCCCCGAAATCGCATGCCCTAAAAACTGAATCTGTTGCAGCCAAAACTCACATTTTGAGAACTTGGCATACAACCTTTCCTTTCTTAACAATTCCAATAATTCTTTTAGATGATCAGCATGTTCGGCTTCCGACTTAGAGTATACTAAAATATCATCGATAAACACAATTACCGATTTATCCAACATCGATCTACATACTCTATTCATTAAATCCATAAACACTGCCGGGGCATTGGTTAAACCGAAAGGCATCACCAGAAACTTGTAATGCCCATACCGAGTCCTGAAAGCTGTCTTAGGCACATCTTCCTCTCGAACTTTTAACTGATGATACCCCGACCTCAAGTCGATCTTAGAAAAGACAGAAGCTCCATGTAACTGATCAAATAAGTCATCTATCGCGGCAGCGGATACTTGTTCTTAACAGTCAGTTTATTCAACTCCCGGTAATCAATGCACATTCGCATTGTGCCATCCTTCTTTTTCACAAACAAAACAGGGGCTCCCCACGGCGATGAACTTGGTCGAATGAAACCCTTGTCCAACAACTCCTGGAGTTGTGTCATCATCTCTTTCATTTCAGTCGGAGCAAGGCGATAAGGGGAACGAGCTACCGGTGCAGCTCCAGGGATCAAGTCAGTTCGGAATTCCACTTGTCTCTCAGGCGGCACGCCAGACAAGTCTTCCGGAAACACATCCGGGAACACTGATACAACAGGCACATCGGCCAACGTCTTCTTCTCAGCCTTGGCATCAATAGCATATGCCAGGTAGGCGTCACAACCCTTTGCAACAAGTTTTCGGGCTTTTGCAATGGTCAACAAACATAGATCCCCGCTTCTCCTATCCCCATAAATGCAGATCTCACGCCCCTCCGGAGTAGTTATCTTTATCATCCGCTTCTTACATACTATGTGGGCTTCGTTCTCTATCAACCAATCCATCCCGACAATTACATCAAATTCACTGAACTCGATCGGAATCAAGTCCAAATTGAAGACTACATCTTCAATCACTAAGGTGCAGTTACGGTATACATGGTCTACCTTGACTAAAGTATTACTAGCAGTTTCAATATCTAGTACAGCAGATAACTTTGATAAAGGCATAGACAATTGTTGAGCAAACATAGTAGATACAAACGATCTATTGGCACCCGAGTCAAATAACACTCTTGCAGGTAAAGAGTTTACAATAAACATACCCGTGACCACCTCCGGGTTTTCCCTAGCCTCTTGTGCAGTAATCTGAAATGCACGAGCCGGTGCCCTTTGCGACTGACCCCGACCCCGGTTAACTGAACCACCGCTTGAACCTCCCGAAGATCGTGTTGATGTTGGAGCAACAGCTGCTGGAGCATTCTTTCGACAATTCCGACTATAGTGCCCCCATACCCCACACTTATGGCAGACATCTGATCTCCGTGGACATTCATTCTGAAAGTGACCCAACTCTCCGCAGCAAAAGCAAGCACGCCCGTTTGTACACTTGCCGAAGTGTTCCAGATGACACTTGTTACAGTATTGTGGCTCGGTGTTGATTGAGTATGCACGTGCACGACCAGACGAACTAGACTGTCGACGGAATGACTGTTGCGGCGAGTACTGCGATGATCGTGAAGAACCAGAATAGCCTCCTTCGCGTTGGCGTTTCGGTGGTGAAGGTTGAGTTGGATTAGCTGAAGCAGCAGCGGACCCCATCACGTAACCAGACATACTTAGAATCTGTTCCACATTTCTGGCGACTTCCAATAGACCAGCAAATGTGGGGTAGCGTACATTGCTCATCACCCTCCGAATCTCCAAATCCAGACCAGCCTCAAACCTGGTCACTTTTCTTTCCTCAGTATCCACTTGATGAGGCGCGAACAAACTCAGCCTCGTGAACTCTACCGCGTACTGGGACACAGACTTATTCCCCTGAATCAGTGTCATGAATTTTGCCTCAAGTCTTCGATGCTCATCGGCCGGGCAATACTGCTGAGTGAAAACTTCAGTGAACTCATCCCATTTCATTACAGCAACCTTCTCCATTGTTAGTGCATTCACCATCGAATTCCACCACATTATTGCGTCTTTGGTGAACATGGCAGTAGCGAATCGGACCATATCCTTCTCAGCACAATCGCTGATTCGGAAAGTCCTTTCTGTAGCTGTTATCCACTCCAATGCAGTAACAGCATCACCCAACCCAGTAAACTCAACGGCTCCATTTCCCTTAAAGTCCTTGAAACGGCATCCCCTGGGCTTATTTGATGACCCAGTGTTGTCACCTTGCTCGTCATCGTTTCCCTCTCTTTCCTTATTCTTTCTCTTCTCTTCTCTTCGCTTAGCTTCGGCCTCATCTCTAGCCCGAAACTGGTCCTGAATCATTCGATTTTGCTCAGCCATCATGGCTAGCATCATTTCCCTCGTCTCTTCTGGTGTCATTCCTCCTCCAGACATGTTCTGAAACATGAAACATATAACTTATTTAGTAACATGTCATTTATTTATAGACACCACCCAATTGTCCCGTATGATAGTCAATATTCTTATGATTACTAGATCGTAACCTATCTTAGTTCAGATCATTACTTAGAATCACTACATGTCACCACTTAATGTTTGAGACCAAGACCTCACGGACACTTGAATCTCAAACTACTGCTCTGATACCATACGCTGTGACACCCTTGCCACATTAACCACCAATTACAATTCACCCAGGATTAATCACCAACAAACAGATAACATAATGATCTGATAGCTTAATTAAAGTGCGGAAGCAAAATACATAAATAAAAGTATTACAACTGAGTCTAACACCCTACGGTACTACAAAGGTTACACGTCTAAGTCTACCAACTCAAATTAATACATTATCCCAAATTCATTACAACAGAATTTTCATAAACCAAATACCAAAGTAAACGGTAGAAATCTTCAAATACTTCAATAGATTTCCTAGCTAGATGGTCCAGCTGTAGACTTCCCTTTTCCTGTAGAAATTCAACAACTAAAAGGTAAGCGAATGCTTAGTGTATACCAGATGATTTTTACACATTCTGCAAATCTTTATGATGCCCCCAGAGTATCCGCGGTAACACATACCGTATACTCCACACGTATCCAAGATACGCAAACCTGAGCCGCAGCTCCTTCGAGCTGACACTCGGCATAAGAAAAACAAACCATCTGAGGCAGACATTACATCGGGGATGACTTACTGTCTATCCTGACCACAGAGGTGTCAAACTCTTGGTCATATAGCACAGTATCATCAGAGTACAGATGCGACCACGCAGGTCCATCGAAAGGATGCACAACAAATGAACGGACATGCAACAAATATGAATGTGCATCAACATAAACACATGTTAGTAGAATGCCAAACGAACATGAAACAACAGGCCTCAGCAGGCAATGCAAACATAAAGCAGATGCAGACATGTTAAAAATCAAAGTACTCACAGTGGGTGCGTTATTATCTTTATTCAAATTTTTATTTCTCCTCTGGCTTTCAACCGGATCACAAAGTACCCCACTGTGGGTTAAACAACACCACAAGGGACCTGTTTCATTTCCATAATGAAAACATATTATCATTATATGTTCTTTAACAATTACCATCAACTTGTATAAAATAAAGTGCTATAACATTCGGAAACGTCATCCGAAACTCATATTTTAAATCGTTATTCGAGGTGTTATTATTCCCAATTAACCCTCCATTATATGCCTTATTATAGTCCCCAAGATATCCTAAAAGTGTGTTTAATTGTCCATTAATTCGGGTCCTTTTAAACCCATCCGAATTACCCCAAAAATAAACGAACTCGCCGAGTAGGCTCATGGAACTCGCCGAGTTCGTGTCCGAATTTCGGACCCTTAGTTAAATTTCGGACACATCCGGATTGGGTTGACCCATCCGAGTTCGGGTTGACCCATCCGAATTCGGACCCTCCGAGTTCGGTTCTTAAATTGATTTCGATCCTTATCCAAATTTCGGGTCTCATCCGAATTCGGGTTCCAACCGAATTCGGATCCAACACTTATGAATTTTTTTTATGAAGATTTATTCATCTGTTCTTGAGTACTCGCCGAGTTCCCCATGAACTCGTCGAGTTCACCAGCAGGTTTTCATATCGCAGCTACGGGTTTTTAAGTGAAAATTGCCAAAACTTAAATTTATTCACATGCAATCCGTACATTCGATTTATTACTATATATTGAGTGTTTTTACATCATTTTCCATAACATTAACACTCTATTTCGTCCAGATTGGATCAAAAATGAAGAAAAAACCTCAAGAACACTAAAACTTAATAAAAACTCAGATTTCTAACCTTTTTGGACGAATTAACCGATGATTCTTGTTTCAGATGCTTTAGTGATGTTCAACAATCGATTCTCCACTGATTTAACACACATGCATCAACATTTCTCAGATTAAAATCCGAATTTTCAGCATATTTATTCTTAAAATAAACCCCAAAAAGATAAATCATGTTCTTACCTTAATTTCACTTGAATGTTGTTAATATTCAGCTGTAATCCACGAATTTCTTTCCTTAATTTCGAATTTCAGCAGAATGTTTGAGAGAATTTGAGAGAGTTTTAGTTGTAGAGAGAGAGATATCATTCAAATGTAAGACCAATGGTCTTTTATTCCCAATTATCGGCTATTGGCACATTTAGCCCCTCAACTTATCCGGTTCCATAAATTACTGATTTCTATCTTAATTTTATTATCACCAACAAATAAAAATCATCATACTAAACCAAAATAATTTGACATTCTTAATATACCTTAATTCCTTAAAATAACAACCAACTTTAAATAACTGAACACATAATCATTTTCATAGTCCAACTTAATTATGCAAATTACAAATTTTAAACTTAATAAACTTCAATTATAATAATTTAAATCCGAGGATGTTACATAATCAGTCTAAGTTGATTCTATCAATGATCAATATTTATTTTTACATTAAATTTGCTGAAATGAAAGTACAACATTGTAGTAAAGTAAAAGACTAGTTTATACATACTGAAATTGATACAAACAACAAATTTTTTAACATAAGTACAACTGATGTATAAAAAGGAATTACAATAAATGTAAAAACGTATGACTAATGTACAAAGAAAAGTTTCAACATGTTTGGACTGTTGATGTTGGGAGAAAATAATGGCAAGTCTGTCTAACGGACAACTTCCATTCTTCATCTACTCAGCAGTAGATGAACCTTGAAGCTGCTGTCTTTGCTCATCCAGCTGTTGATAATGTTCTATGGTTCATCAATTTCTTCTATTTCGTGCCTCAAGAACATGAAGTATGGGTTTTGGAGTTCTCCCCTTTCATAGAAGCCTTTAAGCTATTCCCTGATTATGGCTCTCCATCTTGAATGTAGTTCAAAAGCATTTGAGAGTCTGAAGGCTATGACCTGCTTGAGACCAGCCTTGTGAAGATCAGATTCCCTCTGGAAACACATTTTCTTAGATAAGGGGTCCACAAAGAACACGCTTAGCTCAGGCTCTTCTTTGAATTTTCCTTCTTCAGGCTCAACTCCTTTTGGCAAAATATGATCTACCCCTTTGACTTCAACAGCGTGCATCCCTTGTTCAATCATGATAATGAGCTCTTCATGCTCAGTATCCTTTCTCTTCCTCCTGGGCTTAATTTTGGGTTCCACCATTGAGGTACCCTTGATTTGTTCTTCAGGAATCAAGCCCAGGTCTTTAACTTTTTCCATCAACTTTTTGACATATTCCCTGATAGTTTGAGCAGTTTTAGATTTTGATCTGCTCAGGGAAACAGCCAACTCAACCCATTCCCTATACCCCATTTAGGCAATGACAACAGATTCATAAGCTTCTAATTCAGGACCCTCAGCATCTAGCCTATAGATCTGAAGTTTCCATTGCTTGCCTTTCCTTGATATTGGGATAGCTTTGACAACAGTTTCCTTGGCTAGTATTCTGTTAGCAACATCAAAAAAATTCTTCCTTGCCATATTGTCAAAATGGAATTGGGCTTTATTTGATGGGGATACAGGCTTTGATTTGGTCACTAAGACTTGTGCACTCTGTTCCTTCTCACCTTCTCTACCAGTTACAGACTCATTTGCATCCTCTGTCAATTTCCTTTGAACATCTAAGGAGGGCGTTTTTATTTTTCTTGCCTCTCTGTATTCAAGGGCTTTAGCAGAGGTTGTTTCCATCTTCTTACTTTCAAGGATCTGAAGCTGCTATTGTTTTCACATATAATAAGTCTCTAGTGGAATGCTCATATCTTTGGCCTGAGGTTTGTCAAATTTTTAGATGAGCAGCTTTGAGAGAGTCAGTGTCCATAGAGGCTTTCCCTTTCCCCTTTGCTGCTATAGTTAGAACAGCTTCAGTTTCCTCCTCTTCTTGTTCATGAGTTTGTTCCAAAATCAATTGTCTCCTTCTGCTTGGCCTGTCCTCAAGAATGGATTCCTCCCTCCTAGATGGTGCAGGGCTTGGAGATTCAACCTGAGTAGACAGACCAGCGGTGGTAGAGACAGTTGAAGTACCTGTAGCAACACCAGTTTGTAATTGTCCTGCTGCTTGGCTTATTAATGTTGATTTCTCCTTAGAGTGAGAGGAAGATTTCTTCCCCTTAGACTTTATCTTCGAGGCAGATTTAGACTTATCCCCCTTTGAAGGAGATGGCACAGAGCCTTCAACACTAGGTCTTCTTGAAGGAACGGATGCAACAGGCGCAACAACAGTAGGTTTGGTGATAGGTCTTAAACCAACCAGGCTATGCACTAAGAAACCCACGTTGTCCTTGACTTCTGCCAGCTGGGTAACATAAGTTTGAAGAGAAGAAGAATGAGAAGTGCCAAAAGATGAGAGTTGGCAAATAACAGCCCTGTCAGTGTCCGTGAACCCAAACTTTGAAGCTGTGCAAGGCTGAGTTCAAGGGAATCATGCATATCATCAAAGTTTGTTGCCACAGAGTTTGACATGCATACCACTAAGGTATTCAGAAAGGCCGGAGTGGAGGGCAGGGTGGTAGAGCAGGTTTCAGCAAGACCTGACAGCTGTCAAGAAACAGCTGCCATGCTTGACACAGAGTCCTGTTGGTGAGTAAGAATGGAGGATAAGAGGAGGAGAGTTGTTCCCGTTGTGCATTGAGTGCAAGCAGCTGAGAGGAATGATCAGGTTGGGAAGCAGGGAATGGAAAGGAAGACTTGAACGAATCAAGAAAACCTTGAAGCTGACCAAACATAGAGTCTGAGATGATTGAGGGGAGAGATGTCACAGAGGTTTCCAAAGAGCAAACTTTGTTGGACAGCACAGATAGCTGATCCTTCAAAGACAGATCTTTAGGGGATGGAGGTGTATGGGTTGACTGTTTAGATTAGGTTGATGGAATGAGTGTGATGGTGAGAATGTGGAGTATGGGTTCAGTGGGTCATGAAAGGGATACTTTAGAAAGAAATTTCATAGCCTGGGCATAAGTTAAGTGGCCCAGCTTGGAAGGATCAAGACGACCTTCAACAGTGGCTGTAGCTGCATCATGAGGTGAACGAATTGGAGATGGTGGCCTTTTAGATATTACTGGCATTGTAACACCTTCATAAAGACCTTGGGTGGTTCCCTCAGTAGTGAAACTGATGATGGAATGTGCACTTGGGGAGCAGCCTCACCAGAGGGATGTTCCATTCCCTGAGGTTCATCAGCTAGGGTTGTTGGTCCTTCAACAGATGTTGGGTGTTGTACGGCTGTGTCATGAGGAACAAAAGATGAAGGCTGATCTGCTGGATGGTCTGTTCCGGCAGCTTTGGCACCTTGTGTAGACTCAGATTGTGTATGAGAATAATGAGGGGGTAATTGTATGGACTCAGTGTGGAGTGGAGGGTGCTCCTGTCTTTCAATGTCTTCAGGCTGTTGAGAGGCTTAGATAGTTGATGTGGTTGTCTCCTTTTGTTCATCTGGTTCCTGTTGTGAAGAACCAGAGGGCTCAAGCTGACTCGGGGTGGACGCCGCAAGGAGTGAAGCCTGCTCCATAGTGGCTGCACTTATCGCCAAAATAGGGGAAGCAAAAGTAGCAGGTGTTACTTCTTTTTCAACTGACTCCTGTAGGGATGGGTCAGAGGGGCTAGTTTGAGCGGAGGGTTTCTTTTTGGCTAAGGATTTCTTTCATGGCCTTTTATAGGTTGTGAGGGAGGATGTAGAAGATGGATG
Organism: Centrapalus pauciflorus; assembly: GCA_020465985.1. Taxonomy (NCBI): domain Eukaryota; kingdom Viridiplantae; phylum Streptophyta; class Magnoliopsida; order Asterales; family Asteraceae; genus Centrapalus; species Centrapalus pauciflorus. The sequence continues at coordinate 545,205 of JAANYP010004184.1, forward strand.
TTGTGGAGAGGTGATAGGAGGTTCTGTTTGGACTGGTGGGGAGACTAGGCTAGAAACATGAGGTTGTTCCTGTTCCATAGTCTCAGGTGCCACAGAGGCACCATCCACAAATGCTTCAGGTTCAACGGATGAACCAGGGTGACTAGCTTGCTCCCCTTAGCCACTTAGGCTGATGAGGCAGACTTAGTTGTTTTAGCCGTCTTGGGGACAGGCCCAGCTACACTGGTCTTCAAGGCACGTTTTGCCTTTTTGGACTGTGATTTGGATTTTCCTTTGAGAGCAGTGATTGGATCCATCTTCTGAGTAGATGGTCCTTCCACCAAACCAAGCAACCTCCTCATTAGAGTGTTTAGAGGAGGCTCATTGTCAAGTACTGGGGTATAATATACCCAATTTCCAATAATAGGAAATACATCAGTAGTCAAGAGAGGTTGGGAGTTTTAAAGATGCTCACCGCAAATGTGTTTGAAGATGATGCTTAAAAACCTTCGATATCTCACAGCAGCTGGACGTTGTTCTTGTTGCACAACATTCTCATATTTAGTAATATCCACCTTGCCATGTTCAGAGTAATCTCATCCATAAGCTGTTGGACTATTGGTATCTCATCCCTGCTGAGTTGGTCAAATGAACCAACTTTGAAGTTGAGGCTCATCACCACTGAGGCGAAAAGGAAACTGTAAGTTGGGGAGAGAACATTTCTGAACAAGGTTGCACCCACTTTTGGCTATGCTACACCACAGAAGCGTAGCAGATTGCCCATTTGGTCATCCTCTGGCTGGGGTTTGTCATATGTCTCAGCAACTGGTTCCCTGAGGATTGCAGTAGTGATCTCAATAGTTTTAGTGCCATTGAGAATGGTCCCCCTAATGGTTTTGGTAGAGGGATCATACGAGCAAGTGTACCAAAACTCATAGACCATCCCCTAGTACATGACACTAGGAGAGGCTGTCATAGCATAATGTAGAGGATAGGCTTGCAGAAACTCCACCATAGATTCATAACCTTTCCGAGCATAGTTTATGAGAATGGTTAAGTTTGCAATGTAGTTCGTGGGTTTGATTGTGAGCATAATGTTGACAGAGGGGTGCTTCTCAACATCATCACCAACGAACACAGATAGAAATGGGTCGTTTTGGGAACCCATTTGTGAGAGTAGAGTAGATGCACGAGTTAGGACACTAAGTCTTTTTAAGGTTTTTCAGAGAGTTATGGAAGCAGTAATGTCAAGATCAAAAATACTACCTATGATTAACTGGTTTCAATAAATCAGAGTGTAAACCAATAATCTTGTATTGAATCAAAGTCCAATTATGAAGTTTGCGGAATAACACTTAATTGTTTTAAGAAAACTTTCATAATAAATAACAAATGAATATAATCAAAATCAAATCCTTTGAATTGCCAAACTCACTGATTACAATCACCTCTAATCTGTTTGATTAGATGAAGAACACATACTGTTCTTAGGGTTTTACAATCTTAGAGGCTTGAGAAACTTTATCAGAAAGCTATGACAATGAAGTACAGAATTACAAAACTTTTATGTACAGACTTACAATATAAAGACCTAGTCTATCTATATATATAGCCTTCTGATTTGTTTCCTTGAAGAACTCTGATTTCTCTGTTGTAGTAATGCTAGGAAGATATTCAAATCTTGAAATATAAATCACTTCCTGAATTTCAGCACTTTCTGTTGTTAATCTGTTGAGCAGCTTGAACTTTTAACTCTGGCAGCTTGAACTTTTGAGCTAGCAGCTCGAACTTATTCAACTAACAGCTTGAACTTTGTAATTACACAGAAATACTACTAACAGTTTGAGAAATCTAACTAACAGCTTGACATACTTCGAATATTTCCCAACAATCTCCCCCTAACTTAAATTCTTTACACAAGACTTTAAGTTTTTATACAAATAAGGAAATAAAACGAAGTAAAACTGTTATATACAAACTAAGCATCCAAAAACTTACAATTGTGGAAGCCTCTGCTTTATAGCCTTTATGAAATCTCTCTTCAACTCCTCTTTATCACAATTAATCTTTATTGAGCTCATTTGGTGTAGCCATGCCTTTGGCAGATTGAGAAATTCAAGATTGTAGAACCTGTTGGATCCATCTACAAGCTTTAGTCTATATGTCATTGATTTGGCATATAAATCAACCAGTACAATCTTCATATCCTTGGCAGCTTCACTATCTGCTCTGGTAGACTCTGGATCAAAAATGCTTCTAAGATTTTATATATTTCGTTGAACCCAAACTCATCGAGACCTTGAATGACTAGCAGTTCCAATATGATGCATTCTTGTCAGCTCATCTCTAGTCAGTCTCTGTACCAGATGGATTATACTTTTATATTCTTTCTCTAGACCAGCCTCTCTTTTGATTACAAAATGATAGTCTAAGTCAATGTCATCCATTGACTTAGCATACCAGTAAGTAATATGAGGTTTAGAGAAGTCATATTGATCCTGAACCTTTTCGATTTCCATTGCCTTTTCCAACTATTGTTCAAACAACACTCTTTTAACCTGATCAAACTTTGCTTGTTGAATGACTTCAGAAGGAGGATCATTAGCAGTAGTTTGAACTGGTTCTTGTGGACCTTGGACTTGTTGGGAGGCTGTTGATGCTTTTTTTTTTTGCCTTTTCTTTGTCATATAGAGCCTGAAGCTTTTCAGTAGACCATGACTGAGCAATTACTTTTGATAATCCAACTGTCGCAGAGAAGTTTATCAGAAATATTCTATTTTCTGCCTTTGAAGGCCCTGTTGACCTTTTCCTTTTCTTCTAATTTTCGTTGACCACAAACCCTCTTTTAAATCACCTAAGGTTTCATCATCTCTCTTTGGTTCATGGGTTTGATGGTCTAAGATCTCATCTTGTTCTTCTGCTAATTTCCTTGCCAGTTCAGCATCATGGGCGCTTGGGCTTCTTTAGAAGTGAATTTGAACTTTGGAGACTCAATCAGAATACCTATGCCCTTTTCTTTGGAAGCTGATGCTGTGGTTTGGACTGGTGTGACAGGAGCTTGAGAACCTTCTCGGATGACAACTCCACTTGTCCTGGTGGGAGCAGCTTGAGTTTCTAGACTAACAGATTGAGAAGCTGTTGGGACTGTTAGCCTAGAAACTGAAGCTATTGGAGGAGAAGTTGAAGCTGTTTGGACTGGATTAAGGATCTCCTGATTCTCCCCCTTTTTGGATGCATTGGTTTGGCCAGGAGGACCAAAAACCTTTGCAAGTAAGGATCGAACCATCTTCTCTAGCTGGATGATCTTGTTTCCACATAAAGTAAAGCCAAGATGAAACTGATGCAGTCGTTGTTGTTAGGCTGCTCTTAGATGTTGCAAAGCTGAGATTTGGGCTCCCTGTGCAGCAATAATGTACTTGTAATGTTCCAGAATAGCTACAATAAGTTTCAGCTGTGGATCTGTCAATACCATTAGTTGCAGACTAGCCTCAATATCCTCAAATGATAGTGGTGTTTGAGATCTATCACTGGCATGAATTCCAGAAGTAGTAACATCTAGGCCCCTCTGTTCTTGGTTCTAGGGACTTCCAGAAGGTGCTTGCACACCCTCTGTTGCCATGGGTGTGGTCTTAGGTATGTTGATACTGTTCTGTGCTTCTTGTGTAGAAACATCAGTAATACCAGCCACAGAACCCATATTAACATCCTCTGATGGGATGTTTACCTCCAAATTGAGGGTGGAAGTGTCCTAAATGGGTACCCTTTCGATATTCTGTGCATGAGTGTCCTCCTGCACAGGGCTATATGGCTCTTGTAGTTGGGCTGAGGAGGAAGGAGCTCCTGTAACCCTTTGTCTTTTATACATTTGTAGTGAGGGGGCTGAGGATGTATGCATAATAGAAGGAGCAGAGGAATTGTTTGTATCATGAGGAGTGGATTGAGGTCTTGCGGGTGAAGCAGTAATGGATGGCTGAGCCTGCTCAGGACCCTCTCCTCTGTTTCTTGGATTGATGTCCAGCATTGCAGAAGGCAATGGGACATCCACATTTAGAAAATTGGCACTTGGTTTCAAAAGTCTTTTAATAGAGGGTAAAGAGTGCCTATGAGAAACATGTATCCTTTTATGAATTTAAAATTATTGCAAGATTTTGCAATTATTGCTGCCATGAACCGTGGATACATCAAAAATTTCCCATTCTATAGGGCATGATGCCTTAACATCCCCTGAAAAATCATATTTGAAAATTTGAACTGTTGGCCTGTTGATAAGCATACCAAGGCAGTGGCAATATTCGAAGAAATGCAGACCAACCAGTTCTTTTAGGGCTTATACACTGTTGTATAATATAGACAGGATATTTCCATTTAGGGGCAAAATGTGCTTTGAAGAAAGTAAAAGAATCAGTTAAGCCCCTATACCCAATAGCAAAAAGCCCTTCATGTAAAGCAGTAAGGGATAGATCAGTTATGACTGTGGCATCTTGAAGATGCAGATGTTGGCGTATAGACTCCTCTGTGATAGTAATGGTATTACAATCAATGTTGGATACAAAAGAGTTGACTCCATTAGAGGTATTGACTGTGGCATATTTCCAAAACTGCTTTATATGAGTGACATATATGGTGGGATTAATAGTGAGAGCATGATGGATATGAGAGCTTCGAAGAAAGTCCATCATGTCATGGAATGGTTGAAGTTCAGTGTGTTTGAGAGTGTAGGGAAGGCAGTTGTGTTTTTTGACAAACTCCATTAGAGATCAAGACGGGGATTTAGGGTTTGAATCGACTGTGTGTGAATCACTCAGAGAGAATGAAAAGATCGTGGAAGATATTACTGCAACTGGTAGTTACAATCGAACTAAACTAGGACTTTAAAGGTTTTGGCTTTTCAAAAATATCTAGTCCCGCGCACAATCTTATGAAGAATTACTGAATTACCCTGCACACTTTGACATATCAAGTGAGACAACTAACAGTTCGAGAAAATGAACTAGCAGCTTGAGAATAGTCTCAAGCTGTTAGTTGAAAATTGAGGATTTTCATATGAAATAGTGTCTCCCCCTTAACTAAGCACATTCAATAAGTATGTTTTCCATAAAATAAGAGAGAAGAATGAAAACAAATTAATCCATATTAACCATACCAATATTTGATACTAGGAAGGTGAATCTTCCTACATCAAATGGTTTTGTAAATAGATCAGCTAACTGATCATCTCTAAGAATTTTGGTAACTTGGATTAATTTCTTCTCATTGCAGTCCCTTATAAAATGAAATCTAATATCTATGTGCTTGGTTTTGAGAAATTTCACTGGATTTTGTACAATGCTTATTGTACTTGAGTTGTCAATATAAATAGGAGTTGATAGGAAGTTCATACCATAGTCTCTCAGTTGGTTCTGAATCCACATTACCTGGGAACAGCAACTGCAACATATTCTACTTCAGTAGATAAAGTGGAAACAGTGGTCTCCTTTTTGCACTGCCAAGAGACGAGTCTTGCTCCAAGATATTGAAATCCACCAGTTGTGGATTTTCTATCTATGTTGCAACCTCCATAGTCACTGTCAGAAAAGGTTGTTTGTTCAAGAGGAGAGTCCTTAGGATACCATAGTCCAAATTTTGGTTGGCCCTTTAGGCATCTAAAGATTCTCTTAACAGCAAACAAATGTGAGTCCTTTGGAGCACATTGAAACCTGGCACAAACACAAACAGCAATATTATATCAGGTCTAGAAGATGTGCGATACATTAGTGAACCTATCAAGGATCTGTATAAGTGAATATCCACATCCACTCCATCTTTATATGCATCAAGCTGCTTGTGAGTGTCCATTGGAGTGCTAGCAACTTTGGTATCCTTGTATCCAAACTTTTCCAGGATGTCATTTACATACTTTGATTGACTTATAAAAAGTCCAGTGGGTTTCTGCTTGACCTGCAATCCTAGAAAGAAAGTTAGTTCCCCCATTGAACTCATTTGGAACTTCTTGTGCATCAAGGTTTCAAACTCCTTGCACAGAGTGTCATTTGTTGATCCCAAGATGATATCATCAACATAAATCTGAACAAGAAGTATCTCTGATTTGATGGACTTTGTTAACAATGTCTTGTCCAGAGTGCCTCTCTTGAATCCATTTTGTAGAAGGTATGAAGACAAAGTGTCATACCATGCTCTTGGGGCTAGTTGGAGTCCATAGAGGGCTTTGTCTAACTTGTAGACTCTGTCTGGATACTTATAGTCCTCAAATCCAGGGGGTTGACACACATAAACCTCTTCTTCGATTGTACCATACAAGAATGCAGATTTCACATCCATTTGGTACACTTTGAACCCTTTGAAGCTGGCATAAGCTAGGAACAGTCTGATGGCTTCTATCCTTGCTATTGGGATAAAGACATCGTCATAATCTATTCCTTCTTTTTGAGTGTATCCTTCAGCTACCAATCTTGCTTTGTTTTTGATTACCACACCTCTCTCATCCTTCTTGTTTCTAAAAACCCATCGACTACCAATTGCCCTCTTACCTTTAGGCAAGTCAACTAGAGTCCATACATTCTGAATCTTGAATTGAAAAAGTTATTCTTGCATTGCCTCAATCCAAGATGGATCTTTCAGAGCCTTAGATGCCTTCTTTGGCTCTAATTGTGACATGAAGCATGCATGTTCAAAGGCAGCTATACTGAATTCAGGGACTGCAGGTTCAGCATCAGTGGACCCCTTGTGGACCATTGTCCTTGTCTGCACAGGAGTGCGTGGGTCTCCCACTATCTGGTTGAGAGGATGATACGTGGGAATCCTGAGTGTGGGTTTTCTTTCTATCTGAAATGATGTACCCGAATTTGTATCATCACCTTTAGCACCTCTTGAGGGTCTGCTCCAGTAATTAGATTGATCAGAAGATGGAACTGTTTCCCTATTGGATGGAACTATTACTTCAGGGCTTGGAACTTGCACTTCACACTCTATATTTGTGTCTTGTTGATCAAACAGGACCCCTGGTGAGTCACAAGATAGAAGTGGCAGGACAGTATATTCATCCCATGTAGCAGAATCTGCAATTGTTGGAAACTTTTTGCCAACAGCTTGAATAATTGTGTTACCAGCATGAGAATTTGGGCTGACAGTTCCAACATTGTTTTCAGCAGTTCCTGCAGTGTACTCAACAAAGCTCAGAGAATTTGTCGGTGGATCTAAATCAAACAACCAATCAGGACCAGTGCCTTTGATATTTGCAGTATTTGTAAGGTCTACCTAACACAGATCTATCTAGACGCGGAACCGTCAAAGAGTGTGGAATCCTCTTTAACGGGTAGACGGAAACAACTCTGACTTGGAACACGGAGACTATCAACAAGCTGTAAGAACGAACACGAACGCACCTACTAGATGATTCTCTCCGAAAGAACACTCACAAAGCTGATAAACTCGAAATCGCCTTTTGCTAATAACTCACACGAAATCTGCAAAAGTCTGATAATTATTCGAGTCTATCCCTTATTATAGAGGCTAATTCGAGTCTGCCATGGGCCAAACTCGAATCAGGCCCAAGGCCCATTCGTGTTTGTCCCTACTGACACTCTCGAATCTGCCTAAGTGAGTACATTCGAATCTGTCTAACTGACCCATTCGAATCTGACCTAGATTCGAATCCTATTCCTTAGACATTTCGAATCTACTTTTTCACATAATTAACTTAGAATTGAAACTTATGTTTTTAACTTATGTTTGATTTTATCTTTGATCGTTATGTTTGAACTTCTTGTAATACGTTACATTAAGTTCAAACACACAATCAATAATAATTATCAAACATATATAAACATATATATCAAACACTTGCTAAACCACAATGTTGGATCACTTAGACTGCTATCGTCACACAGGATGTACTAACAGACTCCCCCTTGACGATAGCTTCTAATAATTCATACATTTGATTAAGTACTTTGTTTATTATTTATTCAAACTGCTTCCAGCATACAAACCCTGCTCAATACACACTTTAACTACATTCTCATACTTTCTAGCCTCACCATCCATATGAGTGTCGCTTGAGATCTTATGAGCATGTAGTATTTGAAGGTCATCTCTAGAAAGGTTTACCAAGTGAAGAGGATCATAGATTCTAAGAATCACCTTTTCTTCAAAATCTTCCATCACCGCTTCTCCCGTTTCACTCTCAACATACCACCAGTTTAGGTTTTTCATGACATTCTGTGGCATAGGCTTGAGTGGTACCTTCCTCAGACATCTCACTGGTTTGTACTGTATCTTCATCCATGGACGCCCAGTTAGAGGATCAATTCTAGAATGATCCATTACTCGTTTTCCTATCCTCGGATTAAGGCGTTCAAACTTCCTCGACCTTCCTTCTTTTCTTATGATTTTGGCAATTATATCTGCGTAAGGGTCGTTGCCGATATTGATTAGTTCTTTCCAAGCTAACTCTTTTATCTCAATCTTCGGCAATGAGTTGAATACTTTCAGAGATCTTCTGAGGTACTGGAGCCCATCTTTTCTTTTGATTATGAATAGCTGCAGTTCCCGATCAAAGAACCAACTTAATATGCTTCCTGACAGCTTTCCAGTACCCGGCACCCTCATCTTCTTCTTCAGCTTTAACTCCTTCTGCTCTGCCCTGAACCATAGCTTTCTTTTCTCTTCATTGGTCAGCTCTCTGGCAGGTTCTTCTATTGATGAATCAAAATTTAAAGCAGCATTGACTACTTTTATGTTAACAACATCATTTCCTTTTATCACATACGTATCAGTGATTGGATTTTGCTGAACGGTGATCTCATTGGCTTCATCATCTTCGTCAGCATAAACCTCATCGTCGGACATCCAATCCGTTATGTCTTCAGGAACAAATTCTCCCTCTTCTAGTTCCTCCATATCATCCTCAAAGTCAAAGCCCAAGTCCATCGGGTCGTCGTCGAGATCCATAAGTGCATCAATCATCTCATTTATCTCAGACTCTGTAGGTTTGGACGAACTGGCCTCTCCTTCTTTAGCTCCTGATTGACTCGGCTCCCCCTGAGACTGAGCATCCTGAGCAGCAGAAAAATCTACTGGCTCATTCTGTCTTTCCGTGCTGGGATCATTGTCGTGGTCATCTTCATCATTATCATCCCTCGGCAGCTCCACTTGATCACGGCAGCTAATCTCCCCCTGAGCCTGTATATTTTTCATTAATTGCTCAACCAGGGAGCGCATCGATCTTAGTTCAGCTGCTTGATCAGCGACAAAAGTTTTTAGCTCCAAATTCTCTACCTGTACTTTGTCCACTATCTTTTTCAGATCGGCATTCTCGTTATCTAGATTTGCATTGTGCTTCTGAATCTCACCGATTGCCGTCGTTAGGCCTAAGATCTGGATCTGTTGGAAGTCAACTCGAGCTTTTAGCTGCAAAAACCTTTGATTTTATGTGTATGTGGATGAGGTGGATGGGATGGATTGAATTGGAGTCGGAATGATGGGTGATGGGATGTACGGTTCAGTATGTGGTGGTGATGGTGGAATGGTAGTTGGAGTAGCTGGAGATTGAGATACTTCAGGCTGTGTGGCTGAAGCTGAGGAAGTTCCTTGCATAAACCGATGACGCTTAGCCCTTTGCCTCGTCACTAATGAAGCGACCTCTTCTTCTTCAAAATCAGAGTCATCAGACTCTCGTGTTGCTCGCCGCCTTTAAGCTTCTTCAGACACTACTAACCTTGATCCATAAGTTCCCATTTGAACAGGCGGTTCTGTAGATACGGACTCTGGAGCTTCAACCTCTATCTCCTCCATCTCTTCTGACTCAGTTGCTGACGATGACAAGTCATTACCTGTTTGCTCTTCTTGCATGGTAGACACTTGTCCTCGAACTGAAAACTCTTCATAGGCACACCTTGCACCAACCCATTTTTCGTTATATAATTCATTTTCCTTAGTTGCAAATGTGCCATGCGTCTGTGCCACAACACTGATTCCGTCTCCGAAGCTTTGGATAACAGACAGATTGGCCCCATCGAAGTCTCCGGCTTGTTCATATCAAGCATGTACAAGTCATTCTTCCTTGGTGCCCGCATCAATATCCACTCTTCAGGAATTTTGAAACCCGGTTTTAGCACTAACGCTTCAGTGTCTGTGAACAACACTGAATTCTTCTTGTCACAGATTTGAGATACACTAATGAGATTGTGAACCAGTTTATCAACATGATAAACTTGATCCAATTTGATTGTCCCATTAGTGACCACTCCGGTACCCGTGATGTTTCCTCCTTTATTTCCCGCGAATGATACAAATCCCTGATTCCCACCCTTGAAGTCTGTAAGGAGACTTCTTTCCCCTGTCATGTGCCTGGAGCATCCACTGTCGACGAACCATTTGTTGTTTGGACCTGTGGTGATCTCCTGCACATGAAAGAAAATAGGTTAGTTATCACGGGGAACCCAAGCCATAACTGACTTGGATATACCATTCTCGTCCACATACTCAAACTCTTTCAAATACGCATCTCGCCTTTCAGGTGACTTAGGTCGTTGAACAGGAGTTTGTTGTGGTGCCGAGTGATGTAAATTCACTCTCTGCCTTTGAGTAGGCATTTGTTGTGGAGCTCTAGAACAATTCCGATTATATTGCATTTCAGATTGTGATCCCTGAGCTCTTACCGGTGTGTGATGCCTAATAGGAGTGTGTGACCTAACCGAAGTGTACGCTCTGCTAGGTGTTGTGCTCCTATATTGTTGCTGAGGTCCAGACCTAGACTGATTAATGACACGATTCGGTGAATTTGTCCTAACCACTTCTTTTGGTCCAACCTTTACCGGTGTATGTTTCACAACTTGTTTTGGTGCAGCCTGCACAGTTTTCTCGGTACTCTGAGAACTACTAGTGCTCGCCACATTTGTTGAGGGCTTAACAGGTGTTGGCTTCAGTGTCTTAGGTGTAACTTCGGTTTTCCTAAGCGGATAGTTAGAAGCAACATGCCCCTTTTCATGACATCTAAAGCAGGACATCTTGTCTATGGATTTCTTGTGTGTGCCCTTAGACTTAGGTGTCTCACTAGTGTCTTGGTCAGGCTGAGCATCTATTGTGACTGGTTCATCGTCCTGATCATTAAAATCAATTTTATGTTTTCCAGCAACTGTTTCACTGGAGGAAGACACAAATTTGACTTTCTTAACCTTGACGATTGTATCAGTCACCTTAGGTGTATTTTCTATCACAGGCTCAGATGTAGGTGCAGGTATGTCCTCTAAGTCTACTGATTTGTCAGTTTTCTCCTGAGGTTGAGGCACGTAGTTTGCATTAAAAGGAGGAGAAAATTCATTAAATCCTAGACCTACAGGCTTTTTAGATTGGCGTTGAGCATCTAAAACATTCCCTAGGTTCAGGCTTGAATTCCTAAACTTCTCTAGCTTACTAGTCGCCTCGGCTACCTTCACCTTAGTTTCAGCTAGCTCTACTTCTTTTGTCTTAAGATCTTTGGTCAAGGCCTCTACATGCTCATACATTAGTTCTAATCTAACACATTGCTCACTTAGCTTGTCTTTTAGAACTATGACATCTTGAGCATAAGCTTTAAGCTTGCCCTTAAGATCTTGCTTAATGTCATTTAGGCTAGCGTTATCAGCTTTTAAAGACTCATTTTGAGCAGTTATGGTTTTATGTGATTCTAAGACTAGATTCAACCTATCGTTAGAAGTAACACATAACATGCATAATTCATGAAAAAGAGAGTAAGCCAGACTAACCTTTGTGTGGTCGGATTCCACGTTGGCCATTTGAGCGGCAAACTCCAGAAGCGTCTGATCATTCGTCTTCTCCACCCACATCGGACTGTTGTCCCTTGTGGTATGCTCTTCCCCTTCACATCCATTTTCCGTGACTTCACCAATGAAGGCTCTAGCATTTGATTCCGGATGTGAGCTCCAGTCGTAGGTACCATCCAGCTGTCTGTCTGATGTGACATTTGATAATAGCCCAGCTAGATTGGCTTGACCGGCAGATGAACTTGGAAGGTATCTCTGTTGAGACTGATTCTGAAACTGTCCATGATGTTGTTGCTGTCCTTGGTAATTATCTACCTTTGGTCTCTGACATTCTCTGGCGAAGTGTCCCAGACCTTGACAATTGTAGCACTTGACTTTGTACTTATCAAAGCCAATCCCCTTATTATTCATCGTCAAATTCCTCCCAGTTCTTTTGATGAATCTTTTAACCCGTTGGGTTACCATGGCCAGTTGCCATTTAAGATCCATTTCCTCAAGATCGTCAGGGTCTACCTGATCATAGTCGTCATCCCAGAGAGCAGGATTGTTTATCTTCCCCTGAACACAGTTTCCGTATGCACCCACAAATGAAGCAAGCAGGTTCAAATGTTCTTTGGCTGATTTTGCGCTCATGGGCATCTTAGAGTAGCCCTGAGATGTTGATGCCTGTGGTGCTTGAGGCTGCTGTTCTTTCGATCTTCCTAATCCTAAGAACGCTCTGTTCAGTGTGTCACCAGTCTCTGCTGGTGATGACGTTTCTCCGGTGAAAAACGCTGTAGCAGTCTTCAGATCAGCTGTCGCTGAAGGTTTTGTTGATTTTCCAAAATACATTGCTGGATTCTGGACTTGTTATAAGCTCGCAACGTTCCCACTATATCCTCCAATGATTGGGTATAATACTTGTCCTCATTAAGCTTTATCATTGCCACATACATCGCCCATTTGGCTGGTAAGGCATCAAGAAGCTTATTGTTCTTCTCAGTGTCATTATACTCAATCCCGTGACTTTCAAGCTCTGTCAACAGATGGTAAAAGCGAATGATAGTGTCATCCAGCTGTTCATCCTTCAACGCCTTGAAAATAGCAAACTGTTGTTTCAATAACTCCATGCGCTTCCTTCGAACCCTAGGATTACCCTCACACCTCTTTTCTAGCGACTCCCAAAGTTCCTTAGATGTCTTTTTGAGTCCGAAATGTGTGTAGTATATCCTGAGGCAAAGCCATTCGAATAATCGAGAAAGCTCTGTTCTCGGCATCATACAGTTTCTTATCATCTTGCTTCATCATCTGATATGATAAGACTCTCTGACGGCCTTCAACTTCAGAAATAGGTGGAATGTATCCTTCGCCAATACATACCCACATGCGCATGTCATTGAAACGCACAAAGTCGGCAAACCGATCTTTCCACCAATAGTAATCCTCGAGTTTCATCAGCTTAGGCGGAGTGTTTGCCTTCCCGACCTCATGATCCATTTCTAGAAACTTTTGAAGATTTGACATCGTTTCAAAAGTAATTGAATTGAAACTTAATTAATTTAATTCGAAACTAAGGTAAACTTATTCTTTCGAATCTAGGTAGATTCGAATATAATAATTTTAAATCTATTTGGGATTAAATTCGATTAAGTTTGATAATTCAATTAAAATCGAAGATGATGACAGATTCGAAAGTTCCTAAACTCGAAGGTCAAGCAAACTCGAATACTAAGCAGTTTCGAAGTACCCCTGTTCGACTATAGTCCAAACTCGAAGCAAACTCGAATGACAGTAAACTCGAGACTCCTATTCGACTCTAGCACAAACTCGAATTAAACTCGAAACACACTTTATCAAACTCGAGAGGAGCGTATTTGGTTAGACTCGAGACTAAGAATAACCCTAATTACTCCTAATAGATTCGAGCGCCGCAAACTCGAAAAACGGCTAATACTTCGATTTCTTAACGTTTTGCAGATTAAATCAATATTTTTCCAACGAAAAATAATGATTTCGATCAAAAACGTGAAAAACACGAAGTATTTCCCGGATGACAATTTGCTAAGCTCGAAGAACACGAAAAAACACGAAGATGAGAGAAAAACCGTCCAAAAGCGTCAAGAAACCTAGGATATATCTAGATGAACACGAAGAACACCAAGAACACCCCGTAGGCTCTGATACCACTTGTAAGGTCTACCTAACACAGATCTATCTAGACGCGGATCCGTCAAAGAGTGCGGAATCCTCTTTAACGGGTAGACGGAAACAACTCTCACTTGGAACACGGAGACTATCAACAAGCTGTACGAACGAACACGAACGCACCTACTAGATGATTCTCTCCGAAAGAACACTCACAAAGCTGATAAACTCGAAATCGCCTTTTGCTAATAACTCACACGAAATCTGCAAAAGTCTGATAATTATTCGAGTCTATCCCTAATTATAGAGGCTAATTCGAGTCTGCCATGGGCCAAACTCGAATCAGGCCCAAGGCCCATTCGAGTTTGTCCCCACTGACACTCTCGAATCTGCCTAAGTGAGTACATTCGAATCTGTCTAACTGACCCATTCGAATCTGACCTAGATTCGATTCCTATTCCTTAGACATTTCGAATCTACTTTTTCACATAATTAACTTAGAATTGAAACTTATGTTTTTAACTTATGTTTAATTTTATCTTTGATCTTTATGTTTGAACTTATTGTAATATGTTACATTAAATTCAAACACACAAACAATAATAATTATCAAACATATATAAACATATATATCACACACTTGCTAAACCACAATGTTGGATCACTTTGACTGCTATCGTCACACAGGATGTACTAACAGTATTTTCATTAAACTCAACATTGGCACTTTCTTTAATGGTTTTAGACACACTGTTATACACCCTATAGGCTTTGCTTTGAGTAGAGTAACCTACAAAGAAACCTTCTTCAGCCTTACTTTCAAACTTTCGTAAGTGAGTTTTAGTGTGAAGAATAGTGCATGAACAACCAAAAGGCTTTAAGAAAGCTACTAAGGGAATCCTGTGATGGAATAACTCATAGGGAGTTTTTCCTTGAGACTGAAGAATTTGAACCCTATTTAGAACATAACAGGTTGTATTTACTGCCTCTGCCCAGAAGGTCATTGGCAGTTTGGAATCAGCTAGCATAGTTCTAGCAGCCTCTATTAAAGTTATATTCTTCCTTTCAGCTACACCATTTTGTTGTGGTGTTCTAGGTGCACTATATTGCCTTGCAATGCCTTTAGACTCACAGAAACTGTTTAGGATATGATTTTTAAACTCAGTTCCATTGTCTAACCTGATCACCTTTACTTTTAAATTTGATTGGTTTTCAATCTTAAGAATAAAGGATTTGACTAGCTCAGCAGTTTCATCCTTAGTCCTAAGAAAGTAAAGCCGTGTAAACCTGGTGAAATCATAAACAATAACTAAACAGTAAGCTCTTTTATTCAAACTCAAAACAGATGTTGGACCAAAAAGATCCATATCAATAAGATGAAGAGCAGATGAGATTGGATTTACTTCTTTGGCCTTATGAGAAGTTTTGTGTTGCTTGCCTTTGAGACATGCTACACAATGATCATCACATATGAACTCCTTTCGTGGTAAACCTCTTACCAAGTTCTTTTTGACTAAACATTAATAGATTTGAAGTTCATGTGACACATCCTTCTGTGCCAAAGAGCAGACTTATTTGATGATGCTTTGGATATCAAACAGCTTAAAGTATTTGATTTGGATAAAAGATCTGTGTCCAAATAGTAGACATTGTCCTTTCTTTGTGTTCTAAGTAAAACAAGATTTTCAGGGATTTTAAAATCTTTTGAAAGAACAATGCACTCAGAATCTGTGAACACAACAATATTTTGTTTATCACAGATTTGAGACACACTTAGTAAATTGTTCTTTTGCTTTTCAACATACAAAACATCATTGAATAGCATGTTGCCTGCTTTAACAGTTGCCTTTCATGTTACCTTACCTCCCTTGGAATTGCCTTCAAATGCAACAAACCCTCCGTCAAAGTTTTTGAAATTTTGACAAGCATTCAGAATTGCCTGTCATGTGCCTAGAGCATCCACTGTCCATATGCCATCTTGTCTTATGTTTGGTCCTGTGATTGCCCTGCAAAGAAAAAAGCTTAGTTAGTAGTGGAGTAAACCCAAACCAAATTGGTTTTGGGTTGTCCTTGAGCATTGACATAACTAAACACTGTTTGTGTCTTTTTAAACTTAGTGAGATCCACTGGTGGATTTTGGGAAGAGTATTTAGTTATGACATGAGGTATCCAGGTGTTCTTTCCAACCTTTTCATTAACAGTCTCAGAAGATCCACTACCAGTTCAAGTTTTAGACTCAGCAGTTTGAACTGGGTTTTTAGTGCTAACAGCTTCAGAATTTGCACTACCAGTTCCAACTTTTGAGTTAACAGTCTCAACATTTGTAGTAGCAGTTTGATTTGTGTTTTTGACTTTAACACACTATACCTTTTTAATGTTTACTTTGGAGTTTGCTAAAATTTGTTTTTGGTGTGTAGGCTGTCTTTTGTTGGCTTTTAAGTACTTGTGATCAACTATCTTATTTGGAACTTGTGTGACATGAGTTTTGGCCATTGAAATTTTTGAGTTTTGAACAATCGCCTGTTTTTGAACCACAGTCTGTTTTGTAACTGATGGTTTATATAAACAATGTCTGGCCAAATGGTTTCTCCTGCCACAATGGAAACATCTTTTGACTGTTTTGATTGGAGAACCAGTTTTGTTGGACCATAACTGGTTCTTGTTCCTTTGATTTCCCCTCACTTGTTGCTGTGTGGTAAACTTTTGGACACCATGCTTTTGGCATGTGCATATTGGAACAGTCTTACCCCTTTTATTAGTTTTTGAGGAAGATGCAATGTTACAGTTAGAAGGTACAAAAACATGTGGAGCATTATTGCATACACTCATCTTCTCTTTTCCTTTCTCACTGGGTTTTTGATGAAACTGGAAGTAGGAGGTTCTATAGGTGCACTCATTGTTTTGGAGTTTCTCTCAACTTCTTTACACTCACAGCCTTTATTTGGAATCAGTTCTTCTTTAGATTCAGGGCTGTCTTCAAGGATAGGATCTACAGTTTTCATTGTCTCATCTAATGGTTCATTCACAAGCCTATCAGCAACTTCACTCATGGGATGAATGTATTTGTTGTTGTATGGGGGTGGAGTAGCTTTGTATCCTATACCTTCCTTGGAATTAAGTTGAGATTTTACCCTATCTTTAAACTGGATCTCCATTAGGTGTTCTAGCTTTTGATTGGCTAGCTTGAAGCTACCTAAATCTATGTTAATAGATTCTATTTTCTTGTTAGCTTCTATCACCTTCTGTTCAGTTTCATCAAGTTTCTTATTTAAGGTCTCATTTTTCTTGTTCAGTTCTTTTTTCTCCCACACATAATATGTTCTATCATGTCCTACCTGAATCTCATTATCCTTATAGTCATTGATCTGTTTTTCAAGATCTTCAATAGCCTGCAAATACTCATAACTCCTTTCTTCTTTCTTAGCTAGAGTTTTGCACATGCTTTCATTATGATCTCTGTACTTTTTAACCATATTTTTGCATGCTTGAGAGCAGAGTTTAGCATTTACTCAGATGGTAGTTCAGTGGAAGTGACAGTAGATGTTTCTGCCATAAGAACTTGATTTTGAAACTCTTCTTCTGTTTGATCACTCCAGTCAACCACATTGTCTTCTTGAGAGACAAGAGCTTGTGAAGATGAAGTTTGGTTTGTTTACTGGGGTCTTGGTGGCTGCTGACCTTGGGATCTGCATTCTCAAGCAAAGTGGCCAAACTTGTGACATTTAAAGCATTCAACCTTTGATTTATCAAATGCTGGTTTGCTTTCTGTTCTGGCTTGAAAGTTTGGTCCGCCAGTTCTTTTCAGAAATCTTTTGGCCCTCATAGTCAACATAGCATGCTGCCATTTCAACTCCATCTCTTCTTGTTAGTGCACCCTGTGTGACGATAGCAGTCTAAGTATAGACATATTTTGTAAAAGTCAATTTGACTGTTATTGTAAGGTCTTGAACTCACGGATCTATCTAGGCGCGACACACACCAACGAGTGCGGAATCCTCGTTAGCGGCTTGACGGTAAGATCACCCTTTCGGAACATGGAGACTACCACTGCGTTGTACGAACGACGACGAACGAACCTACGCGATGATTCTCTCCGAAAACACTCACTGATTGCTGATAAACTCGAGATCGCCTTTGCTTAATTGCTCTCCGGAATTCTGCAAAAGTCTAATAATTATTCGAGTTAATCCTTAATTATACTGACCATTTCGAGTTTGTCTTAGGACACTCGAACCAGGCCCAAGGCCCATTCGAATTTGTCCACTTGACAAATTCGAAACTACCTTATATGGAAATTCGAATTTATACCAAATTCGAATTTGCCTTATGTGATAAATTCGAATTTACTCTAAATTCGAATTTCACATGTCGAACTTCTATTTGAACTTATGTTTTAACTTCTGTTTGAAATTATCTTTGAACTTTATGTTTGAACATCTTGTAATACGTTACACCAAGTTTAAACATACAATCAATCAATATCAAACACATATAAACACATATATCAAATACTAGTCAATATTCAATATCATATAAGTTGACTTACACAAAATGCCAACTATACTTAGACTGCTTTCGTCACACAAGGTGTACCAACAGACTCCCCCTTGACGATAGCTTCTAACTATTTACATTTTGATTAAGTACTAAGTTCTATTCAAAATACTACCTGCATACAATCCCTTTTCTATACACACCTTGACTACCTTTTTCATACTTCTTGCCTTCTGATTTCCAACCTTCATGGTAATAGATAGGTTGTTCATGAAGCTTCTACAAGTCTCTTTGGGATAGGTTAACAAGATGCAAAAGATCATATACTTTCAAAATTACCTTGTCCTCATGATCTTCCATGACTGCCTCTGCTGATTCGTTGTCAACGTACCACCATTTCAAGTTTGCAAGAGCATCTTATGGCATTGTTCTCAACGGAACTTTCTTCAGGCAACGGACTGGTTTATAGAACATTTTCATCCAAGGTTTTCCAGTCAAAGGATCTATTCTTGATTCATCCATCACTCTCTTTCCTTCCCTCGGCTTTATCCTCTCAAACCTTCCAGATCGACCTTCTTTTCTTATAATTCGCGCTATCACTTCAGCGTATTGGTCATATCCTAGGTTTATCAAATTCTTCCATGCCAGTTCTTTGACCTCGCATTTGGGCAGAGTATTAAATACTTTCAACGTTCTCTTTAGATATTGCAGCCCATATCGTCTTTTTAGCACGAAGAGATGTAACTCTCTATCGAAAAACCAGCTAAGAATGCCTCCAAACAACTTTCCTGGACTTGGCAATCTTATCTTGTTCTTCACAGCTAGTTCATCTCTTTCCTCTTCCTTCCTAAACCACAGCTGTCTTTTCTCATCATTAGTAAGTTCCCTTTCAGTCTTTTCACTCTCAGATTCAACATTAAAAGCATCTTTAAATGCATCAATGTCTATCAAATTCTGTTCAGCTGTAGTATATGTATCTGTGATAGGATTCTGTTGAACGATGATCTCATTTGCCTCATCTTCTTCATCAACTAAGACCTCATCATCAGATTTCCAGTCTGCAATGTCTTCTGGCACGAACTCTCCTTCTTCTAGATCCTCCAACTCATCCTCAAATTCAAAATCCAATACCTCTTCCTCAATATTCATTAGAGCTTCAATTATTTCATTCATGTCGCTCTCCGTGACCTTTGAGGAACTTGCCTCTCCTCCTTCAGCTCCACTTTGACTTGGCTCCCCCTGAATTTAAGCATATTGAGCAGCAGAAAAATCTACTGGCTCACTCTCTTTCGGTGCATCAGGATCATTGCCATCGTCATCATCTCCCCTTCGCTGCTCCTCAGAATCCCTACAACTTGTCTCCCCCTGAGCTTTTTGATTTTTCATTAACTGCTCAATAAGGGATCTCATCGTTTGGATTTCTGCTGACTGATCTACAACAAATGTTTTCAGCTCGAGATTCTCTTGTTCAATCTTTCCAACAAATTTCTTCAACTCAGCATTTTCTTTGTCAACATTTGCATTATACACCTGTATCTCGCCAATAGCTTTAGTCAACTGAAAAATTTGGACTTGTTGGAAGTCAACCTTGCTTCTAAGCTCAGAAAACCGTTGATTGTCAATGAAAGTTGATGAGGTGGATGGAATGGATTGGATGGGAGTTGGAATGATTGGTGAGGGAATGGATGTTTGAACAGGTGGTGGTGGTGGTGGAATGGATGTTTGTGCTGATGGCTGAGCGTTAGGCATTTCTGGCTCCGAAGCAGAGGCCGATGAAGCTCCCTGCATGAAACGATGCCTTTTGGCCCTATGCCTAGGCACCAAAGGAACTATATCTTCATCCTCAAAATCTGAGTCATCGTCATCAGAAACTCTCGATGCTCTTTTCTTTGCAGCTTCTTCATCAATAACTATTACCTGGGATCCATATGTGGCAACCCGGATAGTCGGATCTTCTGAACCTACCTCAATTACAATCTCTTCTTCTTCTTCCGATTCAGATTCAGATTCAGAGGTTGACTCAGCTTCACCTGCTGCCTCAGGTTCATACTCATCGATTTGCTTAAAAATGTCTTCTTCCCCAGTTGGAGGTTCCAAAATATTTCCAATGAGCTCAGAAGTAATTTCCTCATTGGCATGCGGCCCAGATGCCCAAATCTCATCCAAAGTTTCCACCCGTGGATCAGATTCGGGGGCTACACCTGAGGGACCAGCTTCGTCTGGCTCGGGCACTTGGCTTGTTGAAGGCCTAGTCGCTTGAGTCTGTCGAATTGATGATCTTTGCCTCCTCCGTTGTTGCTGAGGCCTCGGCTGTGGCTGTTGCTGCGGCTGCTGCGGAATTTGAACTTCCCCGGCCCAGTTGGCACCTTCAGGGACATGGAAATCCGGATTAACCACTGCACCAAAAAGTGGTGCCTCCACTGGTCTGGCTAGAGAACCTCTGTGTGCTTGGCAATCTGCAATAATTCTTTTGTCAATCACTGCTTCGCTTTGAATATCGTTTAGCTGCGGCAAGTTCGGCAGGAAATGTCGTATCAACATCATCACAAATCTCGGATACAGCAAAAATCTTTCTCGTGCCGGAGCTGTTATCTGATGAACAAACTCTGCAAAGAACATTTCTGAATAGCTGAATCTCTGATTGTAGACCAGCGCGATCATTCCCGACTGAATTTTCGATACAATATAATCAAACCCTGATTTCTTTGGAGCAAAGCACACCATGAAGACGTGTGCTAGATATCTCCACTGCCCAATCAGCCCGCTCTTCATATACGAGGACTTAGCCACATCCAGGCTATAACCCATTCTGATGAACGCAGCTTGCCAACTGCTAATGGAAAGTCAATCGGTCCATCTTCTTGCTCTGAAGAGCCCAACTGTAATACTCTACGCAACACATCTGCTGAAAACACGAGAGGGTGTCCAGCAATCCTGGTCCTCAATATTGTTGGAGTAACAATACAATCGACCTGCAGATGGTCCCAAAATGCACGCACATATGGTAGTACAATCTGAACATTATGTGACAGGGCATACGAAACCCTCGAAACAGCCAAAAAAATCCACCATTTGGCGGAATGCCTGAGCTTCAGGCAGCTCACGGTCAGGAGAAATGACGATATTATGCTTTTGCACAAATACTCTATCTGCCATATCTGCAAAATAAGTATATCATATATTAGAATGATCAATAATCAAAATAAGCTTGTTTAAATTCAAATTTGTTTTATTTTGAGCTTATGTAAGTTCAAAATCCAACACGTACGAATTTCTACAAGATAGAATTAAGTTTTAAGCAAATATTTCGAATTTAATGGTAAAGTCGAATTACAAATTCGAAACTGCCCTCATTTCGAATTTAATGGCTTCTTCGAGTTTAGTGACAAACTCGAAGCCACGATCAAACTCGAAGCCACGATCAAATTCGAAGATGTCGGTTTGTGTAACAACAAAAATCCAAGATTTTAACCATTTTAGACTTAGAAAATTTCGTCCATTAGTCCTAATAGGTTCTAATCAAATATATTTGTAACTAATTTGATATTTCACCGGTTCAAACTTTGTTATTTTGAAATACAAACTTCACACCATTAACACCTCAAATTCGGTTGATTTTGGCTCAAATTGAGTCTAAAACCTCCTAAATCTTGTACAATGATGTTGATTATACCTAGATTTGTTAGGAGTCTCGAACACAAATGGACAAAAACTTGACAAATAGTGAAAAACTCGAAGTCGGTAAAGTCGAATGCTTAAACTCGAAATCTCTCTGGATAAACTCGAAAACTCAAATTCGAAGGTACGTGATTAATGACTTGTCACTGTTGACCTATTTATACTAACCACCTTCGAGTTTGTTACCTACTTCGAATTTACTGCCAAACTCGAAGTCCCTGCCAAATTCGAATATGCATTTCGATTTTAGCTTAAACTCGAATTGAACTTGTAAATTTTCACGCAGTGTTTATTTTATTCAACTAGGAATGCACCCTCAGTAATTTTGACCTTTTTTCCTAAGTAAAATTATAAAATAAAAAAAATGAAGTAAAAATTAAAAGATAAAATAGAATAAAATAAATTAAAGTTAAAATTGTGAACAAAAATTAAACTTAGACTAATCTACATTATTTTAAAATTTCTATACTAAACCCTAACAGAATATTTTTAGCGAGTATAGTCAAAAAAAGGTTCAATCAGATAGCGGTGTCAAGTACGTACTTTCAGTATTCAAACTTTCACACTTAGGAATTTTTGATTCCTTTGATTGTTTGTCGTGACATACATTTCGAGCCGATTGTTGGTATTATTTTCCCTTTAAACATGTTACACTTCGGAATATCCCTTGGCCTTCTTATTTATCAAGAAATTACCTTACGTGACTCATACATAGACATACTTTTATGATCAAGGCATACACACAATGATTATAACTTTTTGGTATTGCAAACTTTCTTTAAAATGCAAACGTCGGACACAGGTCTGTATTTACATACAACAAAGTGTCTTAGTTTGTCTTAAGGTTTATTTATAAAGCTAGCAAGACAGCGGTGACAGGTCTAAACTGTCACACCCCGTTACCCCGGTTGGCAACGAAGCGTGACGTCGCGGAAGCGTAACCATAATCATAACGAACGACCACTATATGGAAGTTTTTCAAAAATACATTGATTTAACTTCAAATATAAATATTGTTTTACATAACCAAAATACAACGTAAGTAGTTCTTAAAATACCAAGATGTAGATACACAATTTAGTTTATCAGTAAAAATGCGAATGAATCTCCGAGTTTGAAAACGATGCGACTCCAAAATGAACGGAAGCCTTGGAATACTTCCGATAAATGTGCATGTCTCAAACACCTGAAAATACATGCTAAAATACGTCAACAGATTGTTGGAGCGCTCATAGGTTTACGCGAAAAGACCAGTTGTATGGACATTATCAGATGAGTTGAATTTATAAAATCATAAATTCCGTGTGTGTATTACATAAACCATCATGCAACCGAAGCTTAATTAAAATGAGTTTGCCCTGTGCAGTATTCCCATACGTAATACCGTGTGTTAAATATATATTCACTCGCTGTTAGCCGACCCGAACTAACCCGAATGGGGGACATGACTCCCAATAGATCTATCCACAATATATTCGCGCTTGCATATAAATGCAATTAACGGTTCATGATTTGAGGGCTGATGGATCCAAACATGTAATATATATAAGAAATAAACAGTTTTGATGTCCATATGAAAATAGTGCATGTATTTCCACCCCAATAGATAGAGAAAACAGGGGCTATGAAGACTCACCGAGCTTGTGATGGCAAAATACGCGCAAAAATGCAAGTTGTTTGATGGGTGATGAAACCAGATGTGTTTAACCGAGTCCTAAATGATAATAAGGACTTAATATCTCTAACATATGATAATATGTATATTTATAGATTTTTATGTCTTAAATGACCCAACATTACAAGTTTATAAATAAAACCCACTTAAAACGTCAAGTTTATATATATAAAATTTTCCAGCTTTTACGGAGGTTTTTCGGTCTACTTTGAGGATGTTTTTGACCAAGCTCCAAAATGTTTTAGGCTTTGGTCTTCTAGGACATTAAACTACTATATACAAAGGATTTTTAGAATCAAGAACGACCATTATTCGAGATGTTTAGGTTGGTGAAAAAGCTCGTTAAAAACCCTATGTTGGCCATTTTTGAGCTGTCAAACCAAATACTTTCTGGAGGTCTTAAACTCCAAAATAAATTATGCAAACTTTCAGATCTATAGTTAAGATATAGATCTAACATTTGAGGCAACAATCAACTCATTTTGTTAAGTTATGAATTAGTTATGATTTTTCAAAGTCGATATAAATTTTCTGCCGAAAATCCGCAGTTTATAAACTTGAAACAACTTATGATTCTTGTTGTTAATTCAAAGACTACTTGTATAAAAGTTATAAAACACATATATATCACATGTTTTCATAATATTAACATTTTTAAAATGTATTCATATATTCATAAACACATTTAAAGAAACAACATAAAAATAAAAACTAGAAACTTATAAACTTGAGTTTTTATGAAACTTGTTGTTGTTGGTGATTATATATATTATGCAAGACTTATATAAACATAAATATAAGATGAAATAAGTTTGTATTTACTTACTTTGAAGTATTTAGAATATGATTTTGAGTAGAAATTGAAATCCTTGCAAGACTTGCACCAAAAACTCTTGAATATCTTGAAGAACACTTGAAGAACACTTGAATGAAAAGATTTTTGATGTGTGTGTGTATAGATCCGGTTTTTAGAGGAGAAAAGGAGAGATTTTTTATGTTTGAAGTGTGGAAAAGAAGTGAGAAATGAGGTCTTATTTATAGGCAAAGTGTTTGGTCCTTCAAATGATGAAAGACATGGATGAAAAAGGTAGAGTGCACTTTTTAAACAAAATGATTGTGTTTAAAGTATTATTAAAAAATAGAAGTCAAACTCTAATACACACATGGCCTATAGGGCTGGCCATACATGTATTATACATGTATTTATATTTTTTTGTATAAATGTATTTAGAAATGTATTCTTCTATTTCCCTTTTCTTGTAAATTCATAAATACTTTTGGATGCATTGTTTTAATGAATTGTTTTAGTCTTGCATAATTAATGTTAAGTAATTGTATTAGTGTTTGATTAGTGTTACTAATCATAATTTAATTTAGTTGAATTAATCCCTCATATCGTAAATCGATCGGATTAATTGATTTCCCGATTCATCGCACCGGTGAATTTGGTTCTAATTGAGTTGAATTTTCTAATAAACCTTGTTAATCACTTGATTAATTTCTAATGACCACTGATTAGGTTATAATTGGCTATTAAATACATATTAGGTCATTGTTTCTAACCTGGTTTAGTGCCGGATGTTACAGTCTCCCCCTGTTAAGGGAATTTCGTCCCGAAATTTTATCTTGTTTCCTCAGGGGTATTGTTACTTAAGAGTAGATGAGAGTATCTTTGCTTAAACTGGCCTTTGCATGCCCTAGTGAATTCTGGTTCATGTCTAGAATTCCATCTGACCTTGAGGATGGGTATACAACTGTGCTTCAATCCTTTGACCTTACGGTCCATGATTTCAACCGTCTCTTTGATGAAGCAAAGTTTATCAGTTAGTTGGATATCTTCCAAGGGGGTAACAAATGTCTCCTCTAACAAACACTTCTTCTTATTCGATACATGGAAGGTATTGTGCATGCTGCTAAGCTCTGGTGGTAACTCTAAACGATAAGCTACGAGTCCAATTCCCTTTAAGACTTTGCATTGCCAATGTACCGAGGGTTTAGTTTTTCCTTATTTTCCTAGTCGTATCACACCCTTCCATGGCGAGACTTTCATTGGTACTCGTTCTCCTAATTAGATCTCAAGGGATTTTCTCCCTACATCTGCATAACTTTCTGCCAATTGCGGGCAACTTTTAGTCAGTTCCGCATTTGTACTATCTTTTCGGTTGTTTCGTGAATGATCTTAGGGCCCGTAATTTGGCTATCTCCTACTTCTTCCCAACAAATCGGCGATCGACACTTTTGCCCGTAGAGGGCCTCAAACGGGGCAGCTTTAATACTCGAGTGAAAGCTATTGTAGTATGATAATTCCACTAAGGTAATTGAGTATCCATTACATAGGCTCTTAATGTGTGTTCTAGGGTTTCGATCGTTCTATTATTCTGACCATCGGTCTGGGGGTGTTATGTGGTACTTCATGTCTAAGTTTGTATCCAAAGTTTGCTGTAATAATTGCCAAAAACTTAGATGTAGAACTGCTATCCATTTTCGAAATGATTATAATAGGCACTCCGTGTCCGGAGACGACTTCCTTGAGGTACTTTTGGACTAGCTTATTCATCCTGATGTTCTTCTTGATTGGTAGGAACGCACAGATTTTGTTAGGTGGTCGACTGATTACCCAAATGGTTTCTGATGGTTTATCTTAACTTTGGAGCATGTTAGGAATTTTCTGACAGATGTGGCAATGTCATTCTTCATGATAGGCCACCCGCATAGCTCCTTAAGGTCATGATACATTTTATCGGATCCGGGGTGAACGACATATCTTAATTTGTGTCCTTCATCCATAGCCAGCTTTCTTATTCCACCAAATAGAGTAATCAGATTCTATTCATGAAATATTGATTTTTATTAGCCCTTATCCTAAACTATTTATCCACATGTACGCTTAACGGCTTAGCTCATTAGTTTTCCTCAGGTGATAAAGAATTTTCACGGTTGCAATTACTTATTAGTTCCATGCAACGGTACTACTTCGATTCGACTCTTTCTGGTTCAAGATGTGTTGGAGGTTCTTATGCTCTGTGAATACAATACACTTCATACCGTACAATTAATGTCTCCAAGGATAAAGACTATTGCTTCAAGATCCAAATCATGCGTTCTGTAAATCACCTAGTGAACCTTAAGTTTTCATAAAGTATAAGCTATGACCCTATCTTTCTATATCAACCCATTGTGTGAAGCGTCACAGTAATCTACAAATTTCTTGCTTCTCTTGGATAAAATAAGCGTGCTGCACAGATAGTGCTTTAATAACTGCTATGATGTCTCTGATCCTTGCCCCAATAGTACTTAATGTCTTTTCGGGTCAGTTTTGTTAGAGATTCGGTGATCTTTGAGAAATTTTTTATAATTGTCTATAATAAGTGGCAAGTCTTATGGACTGTCGTATCCCTATGGGGGTTCTAAGAGTTGACCAATTCCTGATAACCTCGATCTTTGCGGGGCCGACTTGGATCCCTTTACTATTGATTACATGACTGAGAAATCTTACCTATCTTAGCCAAAAGTCAAACTTAGAAAGCTTGGCATATAGTTGTTCTTTCTTCAACAACTCTAGAATCAGTCTTAAATGTTTGCTCGTGCTCCTCCTTGTTTCGTGAGTAGATTAAGAAGTCATTCAAGAATACAATCATGAATTTGTCTAGATAAGGTTTGCACACCTGATGAGGTCCATGAGTATCGTTGGGGCACTGGTTAATCCAAACGACATTAATAAGAATTTACGATGACCGAAACGGAATCTGAAAGCTGTCTTTGGAATACCTTTCCTGGGAACTCTAACCTGATGATAACCAGACCTTAGGTCGATCTTCGAATAGAAGCTTAATGCTTGGGGTTTGTCAAACAAGACATCGATCCTTGGAAGTTGGTATTGGTTCTTTTAGCTTATTTAACTCTCGGTAATTCATGCACATCCCGAAAGTTCAATCCTTCTCCTTTATGAACAAAACTGGAGCTCCTCCAAAGCGAGGAACTCAGTTTGATAAACCTTTAATCTTAGAGCTCCTACAGTTGGATGGACGATTCTTACACTATTGATGTGGCTAATAGGAATGGTGCTCGAGCCACTAGTACCGAACCTGATAGTAGGCCGATTTTTGAATTTGACTTGTCTCGATGTTGGGAGTTCAGGTAAGTGTTCTAGAAAAACTTTAGGGTAACCGTAAATAATAAGAATATTTTCGAGCTGCTTTCCCTTTGGCTCCCTCTCTATCAACACTTTAGGGTCCTAATGCTAGAGATGATGCTTACTTTGGTATTTCTTGCTTTGCCTTGGACAGTAAGGACCTTCTTATTGGCTAAAGGTATATGAACTGTCTTCTTGTTGCATACTATTTCCACACGATTTTTGGTAGCGAATCCATGCCTATGACCACGTAAACACTTCCCAGTTTGATGGGTATCAAGTCTGTTTCAAAGAGTCGGCCTACTAATTCTAAGGAGCATCCTCGACTTATATTACTTGTCTTAAGCGTCTCACTGTCATCAACCTCAATAGCATAAGTAGCACTTAATGGAATTTATCTGCTTAGTGAACTTAGTGGATATAAAGCAGCTATCAGCACCAGTATCAAATAGTAAAAAAATGCATAAGTGGTATCTAATTGGGTAAGAGGATAAGTCTACGGGTTTGAAATTTCTTAGGCAGATAGTCACAGCTTTATCTTTTCCTACGCAGAGTTGTAGTTAAAACTTAATTCGTCATAAAAGTTGTTGATACTTAATCTTTGTATATGATATGGTCAGAATTTTTTGATAAATTCTTAAGCCTTATTTACCCTAAGATATATCAGATAGTATAGCCTAGATAAATACTATAAAATGGTAGAAGGGTACTAAGTATGAGATGCCTCTGGGGTTTCCTCGTACTCCAGAGTGTTAAGTCGTTGGGTTAGTTCTACATTACACGCTTTGCGCTCTGCTAGGCGCTGTCACAATTTGTCTATTTCGTCTTGTTGAATCGCTTGGGTATTCTGGTTGTCCCAGGGTATATTGAGGGTTTGTATTGCCTCCTACTTAATCCTTGCAAAGATCTCACCGACCTCTTGGTGGATTTTGTTGATATTGGAGGTCGTTTCTTGCGGCCCTTGCCACTAACAGGGGCATCGTTTGTTAAATAGGTTTTTGAGTAAGTGTCGGCACTTGAGAGGAAGATGGTGTTCCGACTTCAAAATGGTTTTGGATCCCTTCCTCATTTCTCCACTCTTGGAGAGTGTGAGACATCCATCCCCACTGTCTTACGTTTGCCTATCGTTACAGTTGCGGGCTTGGCTGATGAGTAGGTACAGGGATAGACTCTCGTTGTGCTAGTCACACGTTTTTCCTAGGGGTGAAATTCCTTAATGGTCCATTGGGATGGCTTCTGAATAGGGTGTAGGGTGGCATATGTGGTGGTAATGGTGGAGCAATTTGTGTTGCAGGGCCACAATTGCCCTCCTTGTGCTTTGACGAGTCCATTACATCGTCATTGATTTAGTCTAGGTGGTTTCCCGATCCAAAAGTATACCTTAGTGTCACCTTGACTTCTATGTTCCATGGGTGAGAATTCATCCTCTGAGTCAAAGAGGATAATAACCATATTGTTCGACAATTTATTGTCATCAGGGTCCATATATGTGTTCACAGTTCTTGAAGAACGCTTAGTTTTGTAACAGTTATTGTCTAGGTACTAATGCAACCTAGTTCACTATAACTATGGCTCTGATACCAATCTGTCACCCCCCGTTACCCCGGCTGGAAACGAAGCGTGACGTCGCGGAAGCGTAACCATAATCATAACGAACGACCACTATATGGACGTTTTTAAAAAATACATTGATTTAACTTCAAATATAAATATTGTTTTACATAACCAAAATACAACGTAAGTAGTTCTTAAAATACCAAGATGTTGATACACAATTTAGTTTATCAGGAAAAATGCAAATGAATCTCCGAGTTTGAAAACGATGCGACTCCAAAATGAACGGTAGCCTTGGAATACTTCTGATAAATGTGCATGTCTCAAACACCTGAAAATACATGCTAAAATACGTCAACAGATTGTTGGTGAGCTCATAAATTCCGTGTATGTATTACATAAACCATCATGCAACCGAAGCTTAATTAAAATGAGTTTGCCCTGTGCAGTATTCCCATACGTAATACCGTGTGTTGAATATATATGCACTCGCTGTTAGCCGACCCGAACTAACCCGAATGGGGGACATGACTCCCAATAGATCTATCCACAATATATTCGCGCTTGCAAATAAATGCAATTAACGGTTCATGATTTGAGGGCTGATGCATCCAAACATATAATACAAGAAATAAACAGTTTTGATGTCCATATGAAAACAGTGCATGTATTTCCACCCCAATAGATAGAGAAAATAGGGGCTATGAAGACTCACCGAGCTTGTGATAGCAAAATACGCGCAAAAATGCAAGTTGTTTGATGGGTGATGAAACCGGATGTGTTTTACCGAGGCCTAAATGATAATAAGGACTTAATATCTCTAACATATGATAATATGTATATTTATAGATTTTATGTCTTAAATCACCCAACATTACAAGTTTATAAATAAAACCAACTTAAAACGTCAAGTTTATATATATAAAATTTTCCAGCTTTTACGGAGGTTTTTCGGTCTACTTTGAGGCTGTTTTTGACCAAGCTCCAAAGTGTTTTAGGCTTTGGTTTTCTTGGACATAAACTACTATATACAACGGTTTTTTAGAATCAAGAACGACCATTTTTCGAGATGTTTAGGTTGGTGAAAAATCTGGTTAAAAACCCTATGTTGGCCATTTTTGAGCTGTCAAACTTTCGGTTTCCCAAATACTTTCTGGAGGTCTTAAACTCCAAAATAAATTATGCAAACTTTCAGATCTATAGTTAAGATATAGATCTAACGTTTGAGGCAAGAATCAACTCATTTCGTTAAGTTACGAATTAGTTATGATTTTTCAAAGTCGGTATAAATTTTCTGCCGAAAATCCGCAGTTTATAAACTTGAAACAACTTATGATTCTTGTTGTTTATTCAAAGACTACTTGTATAAAAGTTATAAAACACATATATATCACATGTTTTCATAATATTAACATTTTTATAATGTGTTCATATATTCATAAACACATTTAAAGAAACAACTTAAAAATAAAAACTAGAAACTTATAAACTTGAGATTTTATGAAACTTTTTGTTGTTGGTGATTATATATATTATGCAAGACTTATATAAACATAAATATAAGATGAAATAAGTTTGTGTTGGTACACCCTGTGTGACGATAGCAGTCTAAGTGATCTAACATTTTGGTTTAAGTAATATTCAAAGTATTGAGAATTAGCAAGTGTTTGATATATATGTTTGACAGTTATTGATTGTATGTTTGAACTTGATGTAACGTATTACAAGAAGTTCAAACATAAAGTTCAAAGATAAATTCAAGCATAAGCTGAAAACATAAGTTTCAATACTAAGTTAATTATGTGAAAGAGTAAATTCGAATTCTCTAAGGACTAGGATTCGAATCTAGGTCAGATTCGAATGAGTCACTTAGGCAGATTCGAATGTACACCCTTAGGCAGATTCGAGAGTGTCAGAGGGGACAAACTCGAATGGGCCTTGGGCCTGATTCGAGTTTGGCCCATGACAAACTCGAATTAGCCTCTATAATTAGGGATAGACTCGAATCATTAAGGGACTTTTTGCAGAATTCGAGAGAGATTAAGCAAAAGGCGATTTCGAGTTTATCATCAGTTTTAGTGATGTTTCGGAGAGAAGCTTCTAGTAGGTGCGTTCTTGTTAGTTCGTGCAGCTCGTTGATAGTCTCCGTGTTTCTAGTGAGAGTGTTATCGTCAACCTGTTAACGAGGATTCCGCACTCGTTGACGGTTCCGCGTCTAGATAGATCCGTGTTGTGTAGACCTTACAAGTGGTATCAGAGTCTACGGGGTGTTCTTCGTGTTCATAAAGATACATCCTAGGTTTCTTGACGCTTTTGGACGGTTATTCTCTCAAGATTCGTGTTTTTCGAGCTTAGCAAATTGTCATCTGGGAAATACTTCGTGTTTTTCACGTTTTCGATCGAAATCAATATTTTTCGTTGTAAAAATATTGATTTAATCTGCAAAACGTTAAGAAATCGAAGTATTAGCCGTTTTTCGAGTTTGCGGCGCTCGAATCTGTTAGGAGTAATTAGGGTTTTACTTAGTCTCGAGTCTAACCAAAATCCACTCCGTTCGAGTTTGATAAAGAGTGTTTCGATTTTAATTCGAGTTTGTGCTAAAGTCGATTAGGAGTTTCGAGTTTGCTGTGATTCGAGTTTGCTTCGAGTTTGGACTATAGTCGAACAGGGTGCTTCGAATCTGCTGAGTATTCGAGTTTATCTTGACCTTCGAGTTTGGAGACTTTAGAATCTGTCATCTAGTTCGAGTTTAATTGAATTTCACAACTTAATCGAATTTAATCCCAAATATATTTAAATTTAATTATATCCGAATCTATCTAAAGTCGAAAGAATTAACTTAAATTAGTTTCGAATTAAATTTGTTAAGTTCAATTCAATTACTTTTGAAACAATGTCAAATCTTCAAAAGTTTCTAGAAATGGATCATGAGGTCGGGAAGGCTAATACTCCACCTAAGCTGATGAAACTTGAAGACTACTATTGGTGGAAAGATCGGTTTGCCGATTTTGTGCGTTTCAACGACATGCGAATGTGGGTATGTATTGACGAAGGATACATTCCACCTATCTCAGAAGTTGAAGGTCGTCAAAGAGTCTTATCATACCAAATGATGAAGGAGGATGATAAGAAACTATATGAAGCCGAGAACAGAGCTTTCTCGATTATTCGAATGGCTTTGCCTCAGGATATACTACACACATTCCGCACTCAAAAGATATCTAAGGAGCTTTGGGAGTCGCTAGAAAAGAGGTGTGAGGGTAATCCGAGGGTTCGAAGGAAGCGCATGGAGTTGTTGAAATAGCAGTTTGCTATTTTTAAGGCTTTGAAGGATGAACAGCTGGACGATACCATCACCCGCTTTTATCATCTGCTGACAGAGCTTGAGAGTCACGACATTGAGTATAATGACACAGAAAAGAACAATAAGCTTCTTGATGCGTTACCAGCCAAGTGGGCAATGTATGTGGCTATGATTAAGCTTAATGAAGACAAGTATTATACCCTATCATTGGAGGATATAGTGGGAACGTTGCGGGCGTATCATTTCGAGCTACTGAAGGCCGAAACGGATTATGAACAAGTCCAAAATCCAGCCATGTATTTTGGAAAATCAACAAAACCTTCAGACGCAGCTGATCTGAAGACTGCTACAGCGTTTTTCACCGGAGAAACGTCGTCACCAGCAGAGACTGATGAGACACTGAATAGAGCGTTCTTAGGATTGGGTAGATCGGAAGAACAGCAACCTCAAGCAACACAGGCATCAACATCTCAGGGCTACTCTAAGATGCCCATGAGCGCTAAATCGGCCGAAGAACATTTGAACTTGCTTGCATCATTTGTGGCCGCTTATGGAAACCGCGTTCAGGGGAAAATAAACGATCCTGCACTCTGGGATGAAGCCTATGATCAGGTAGACCCTGACGATCTTGAGGAAATGGATCTCAAATGGCAATTGGCCATGGTAACCCAACGGGTTAAAAGATTCATCAAACGGACTGGGAGGAATCTGACTATGAATAATAAGGGGATTGGCTTTGATAAGTCCAAAGTCAAATGCTACAATCGTCAAGGTCTGGGACACTTCGCCAGAGAATGTCAGAGACCGAAGGTAGATACTTACCAAGGGCAGAATCAGCATCATGGACAGTTTCAGAATCAGTCTCAACAGCGATACCTTCCGAGTTCATCTTCCGGTCAAGCCAATCTAGCTGGTCTATTATCAAACGTCACATCAGACAGACAGCTGGATGGTACATACGACTGGAGCTCACATCCGGAGTCTAATGCTAGAGCCTTCATGGCTGAAATCACTGAGAATGGATCTGAAGGGGAAGAGTAGACCACAAGGGACAGCAGTCCGATGTGGGTGAAGAAGACGAATGATCAGACGCTTCTGGAGTTTGCCGCTCAAATGGCCAACGTGGAATCCGATAACACAAAGGTTAGTCTGAACTACTCTCTTTTTCATGAATTATGTATGTTATGTGTTACTTCTAACGATAAGTTGAATCTAGTATTAGAATCACATAAAAACATAACTGCTCAAAATGAGTCTTTAAAATCTGATAACGCTAGCCTGAATGAGATTAAGCAAGATCTTAAGGATAAGCTTAAAGCTGATGCACAAGATGTCATAGTTCTAAAAGACAAGCTGAGTGAGTAATGCGTTAGATTAGAACTGATGTATGAGCATGTAGAGGCTTTGACCAAAGATCTAAAGACCAAAGAAGTAGAGCTAGCTGAAACTAAGGTGAAGGTAGCAGAGGCCAATAGTAACTAGAAAAGTTTAGGAACTGAAGTCTGAATCTAGGGAAAGTTTTAGATGCTCAACGCCAATCTAAAAAGCCCGTAGGTCTAGGATTTCATGAGATTCCTCCTCCTTTTAATGCAAACTACGTGCCTCAACCTCAGGAGAAAATTGAGAACTCAGTAGACTTAGAGGAATTACCTGCACCAGTATGTGAGCCTATAAAAGAAAATACAACCGTCAAGGTTAAGAAAGTCAAATTTGTATCTTCCTCCAGTGAAACACCTGCAGGAAAACATAAAATTGATTTTAATGATCAGGACGATGAACCAGTCGCAATAGATGTTCAAAAGGATCAGGACACAAGTGAGACACCTAAGACTAAGGGCACACACAAGAAGTCCATAGACAAGATGTCCTGCTTTAGATGTCATGAAAAGGGGCATGTTGCTTCTAACTGTCCGCTTAGGAAAACTGAAGTTACACCTAAGACAGGGAAGCCAACACAAGTTAAGCCCTCAACAAATGTGGCAAGCACTAGTAATTCTCAGAGTACCGAGAAAACTGTGCAAGCTACACCAAAACAAGTTGTGAAACAATTACCGGTAAAGGTTGGATTAAAGGAAGTGGTTCGGACTAATTCACCGAATAGGGTCGTAAATCAATCTAGGTCTGGACCTCAACAACAATATAGGAGCACAACACCTAGCAGAGCATACACTCTGGTTAGGTCACACACTCCAATTAGACATCACACATCGGTTAGAGCTCAGGGATCTCAATCTGAAATGCAATATAATCGAAATTATTCAAGAGCTCCACAACAAATGCCTACTCAAAGGCAGAGAGTGAATTTACATCACTCGGCACCACAACAAACTCCTGTTCAACGACCCAAGTCACCTGAAAGGCGAGATGGGTATTTGAAAGAGTTTAAGTATGTGGACGAGAATGGTATAACCAAGTCAGTTATGGCTTGGGTTCCCCGTGATAACTAACCTATTTTCTTTCATGTGCAGGAGATCACCACAGGTCCAAACAACAAATGGTTCGTCGACAGTGGATGCTCCAGGCACATGACGGGGGTAAGAAGTCTCCTTACAGACTTCAAGGGTGGGAATCGGGGATTTGTATCATTCGCGGGAAACAAGGGAGGAAACATCACGGGTACCAGAGTGGTCACTAATGAGACGATCAAGTTGGATCAAGTTTATCACGTTGATAAACTAGTTCACAATCTCATTAGTGTATCTCAAATCTGTGACAAGAAGAATTCAGTATTGTTCACTGACACTGAAGCGTTAGTGCTAAAACCGGGGTTCAAGATTCCTGAAGAGTGGATATTGATGCGGGCACCAAGGAAGAATGACTTGTACATGCTTGATATGAACAAGCCGGAGACTTCGATGGGGCCAATCTGTTTGTTATCCAAAGCTTCAGAGACGGAATCAGTGTTGTGGCACAGACGCATGGCACATTTGCACCTAAGAAAAATGAATTATATAACGAAAAATGGACTGGTGCAAGGTGTGCCTATGAAGAGTTTTCAGTTCGAGGACAAGTGTCTACCATGCAAGAAGGGCAAACAACATAAGAAGGCACACAAGTCCAAGACTTAGAACTCCATAACCTCTACATTCGATTTGTTGCATATGGATCTCTTCGGACCAATCAACAAAAGGAGTATAGGAGGTAGTTGGTATTGTTTAGTTATCACTGACGATTACTCACGATATTCTTGGGTTTTCTTTCTAGGTACAAAGGACGAGACGGCATCCAAGCTCATCGGGTTTTTAGACCAAGTGGAGAATTCCTATGGAACACGGGTTAAAAGGCTACGTAGTGATAATGGAACAGAATTTAAAAACACTGTAATCGGTGTATATTGCCTATCAAAGGGCATAGTGCATCAATTTAGTGCACCATATGAGCCTCAACAAAATGGGGTGGCCGAACGTAAAAACAGGACATTGATTGATAAACGACTCCGAGGCATATCATACTTGCCTCTATTCTTGTTTTATCTCGCAAGTAGAGCCGAAGAATGTGCAAATGGCACTAAAGGATAACTCCTGGGTTGAAGCGATGCAGGAAGAACTCTCTCAGTTTAGGAAACTAGAAGTGTGGGAGTTAGTTCCATTACCTCGAGGGGAAATTGCCATAGGAACCAAATGGGTTTTTAAGTGCAAAAGAGACGATCGGGGTATAGTGACTCGCAACAAGGCTAGGTTAGTTGTAAAGGGTTTCAACCAAGAGGAGGGAATCGATTACAATGAGGTGTTTGCACCAGTAGCTAGGCTGGAAGCCATTAGGTTGTTTCTGGCTTTTGCTTCCTTCAAGG
Source organism: Centrapalus pauciflorus (assembly GCA_020465985.1). Lineage (NCBI taxonomy): Eukaryota > Viridiplantae > Streptophyta > Magnoliopsida > Asterales > Asteraceae > Centrapalus > Centrapalus pauciflorus. Next base: position 581,697 of record JAANYP010004184.1, read on the forward strand.
GCTTTAAGGTATATCAACTAGATGTTAAGAGTGCGTTTCTCTATGGGAAAGTGAAGGAGCTGGTGTATGTAGAACAGCCGCCCGGATTTACAGATCCAAAATATCCAGATAGAGTATATCGTTTAGATAAGGCTCTATATGGATTGCATGAAGCACCAAGGGCGTGGTACGAGACTCTGTCCAACCATCTGTTAGAAAATGGGTTTGAAAGTGGTAGGATAGACAGTACGCTGTTCGTTAAGCAAAAGGGAGAACACTTCATCTTGGTACAAGTGTACGTCGATGATATCATTTTTGGATCATCAGACGAACAAATGTGCAAAGATTTCGAGAAGGTGATGTAGTCGAAATTCGAGATGAGTGCAATGGGAGAGTTAAATTTCTTTTTGGGGTTACAAGTTGACCAGAAGAAGGAGGGGATGTTTATCCATCAAACGAAGTATGTCTACGACATATTAGAGCGCTTCGGGATGGAATGGACAAAACTGACAGCTCATTTCAGCACGCCGATTCAAGTGAATCACAATCTCGGACCGGGTACTGAAAGTGATACCGACGTGGATCCGACGCTATATCGGGCCATGATTGGGTCACTTATGTATTTAACTGCTTCAAGACCTGACATTATGTTTGCTGTTTGTATTTGTGCTAGGTTTCAAGCTAATCCCAAAGAGATACACATGAAAGTTGTGAAGCGGATTCTACAATACCTCAAGTCAAAACCGAAGCTGGGACTTTGGTATCACGCGGAGGGCGATCTGGAATTGGAGGCGTTCACGGATTCAGACTACGGAGGATTCAGCTTGACGCGCAAGTCAACAACTGGAGGTTGTCAATTCCTTGGAGGGAGACTCGTTTCCTGGCAATGCAAGAAATAGACTTCGGTAGCCGTGTCAACATGCGAGGCCGAGTACGTTGCTGCTGGTAGTTGCTGTTCACAGGTTCTGTGGATACAACAATAATTGCGGGATTACGGTTTGGCTTACACTCAAACTCCTATTAGGATAGATAACCAATCTACAATTGCCATAACTAATAATCCAGTTAAACACAGTAAAACGAAGCACATAGACATAAGACACCACTTTATACGTGATTGTGCTGAAAAGAATTTAATTAAGTTGGTAAAAGTGGCAACAGATGATAATAATGCTGATTTATTTACCAAGGTTTTTGATAAATCGCGGTTTGAGTATTTGATTCAACTAAATGGAATGCGTAACCCAGAGTGAGTTGACCTTAGTAGAATTTTATTTCCTTTTATAGCAGTAGTATTTCTTTCTTTTTATAGTAAGTTTAGTAACTTAGGATAGTTTCTATTTTTAGTAAGTTAGTAGATTATGGTATTTTCTTGCTATTACTTATGGAAAACAAAAAGAAAAAAGAGAGAAAACCATAAAAAAAATTCAAAAAAAAAAAAAGAGAATATCGGAAAAAGAGTTAAAGTCTTAGATGCATAGGTTCAAAGTGACGAAAATTAGCACAGTCGTTACAAACTCTAAGTGTTTAGGCTTTCACACGTAATGCACCTAAAATTCTAAGTGTTATACATTATCTAGGTTGATATGTTGGTAGGCATAATACATATTGGAGTCTCAAGGCTAATGAAATAATCAAGAAAAAGTCAAACGTGACACTAACTTAGATGTATGACCAATCAGTCTTAATTTTTATGTTAGAGACATACAGACTTTGAATCTAAATGAGGTATGCAAACTTTCTGGGGATGTATAACAACATCAGATACATCTTAACAATGTAAAGAATAGAAAAATCATACTGAGTTGAGAGTCAAAACAAGTAACTCTGTTGTACGTAAGTACAGACCTGTTGCCTCTGTTTTGATTCGGGTTAGCAAGATAAGTCGCTTTGTTGTACGTCGGTACAGACCTGTCACCGCTGTCTTGCTAGCTTTAAAAATAAACCTTAAGCCAAACTAAGACACTTTGTTGTATGTAAATACAGACCTGTGTCCGATGTTTGCTTTTTAAAGAAAGTTTGCAAATACCAAAAAGTTATAATCATTGTGTGTATGCCTTGATCATAAAAGTATGTCTATGTTTAACTCACGTAAGATAATTTAATGATAAATAAAAAGGCCAAGGGATATTCCGAAATGTAACATGTTTAAAGGGAAAATAATACCAACAATCGGCTAGAAATGTATGTCACGACAAATAATAAAAGGAATCAAAAGTTCCAAAGTGTGAAAGTTTAAGTACTGAACCTTTCACTATACTCGTCAAAAATATTCTGTTAAAAATATTCGTCAAAAATATTCTGTTAAAAATATTCGTCAAAAATATTCGTCAAAAATATTCTGTTAAAAATATTCGTCAAAAAGTTTAAGTACTGAAAGTTTAATACACCGCTATCTGATTGAACCTTTCTTTCACTATACTCGTCAAAAATATTCTGTTAAGTTTTTAGTATAGGTTGTAAATTTTAAATAATGTAGTTTAGTCTAAGTTTAATTTTTGTTCAAAATTTTAACTTTAATTTATTTTATTTTATTTTATTTTATTTTTAATTTTACTTAGGAAAAAGGTCAAAATTTACTGAGGGTGCATTCCTAGTTGAATAAAATAAACATTGCGTGAAAATCTTGTGCTTTGGGTAAAAGATTTGGCATCGTTTATTCCGTTCCACGAAAAGGTTGAAAAAGTTGGAAAACTTGAATTTAATTCAAAGGTTTTCGAAATTTTCAAAGTTAAGGTCAAGTTTAACCAAATTCGAATTTGGCAGAGATTTCGAATTTGGCAATAAACTCGAAAGTGGCAACAAACTCGAATGCTGTTGGTATAAATAGGTCAACAGTGATGGTCATAAATCACCTACTTTCGAATCTATTCCTTCGAGTTTACCAAGCGCGATTTCGAGTTTGTATTCGAGTTTGCCGTTTTCGAGATTCATACTGTGTGTCTTGTTTCTGTTCGTTGGGGTTCGATTCTACTAGTAAATCTAGGTATAATCAAGTGATTTATACAAGATTTAAGTAGTTTTATACTTCATTTAAGCCAAAATTATCAGATTTTGAAGTTTTGTTGGTGGATAGTTAGTATTTCAAAATACCATACTTTCAACCGGTGAAAAGTCAAATTGATGATAAATATCTTTGATTAGAACCTAGTAGGACTAATGAATGTGATTTTCTACGTCTAAAATGGTTAAAATCTTGGAGTTTTGTGATTAAATTGACCGACATTCTCGAGTTTGTTCATAGTCTCGAGTTTGATCGGGGTCTCGAGTTTGTCACTAAACTCGAATGACCCACTAAACTCGAATGAATGATTCTTCGAATTTGTTGTTCGAATTTGACATTATATTCGAATTATTTAATTAAAATTTTAATTAAGCTTGTAGAAATTCATAAGTGTTGGATTTTGTCCTTATACAAGTTCAAAATAAAACAAATTTGAATTTACACAAGTTTATTGCTTTTTGATAATTCTAATATTTTATTTACTATATTGTGTAGACATGGCTGATAGAATTTTTGTTCCTAAGCATAACATGGTCATCTCCCCTGACCATGCTATTCCTGAGGCTCAAGCTTTCCGCCAGATGGTGGATTTTTTGGTGGGATCAAGGATCTCCTATGCGCTGTCTCATAATATTCAAATCGTTATCCCTTACGTGTGTCAGTTTTGGGATCACCTGCAAGTGGACTGTACTGTCACTCCGACAGTACTAAGGACGAGGTCGCTGGACACCCTCTCGTGTTTTCTACCGATATGCTACGTCAAGTGTTACAGCTGGGATCACAAGATCAAGAGAATGGGCCGATTGACTTCCCGTTGTCAATCAGGCAGGCCGCTTTTGTTAGAATGGGGTATAGTCTGGATGTAACGAAGTCGTCTTACATGAAAAGTGGGCTTATCGGACAGTGGCGATATTTGGCGCATGTCTTCATGGTATGTTTTGCTGCGAAGAAAGCTAGTTTCGATTATATTGTATCAAAGATTCAGTCGGGAATGATCGCGTTAGTCTACAATCAAAAGTTCAGCTTTTCGGAACTATGTTCTTTTCTGAGTTTGTTCATCAAATAACAGCTCCAGAAAGAGAAAGATTTTTGTTATACCCACGATTCGTGATGATGCTGATCATACATTTCCTGCCAAATCTGCCACAGCTCAATGAAATTCAGAGTGTTGCGGTCATAGACAAAAGAATATTTGCCGATTGTTCATCTCATCGAGGAAGATTGGCTATTCCAGTGGAGGCACCATTGTTTGGGGCAGTACTTAATCCAGATTTCCAAGTAAGGGAAGATGCCAATTGGGCAGGGGATGTACAGGTTCCGCAGCAACAGCAACAGCAACAACAGCAACAGCGACCGCAGCAACCAAGGCCTCAGCAACAAAGAAGGACGCAACGCCCATCCCCGAGACAAATTCAGGCTGGTAGGCCATCGACAAGTCAAGTGCAAGAAACGGCAGAGGCTGGTCCGTCAACTGTACCACATGTACCACCAATATCGGATCCTAGACTTCAGATATTGGAGGAAATATGGGCTTCAGGGCCAAATGCAAATGAGGAAATAACTACTGAGCTGGTTGGGGACATTCTGGAACCACCGGAAGGGGAGGTTGACGTTTGTAGGCAAATCGATGAGTATCAACCTGAGCTAGCAGGTGACGCCGAGACAACTTCTGATTCCGAATCAGAAGAGATGGAAGAAATTGAGGTTGAGAAACAAACTGAAGATCCTGATATTCACATACAAACTTATGGATCAAGGATAGTGGTGATAAATGAAGAAGGTACAAGGAGAAGAGCTTCAAGAGAGTCAGAAGACTCCGAATTTGAGGAAGAAGAACTCGTTCCGCTGGTGACTAGGCAAAGGGCCAAACGGCATAGGTTCATGCAGGGAGCTTCCTCGGCCTCTGCTTCTGAGCCAGAAATACCTCACCCTCCACCCGTTCAAACAACCATTGCACCACCACCACCACCTGTTGAACCATCCATCCCCTCGCCAATCATTCCAACTCCCATACAATCCATACCATCCACATCATCAACCTTCGCAGACAATTAAAGGTTTTCTAAGCTTCGGAGCAAGGTCGAATTCCAACAAGTCCAAATATTTCAGTTGACAAAGACTCTCGGCGAAATACAGAAGCATAATGCACATATCGACTTCGAGAATGCTGAGTTGAAGAAAGTTGTGGGTAAGATCGAGGAAGATAATTTTGAGCTTAAAAAGTTTGTTGCCGATCAAGCTGCCGAGATTCGATCAATGCGATCCATTATTGAGCAATTATTGAAAAATCTAAAGGCTCAGGGGAAGACGAGTTGTCGGGATCAGGAGGAGCTGCCAAGGGTGGAGATGATGACGGCAATGATCCTAGTGGACAAAAAGATAATGAGCTAGTAGATTTTTCTGCTGCTCTGTATGCTGAAGTTCAGGGGGAGCCTGGTCAAGGTACAACAGAAGGAGGAGAAGCAAGTTCCTCAAAAGTCACAGAGCCTGAGATACATGAAATGATTGAAGCATTAATTGATATCGATGAAGACCCTCTAGAATTTGGTTTTGATTTCAAGGACAAAATGGAAGATTTAGAAGAAGGAGAGTTTGTGCCTGAAGACGTAACTGACTGGAAATCTGTTGATGAAGTTTATGTTGATGAGGATGATGAAGCGAATGAGATCATTGTTCAACAAAACCCCATCACAGATACATACGTAACAGAAGGAAATAATGTGATTGACATAGAAGTAGTAAAAGCTGCTTTAAATGTTGAATCATCAAGTGAAGAGCCTGCCAGAGAGCTTACAAATGAAGAAAAACGAAAGCTGTGGTTCAGGGCAGAGAAAAAGGAGTTGGGGCTGAAGAAGAAGATGCGTGTGTCGGGTACTGGAGAGCTATCAGAAAATATTTAGAGCTGGTTCTTTGATCGAGAATTGCAGCTATTCATTATCAAACGAAAAGATGGCCTCCAGTATCTCAGAAGAAGTCTGAAAGTCTTCAATTCCTTGCCAAAGATTGAAATAAAAGCGTTAGCATGGAAGGAGCTTATCAACATCGGCGACGACCCTTATGCTGAAGTAATAGCGAAGATCATCAGAAAAGAAGGGAGGTCGAGGAAATTCGTGCGGCTCAATCCAAGGGTGGGTAAACGAGTGATGGACAATACTCGAATTGACCCTCTAACTGGTCATCCGTGGATGAAAATTCAATACAAACCAATTAGATGTCTGAAGAAGGTTCCTCTCAAGCCAATGCCACAGGACGTCATCAAGAATCTCAATTGGTGGTACGTGGAAAGTGAGACAGGAGAAGCAGTGATGGAGGACTTCGAAGAAAAAGAAATTCTTAGAGTCTACGATCCGCTACACCTAGTGAACCTTTCCAAGGATGACCTGCAAGTGCTTTACGCTCATCAAATCTCAAGCGATGCACATATGGAAGGTGAGGCTAGAAAATATCAAAATGTAGTTAAAGTATGTATTGAGCAAGGTTTGTATGCTGGCATCAGTTTAAATAAACAAAGTACTTAAACAAAATGTAAATAGTTAGAAGCTATCGTCAAGGGGGAGTCTGTTGGTACACCCTGTGTGACGATAGCAGTCTAAGTGTATTAGCATTTTGGTTCAAGTAATATTGCAAAGTATTGAATATTAACGAGTGTTTGATATATGTGTTTATATATGTTTGATAGTTATTGATTGTATGTTTGAACTTGATGTAATGTATTACAATAAGTTCAAACATAAAGTTCAAAGATAAATTCAAACATAAGTTAAAACATTAGTTCAAATATAAGTTTAATATGTGAAATTCGAATTTAGAATAAATTCGAATTCATCATTAAAAGACATTCGAATTTATGTTAAATTTGAATCTGCACTATAAGGCAGATTCGAGAGTGTCAAGGGGACAAACTCGAATGGGCCTTGGGCCTGATTCAAGTTTGGCCCATGACAAACTCAAATGAGCCTCTATAATTAGGGATTAACTCGAACCATTAGCAGACTTTTGCAGAATTCGTGTGAGATTAAGCAAAAGGGCGATCTCGAGTTTATCAGCTGATAGTGAGTGTTTTCGGAGAGAATCATTGCGTAGGTTCGTTCGTCGTCGATCGTACAGCGTTGTGGTAGTCTCCGTGTTCCGTGTGAGTGTTATATCCGTCAAGCCGTTAACGAGGATTCCGCACTCGTTGACGGTGTTGCGTCAGGATAGATCTGTGTAGTGCAAGACCTTACAGAATCAAATACTCAAAACGTGACTTATCAAAAGCTTTGGTAAATAAATCAGCATTATTATCGTCCGTTGCTACTTTTACCAGCTTAATTAAGTTCTTTTCAGCACAATCACGTATAAAGTGGTGTCTTATGTCTATGTGCTTGGTTTTACTGTGTTTAACTGGATTATTGGTTATTGCAATAGTTGACTGGTTATCTATCCTAATAGGAGTATGAGTATAAGTCAACCCGTAATCCCGCAATTATTGTTGTATCCACAAAACCTGTGAACAGCAACTACCCGCAGCAACATATTCGGTCTCGCACGTTGGCACGGCTACCGAAGTCTGTTTCTTGCATTGCTAGGAAACGAGTCTCCTTCCAAGGAACTGACAACCTCCAGTTGTTGACTTGCGATTCAAGCTGCATCCTCCATAGTCTGAATCTGTGAATGCCTCCAATTCCAGATCACCCTCCGCGTGATATCAAATTCCCAGCTTCGGTTTCGACTTGAGGTATCCCAGAATCCGCTTCACAGCTTTCATGTGCATCTCTTTTGGATTAGCTTGAAACCTAGCACAAATACACACAGCAAACATTATGTCAGGTCTAGAAGCAGTTAAATACATGAGTGACCCAATCATGGCCCGATATAACGTCGGATCCACATCGGTATCACCTTTTGTACCCCGTCCGAGATTATGATTCACTTGAATCGGCGTGCTGAAGTGAGCTGTCAGCGTGATTCCTTCCATCCCGAAGCGCTCTAAGATGTCATAGACATACTTCGTCTGATGAATAAACATGCCCTCCTTCCTCTGTTCGACTTGCAAACCTAGAAAGAAGTTTAACTCACCCATCACACTCATCTCAAACTTAGACTTCATCACCTTTTCAAAGTGTCAAGACCGCCCCTTACGGGGCAGTCCTGAATGATTAGGTCCCATAGAGCAATACAACATCAATCAAAACTAAGATAGATTAATATAGTGCGGCATTAAGTCATTACAGAAATTATGATTATCATACAAGTTCAAAACAAAACTACAAAAGGGCACCAGGACACTAATCTAATACATAATCACAACACGTAGCACTGATCTACCCAAACCACCACGCTTATTGCCTTCAATCAATACCAATAGCAGACTCAGTAGTGGTCTAATGACTTCAAATTCGAGCGTGCAGATCCTAAAGACTTGGGTCAGCTGGACCTTTTCCTTTGATTAAAGCTATAAAAAGATTCAACAACTGTAAGCGGTGCTTAGTGAGATTATAGATTTAACAGTTAACATGCCATGACAATTTTAAGCGTAGACTTGACTTTTGACTTTGACTTTGAGCTCTGACTTTGACTTTAAGCGCGATTTTGACATGACTGCCGCTATCAGCCAGACATTGTGAGACATAGGACTTAAGATCGGATGATGTTTAATCCCACGCACACGCTTTAAATGTCATGGCATCATAATGTATGAAAATTGATAAATAACATCACATTTATGCATCCTTTAATTCTCATGGCAATGGATTATACGTACATTTAACATACACTCATTGAGATGCTTTCATTCAAAACATAATCTATGTGTTTATGAATTATAAGTATTGTATCTATTGAACATAAATACATGTTATGATGATATATATTTATATCGTAATCTCTGTTATTAATTATAATCTAATTATTGATGACTAAAAAATATATATCTATGATTTAATCCTTAAGTGTGCGCTTTGATTTTTATTTACATCACTAAACCCACATATGTTTATACACTTTAATTAAATGCAAATAGGGGCTGCTATATATTATCATAAATCACACATCCACGACTTATATTTTGCTGAATTAATTGTTGTCCACATATCACACACACACATGTACTTAATCTTATTTGTATATAACGATCTTGTATATTTGTAGTTGTCCACAGGTCTCAGATCATAACACACACTGTTGCACTTATATATATGAATTTATTATGTTGCTGTTGTGTTATTAATACATCCAAGAAACATCACAAGGTGAATCTCGGATCCTTCTTGCATATATCCCACCCAACACTTAACTTTTATAGAAATCAAATGAATAAAAAGCTGCTGATGTTGCTTCTGTTTGGACAGCATATATGGACACACATATACACCTTTCGGTATTTATAGAAAAGAAAAGGAAAGAAGAAAAGCTGCTAAGTTATTATCTTTTTGTTTCTATACTAATTCAACACACACATACTGCAATACACTGCACACACATACTGCAGTACACTGCACACACACACTGCACAAATCAGTTTCAATTTTGTTTCTGTTTCTATTTTATGCACTTTGCACACACCCACATACACACTGTACACGCACACACTTACACAGAAATGGAAAAAGAATGGTTGCTGCTGGAATTGGTATTACCGAAACCTTTAGAGATTTGGGTACTTCTCTGGTTCTGTTTATATGTTGGCACCCACTCACAAACTGCACATAGATATATATTAGGTACTGTTTTCTGTTTCTGTTTACACATACTGCACACACACACACACACACACACACACACACACTTATTTTTTATAAAAAGAACTAGGCTGCTACTTGCTATTGATGCTGGACTGCTGCAATGTTTCTGAAAAAATAGAGGTTTCGGTATTAGGGGATTAAAAGAGTGTTGTTTCTGTTTTATATTAACAACGCACACATACACACATTCCTCACTTATATAAATGACAAGGAAATAGAACAAAGGGTTGCTGGTGCTGTTTTGTTTCGGTACAAGGAATTACCGAAACCATTATGTAACAACGTGAACTTTAACTATCGTCAATTAATACGTTAAATGTAATTTAATTACATTATTAACAATGTAATTTTTATTTAAGATGATAAAAGATACACCAAGTAATGAATTAATTATATAAATAAGTATGAACTTGTGATGCTAAATGAAAGAAAGATAAATTAGAAGGGTTAAATATCAAATTAGACTAAATTATTCCAAATAAAATCCCATATATGTATGTATCTGCACTCATGAAGAAATTGGAAATTCTTTCTAATTCTCTCTAAACCCACACTTTCTTCTACATAGATTCATCACAAATCTTGCAATTAAAATCAAAGATACAAGTTGGAAATTCATCAAACAAATTCAAGTATCAAGATTTCAAGGTAAACATCATTTAATTTCTTGATTGTTGATTCTAAAATCATACGGTTCCCTGGAAAAAATTTAAATGTTTCCATCTTCTACAAACCATCAAATTGAGTACCAATTAGTACTTCAAATATGAAATTAAACTCATGCATGTTTTGATTATGTGTTTAGTTGATCATAATGGCATTTTGAGAGATTAATTCTAAGTTTGAATTAAAATTTTGGGAATTTTATAAGTGCTATTATTGTTTCTGTTTGTATACAAAAAAAAAAAGAGGGCCAAGAAAAATTATTTGGCTTTCAGCCATATCTTAGATGCACATGTGTGTGTTTATTATTAAAGAGAAGCTTCAAATAGCCCTTAAGCCTAAATGTTTGCTGCTGAAATTAAAAGTAAAAACACAAAGAAATTAAAGTTTAGTGTGTGTTTTTGTGTTTTTGCATGAAACCGAAACCATCTGCAAGCATACCGAAACCATAAGGTTTCGATAACTGCAATACCGAAACAAATATATGGATGCTAAAAGCTACAGGAGGCTACCTATATCATGAAGAACCGAAACCATTGGTAACACCAATACCGAAACAAATCAATTCCAGTAGCTTTTAATTGCATATATATAGTAACTTGGAGTGCAAACAGAAACAGAAAGCAACCATTTGTCAATACCGAAACCTTAATGGTTTCGGTAATTACTTGTACCGAAACAAAACAGCACTAGCAGCCCTTTGTTCTATTTCCTTGTCATTTATATAAGTGAGGAATGTGTGTATGTGTGGGTTGTTAATATAAAACAGAAACAACACTCTTTTAATCCCCTAATACCGAAACATCTATTTTTCAGAAACATTGCAGCAGTCCAGCATCAATAGCAAGTAGCAGCCTAGTACTTTTTATACAAAATAAGTGTGTGTGTGTAGTATGTGTTAAAAAGAAACAGAAAACAACACCAAATATATATCTATGTGCAGTTTGTGTGTGGGTGCCAACATATAAACAGAATTAGAGAAGTACCGAAACCTTTAGAGGTTTCGGTAATAGCAATTCCAGCAGCAACCATTCTTTTTCCATTTCTGTGTAACTGTGTGCATGTACAGTATGTATGTGGGTGTGTGCAAAGTGCATAAAATAGAAACAGAAACAAAATTGAAACGCAGTGTGTGTGCAGTGTACTGCAGTATGTGTGTGCAGTGTACTGCAGTATGTGTGTGCAGTGTACTGCAGTATGTGTGTGTTGAATTAGTATAGAAACAAAAAGATAATAACTTAGCAGCTTTTGTTCTTTCCTTTTCTTTTCTATAAATACCGAAATGTGTATATGTGTGTCCATATATGCTGTCCAAACAGAAGCAACATCAGCAGCTTTTTATTCATTTGATTTCTATAAAAGTGAAGTGTTGGGTGGGATATATGCAAGAAGGATCCGAGATTCACCTTGTGACGTTTCTTGAATGTATTAATTACACAACAGCAACATAATAAATTCATATATAAAAGTGCAACAGTGTGTGTTATGATCTGAGACCTGTGGACAGCTACAAATATACAAGATCATTATATACAAATAAGATTAAGTACATGTGTGTGTGTAATATGTGGACAGCAACTAATTGAGCAAAATACAAGTCGTGGATGTGTGATTTATGATCATATATAGAAGCCCCTATTTGTATTGAATTAAAGTGTATAAACATATGTGGGTTTAGTGATGTAAATAAAAATCAAAGCGCACACTTAAAGATTAAATCATAGATATATATTTTTTAGTCATAAACATGTAGATTATAATTAATAACAGAGATTACGATATAAATATATATCATCATAACATGTGTTTATGTTCAATAGATACAATACTTATAATCCATAAACACGTAGATTATGTTCTGAATGAAGGCATCTCAATGAGTGTATGTTAAATGTACGTATAATCCATTTCCATGAGAATTTAAGGATGCATAAATGTGATGTTCTTTATCATTTTTCATACATTATGATGCCATGACATTTAAAGCGTGTTGTAAGACATAAAAGCAAATTAAATAAACATGGCATGTTTATGCATATTATGTCATCATATGCATTCATATGGGTTTAAAATGCAAGTAAAGTGCAAGTAAACCCAAAGATTGATCAAATAGGTCACACATGTCCATGACATGTATAAAAGCACATAAAATCATTAAATCATGTCAAAGCTAATTCACGAGTTTAATTGAGAATTCAATAAAGTCTGAGATGATATTAAAAGTCAATAAATTCAAGTAATTTAACAGAAATACGCAATTATGTTGTGTAATGCCATAAAAGCTTAGGTAAATTGATTTGTCATACAATTGACAGGTTCAGCTAAATCTGAACTATGTTATAAAGTCAAAGACTATAAAGCCAAGCTAGAAAAGTCAAGTTAAAGCAATTAAAGTCAAGCTTAGTCAATAAAGGCAAGCCAAAGTCAGAGAAACAAGTCAGAGCCAAAGTCAGTAAAGTCAAAGCTAAAGTCTATAAAGCTAAAGTCAAATCCTGAGATAACTCAGGTGGTGGATTTAATCCGCTTGCGAAAGTCAAAGTCAACACCCATGCAATAAAACCAATAACTGTGAGTTATAGACATAACTGTATACATGCTTGTCTTCCTTTGAGACATATTGTTGTTCTAGCGTTATTTGAAAGTCTTATATGCTCAGCTAGAATGTGACCTGTGCACACCTTGGTACGATGAAGCCCTGTGGATCATGATAGCTTTTATTATATCATCATGCACACTTGTCTTTACAGTCTGAATTAGTCTTTGATATATTATTGTTGCTATCTTGATTCATTACTTGAATGCTTTCAGTCATTTGCCTTGATATCAATGCTTTCATATGCTTCCGCATAATTCAAGTCTGAGAAAGTCCATGTCGGTCTATGATTAAGTCTAGTCTGATGTTTGCCCATGTTGTCTTACTGGTAGCTAACCTAGTATGTGGTTGGCCCCCACAATTAAAAGCGTGTGCGTGGGAATAAACATCATCCGATCTTAAGTCCTATGTCTCACAGTGTCTGGCTGATAGCGGCAGTAATGTCAAAATCGTGCTTAAATGCAAAGTTAGAGCTCAAAGTCAAAGTCAAAAGTCAAGTCTCCGCTTAAAATTGTCATGGCATGTTAACTGTTAAATCTATAATCTCACTAAGCACCGCTTACAGTTGTTGTTGAATCTTTTTATAGGTTTAATCAAAGGAAAAGGTCCAGCTCACCCAAGTCTTTAGGATCTGCACGCTCGAATTTGAAGTCATTAGACCACTACTTAGTATGCAATTAGTATTTATTGAAGGCAATAAGCATGGTGGTTTGGGTAGATCAGTGCTATGTGTTGTGATTATGTATTATTAGTGTCTAGGTGCCCTTTTCTAGTTTTGTTTTGAACATATTGTATGATAATCCTAATTTCTGTAATGACTTAATTCCGCACTATATTAATCTATCTTAGTTTTGATTGATGTTGTATTGCTCTATGGGACCTAATCATTCAGGACTGCCCCGTAAAGGACGGTTTTGATAGGCTATTGAATATAAACACATGTTATGATGACATATATTTATATCGTAATCTCTGTTATTAATTATAATCTAATTGTTTATGACTAAAAAATATATATCTATGATTTAATCTTTAAGTGTGCGCTTTGATTTTTATTTACATCACTAAACCCACATATGTTTATACACTTTAATTCAATGCAAATAGGGGCTGCTATATATGATCATAAGTCACACATCCACGACTTATATTTTTCTCAATTAGTTGTTGTCCACATATCACACACACACATGTACTTAATCTTATTTGTATATAATGATCTTGTATATTTGTAGTTGTCCACAGGTCTCAGATCATAACACACACTGTTGCACTTATATATATGAATTTATTATGTTGCTGTTGTGTTATTAATACGTCCAAGAAACATCACAAGGTGAATCTCAGATCCTTCTTGCATATATCCCACCCAACACTTAACTTTTATAGAAATCAAATGAATAAAAAGCTGCTGATGTTGCTTCTGTTTGGACAGCATATATGGACACACATATACACATTTGGGTATTTATAGAAAAGAAAAGGAAAGAACAAAAATGAATATATAATTAATTCATGACTTTTTGTATTTTTTATCATCTTAAATAAAAATTACATTGTTAATAATGTAATTAAATTACATGTAATGTATTAATTGACGATAGTTAAAGTTGAGGTTGTTACAGATACCTTGTAAAATCCATATTATTACTCCAACTTTGTATTTCAGAGCCAAGATGATAAAAAGAAGCAATCCGAGAGAATTCAGAGCAAATCAGGCTAAGGGGGGCGCAGGCCTGCGCCACCATGCGCTCCACATAGCGCCCAAACTGTCAAAATACGTTCCAGCACATGCCAGCTAAACCTAGCCGCATCCGGGCGCAGGGGGGCTCAGGCCTGCACCTGGCCTGCGCTAGTACGGCGCAAGAACGCGTTTTACTGCCTCTAGAACCCTAATCTCTACCTCCCTATGAATACAAGGGAAAGGGAAGCTTTAGAGAGAGCCCTGACGTGTGTGAAAGTTTGCTGAAGCCCTGCCGGAGTGGATCTATGATAAGAGAACGAAGACAGTGGTTCGCAAGCTACTCAATGGCTCAGATCTGTGATTGTCACAAGCGTACGATGAGCGGCAAATTTCATTAGCCGTTTGCGGAGGATCTACAGCTAAGTTTACTTTTCTTTAATTTCTATGTTTTGAAGTATTCGTATTAAGAGAGATCTATTATGTGTATGCAAATGATAAACATTTGGCTATGATTATTGTTATGTGTTGCGATTGGTAAAAGCAAGATAGTTTATCGTGGTGTTATTAATCGTGCCGAGTCCATTAGTTTAGGGATTAAGACGAGTATTAATTTTGCATACGCTATGCCGAGAGTTATTGGTTAAAACACGTTTGATTAATTTAGTCGCGCAATTGATTATGTCTATGTGATCGTTGCATAAAATTATAGTGAGTAATACTTATGTTGTGATGATTCCGTGAATGGTTATTCGTCTCTTGATTGTTTATCTTCTTCGTTAGTTACTTCGTCCTTAATTTTAGTTACAAAGAAATAGCAAA
This sequence comes from Centrapalus pauciflorus, assembly GCA_020465985.1. Lineage (NCBI taxonomy): Eukaryota > Viridiplantae > Streptophyta > Magnoliopsida > Asterales > Asteraceae > Centrapalus > Centrapalus pauciflorus. Next base: position 597,161 of record JAANYP010004184.1, read on the forward strand.
TCATTACTCTAAACAAATCATTCAAATCCACAAATTCACAATTTAAATGCTTTTAATAAACTTATAAAGCTAATAATTCAGTCCTATTTACGACAACACTCCCTGTGGATTCGACCATTACTTCTCTAGCTAAATAGTGGATTTAAGGACTAATTCTGCGGGTCACAACGATGGCCCGTCACCTGTGTCCGATGTTTGGCTTTTAAAGATAATTTGCAAATACCGAAAAGTCATAGTCATTATGTGTCTGCTTCGATCATAGAAATATGTCTAAGTATGGGACACGTAAGATAGTTTCTTGATAAATAAAAAGGCCAAAGGAAATTCCCAAATGTTGAATGTTTAAATGGAAAAACAAACCGACAATCGACTTGGAATGTATGTCACGACAAACAATCAAAGGAATAAAAATTCCTAAGTGTGAGAGTGCAATACTGAAAGTGCGTTTGACACCGCTATCTAATTGAACCTTCTTTGACTATCTCGCAAAAATATTCAGTTCGCATATTTTTACTCCGTAAATTATTTTTGAGTTATTTTAATTTTACTTTATTTTTATTTTACTTTATTTTAGTTTATTTTAGATTATTTTATTTTTAATTTTTATATTTATTTTTAATAAATAGGAACGAGGTCAAAGTTACTAGGATGCATTTTTAGTTGAAGAAACAAAATTGCGTGATAATCTGTTGCTTAGTGTGAATGTCTTGCAAAGTTGAAAAAGTTCCGTCAAATGAAAAAGTTGAAAATGTTGTATTCTATTCAAGAATTTTCATAATTTTCAATTAAGTTCGAAGTCACATTCGAACTTAATGGAAGTTCGAACTTAATATAAGTTCGAATTTGTTTGGATACAAATAGGTCAAAAGTCTTCATTTAATGCACCTACTCTCGAACTTCTGCTCTCAAACTTAATCAAGCGATCTCGAACTTGTTCTCGAACATACCATTTTTCGAATTTGAAGCCTATTCCTAAAATTTTACCCTCTGTATCTCGAACATACCCATACACTTAGGTGTTCTTAATCAACATTCAATAAGTAAGTGTAGTTTTAGGACTTGTTAGTGGTTAAAATCGAGTAATTCTGAGTTTGTGTATAACTAAAAACTAGGTGGTTTAAATCACAAGTTTTAGGCTATAAAACTTAAAATTAATACTTAATAAACTTGATTAGAAACTATTAGGACTAGATTCAACAGTTAATTTAGTCTAAAAAGGTTTAAATCATGGTTTTGAAGTTTAAAATTGCCGACTTCGAACTTGTTTAACAGGCTTCGAACTTGTTCTTCAAGGTTCGAACTTGTCAGATCTTCGAACTTGTTTAAAATATCTTTAAGCTCGAAATCAGACATGTTCGAATAAGTTTCTCGAACATAAATAAGTTCGAAGGTTCCATAGACTTTTCGAACTTAAGTAACTTCAAAGGACTTATGTTCTCGAATTTAAGTAAGTTCGAAGGTGTTTAAATTCGAACTCAACCAAGTTCAAACTTAATCAAGTTCGAATAACTTAACTTTTTCCAAATTTAATTTTTAACAGTTTAAATGTTTGATCTATGTGCAGATATGGCAGATCATGCTTTCCACAACAAGCACAATATGATTATGGCTGTTGATCTTCAGCTAGCAGAGGCTCAGCCAAATAGACAGATGTTGGAATTCCTGTTGCAATCAAGGGTTGTGTATGCTCTCACACATAACCCGCAGATTATTCTTCCATATGTCCGCCAATTCTTGTAATCTCTACAAGTGGACTACACTGCAGTTCCGATGCTTTTACTTTTAAGGGCCACAGTCGGTGGCCGACCGATCGCGTTTTCAGCCTATCATTTACGCTCTATTCTGCAGTTGGGGATGATAGACCAAGAAGATGGCCCCATTGACTTTCCAGTGTCCATCAGGCAATCAGCCTTCCTGCGGATGGGATACACTCAAGATATTACGAAAGCATCATATGTCAAGAGTGGGCTAATTGGCCAATGGAGATATCTGGTGCATGTAATAATGGTCTGATTTGCACCAAAGAAGGCTGGCTTTGACACAATGGTTTCCAAGCTGCAATCAGGCATGATCTCATTGGTTTACAACAAGCCGTACAGCTTTTCTGAGTTTTACTTTAGGGAGTTTGTGCATCAAATCACTGCTCCAGACCGCGAAAGATTTTTGATTTATCCAAGGTTAATAATGATGATCATCAGGCATTTGTTGCCAGAGCTACCGACACTACCAGAACAAGTTGTGGTAGCTGCTATCGATAATAGGATTTTTGTTGATTGTCAATCGCATAATTCACGGAGGGCAGAACAAGTAAGGCCTCAAGTGGCTCCGTTATTTGGAGTAGTCATCGATCCAGATTTTATTACTCAAGAGGGAGACGATTGGATAAATGAAGCACCTCAGCAACAAGCACCACAGCAAAAAGCACCGGCACAACAAGCACCGGTTGCTCGGGAAGTCCCTCCTACAAGTACAGCGACAGCGGCAGCTGAGACTTCCACATCGGGACCTCAGGCTGACCCTAGAATGCAGACTTTACAAGAGAGTTTTGCCCAACGCTCAGCAGCTCAGGAGAATATTACTGAGGAGCTCGTACAAAATATTTTGGAGTTGCCTTCCGACATGGACGACATTTTCAGGCAGATAGATGATTATCAACCTCCAACAACAACAGCTGAGGCAGCAGAAGGTCATGTAGAGACAGCTTTCGAATCCGATTCAGATTAAAGTTCAGAAGAAGTTTTAAGGGAAGCCGCAAATCCACCAACATCTTTTGCAAGACATGGATCTAGGCTAGTTGTGAGCAGCCAAAAAATGATACGTCCTACTCTTAGGGACGAAGATGAAGGTGATGAAGACTTTGTTTTGGAGGAAGAGACATTAATCACTAGGAAGCAAAGGACCAAACGTCAACGGCTAGCGCAGGAAGCCCCATCCACATCTACTGTCGTTTCATCCGCCGCAACCACTACTGCATCAACTTCCGTTCCATCTACTGATAACCAAAGCTTCTCAGATTTGAAAGCCAAGGTAGATCTCCAAATAATCTAATTCTTTCAGCTTTCGCAAGCTCTGAATGAGCTACAACAGCACAACTCTCGATTGTAGCAACAGAATGTTCAACTACAACAAACAGTGACTACCCAACAATAAACTATTACTGCCTAGCAATCTCATATCGTAACTCTTCAGACCCTAGTGGAGCAAATATTGAAAGATCTTCAAGCTCAGGGGGATAGTAGTTGCAGGGTTGATCAATTGAGGGGGAGCCGTAGAGATGGAGATGATGAAGGAGGTGACCCCGATACTCAAAAGAAAGATAGTGAGCTAGCATATCTTCCACTAAGACTGCTTAGCAACCTGAAGTTCAGGAGGAGCCTGGATCATCAGGCTCGAGAGACGGTCAAGAAAGAGGTAAGGCTCCCGAAGCGTCAGAGTTCACTGAACACAAAATGATTGGAGCCTTAGCCGGACTAGACGATGAAGATGTGACTTTTGACTTTGAGGATGACTTATAAGATTTTGAGGAAGCAGAGTTTGTTCCAGAAGATGTTCCAGACTGGAAGTCAGATGATGAAGTCTTGATTGATGACGAAGACGAGGCAGATAAGATTGTCATTCAGGGGCAACCGGTCACTGAACAATATGTGAATACATGCCAGAATCCGATAGATCTAGACATGCTTAAGTCTACAATTAATGATTAATCGGATGATGATGTAACTCAAGAGACAGATAGGAGCAAGCCAAAGAAGAAAATAGGAACCTCTGGTTCAAGAAAGAGGAGAAGAAGACTAAATTAGCCGTAAAAGCGAAAACAAGATTGCTAAGCCCAGGAAAACTATTCGGAGGCATTCTTAGCTGGTTCTTTGACAGGGAATTGCAGGTTTTTGTACTTAAAAGAAGAGATGGGCTCCAGTAACTGAGGAGAAAACTTAAAGTCCTCAATATATTGCCTAAATGTGAAGTGAAGGATCTGGCATGGAAAAATTTGATCAACCTAGGAGACGACCAGTATGCTGAAGTGATAGCAAGAATAATCAGAAAAGAAGGTCGGTCTGGAAGGTTCTATTGAATTAAGCCAAGGTCAGGAAAGAGAGTCATGGATGAATCAAGAACAGATCCATTGACTGGGAAGCCGTGGATGAAGATGTTCTACAAACCGGTTCGATGTTTAAAGAAAGTTCCTTTAAAGCCAATGCCACAAAATGTTTTGAGTAATTTAAGTGGTGGTATTTCGATAATGAGACAGCCGAGGTAGTAATGGAAGATCAAGATGAAAAGGTAATTTTGAAAGTATATGATCCTTTGCATCTTTTCAACCTTTCCAAGGATGACCTGAAGAAGCTTCATGGTCCACCAATTTTCTATCATGAAGGCTGGAGATCTGAAAGAAGGAAGTTTCAGAAGATTCTCAAAGTTTATGTAGAGTAGGATTTGTATTCAGATAGTATTTTGAATAAGCCTAGTTCTGTAGACTAATGAATATCTTACTAGAAGCTATCGTCAAGGGGGAGTCTGTTGGTACACCCTGTATGACGATAGCAGTCTAGATATGTAATAGATAAAGCTTTATTAATACAAGTCATATATATTTGATCATGATTGTGTATGATGTTTACATTTGCATGATAAGTTCTAAGATAAGTTCTAGAACAAGTTCTAAGGATAAGTTCTAGACTAAGGTTCTAACTTATCACAACCCAGTCGAACTTAGTGAAACTAAGTTCGAAGGGTATTGGACAAGTTCGTGGGCTTGGGCCATAACGAACTTGATTAGTTAAGTTGAACTTAATTAGTATAATTATGTGTTAATTCATTTTATTGAAGGACTTTTGCGAAATACGAGTTTCAGAGCTTTTGCAAGTGCACGTGCGAGATAGAACGTTTCAGAGAGTCAGGTTTGGATAAATACATCGTGTGGGGTCGTTCGTTGGATCGGCTATCATTGTGTTTGTCTGCGGTTTCCGTGCGTGATCGATCTGTTAAGCCACTAACGAGGATTCCACACTCGTTGGACGGCGTCGCGTCAGGATTAGAATTGTGACACAGGTAACCTTACACTCCAGAAACTTCCAGATCTGAGCATCCCGTAGTGGAGCCAGAAGTGACAGAAGGAAGACCTGATGTTTCCCCATAAATTCCATCTACATCAGGCTATCCCAGGATTAATCTCGAGATGCTAACAGCAACTTTACGTGATGTTGGTGTTGTCACCTGGGCTGACCTGAACCCCCAAAAGGAGGCTGCCGAAGAGAGACATACCGCCCTTCTTTCATTCATTAAGGGTAAGGGTGTTGCATCTGAGGATCTGCCACCACCAAGTACCCGATCAGTCCAAGCTCAGATTTCAGAATTATCAGACAAGAGGGATGCGCTTACAAGACTAATCTTACAAGTCCAAGAGCAAATAAACTCTAGAATGGACCGTCTTGAGTCTGCAGTTATAGAGCTACAGTGTCGTCCTCAGGCTGACTCTCACAAAAGAAAACATGACGCTCAAGACGAACCTGATCGCCATAAGGGGGAGAAGCGCCAGAAAGTTCAGTCTGAAGACCCGATGATGATTGTAGGGGGAGCCGAATCAGAGGGAGCAGATATTCAAAGGTTTAGGAACAGAGTTATGAGACTCAAGAAATGTTAGAGTATGAGCCTATGGTTGAAGGCCCGGCTCCTTTGGATCCAATGTCAGCAATGGTGGAGTACGATCCTGTCTTTGTAAAGGTCGAAATCATATTAGTGTCTGATACAGACTCTGCTATTTAGGAAGACTATCCTTTACTTACATCAAATCCACAACTCGAGTCACCACAAAAATCTTCCTTATCGTTTGAATTCCAGAATTCCCCACCCCATGTGCCACAACAAGAAATATTATCTGCTATCCAAGCTCCCTCTCCTAATCTCAAAGAAACCCCTCTAATCTGAAGTCCTCTCAGAGTCCGAACAATACCCCAACCTCAAGCCCAGGAACCAGAGCCTTCAGGCACTAGAATTGTGGATTCTTTTGATGCTAAACCTGAAGGACTTGGCTTCCATGATGAAAGTGATTTATATTGGGTTAGCTGGTATACAAAAGGTGTGGTACATTCTTTGCCTGAAGAATTGAAAGAAGAGTTAAGGCAAGAATGAAGGAGGAAAATTTTTAAATTACTTGAAGCCCCTCTGGCTGAAATAGAAGAACCCCCTGTTCAAGGCCTAAAGGATTTTTTGAAGAAGTTCTCGGCAGAACAGTTTCGGAATCCATTTTTGGAAGAGAGGTTTAAAATGGTATTCAAGAAGAAGCCTGGGTCATTCAGCAGGCGTTCACTAATGAAGCTAACAAATGTGTCAAAAGTTGAACAGGCTGAGTATAACGATAAGATATTACTTTTAAAATTCATGCTTATATCTATTTTCTTTTTAACTCGAGTTTTTTCCATAGCTTTTCTAATTGGTCCATGTAGCGGGATTTGGGTCAATCACTCCTAAACCAGATGGTTTTTGGGGATTAGGCATGAATGGTACCATGTAGGACTTAATTTCCCGAACCAACTAGGCTACCCTCGAATCTTTTGAGGCTAAAAACATGATTAAGCTATCCCCCTTATTGAATGAATTTTCAAAAATCTTTTGACACATTATTTTCATTTAAGCTCAAATGTATCTTAACTTACATTAAAATGTTAATTATTATCATGACTCTTAACATAATTCTAGAATTCCTTACTAACACTAACTAATTCTAGGTACATTTTTATATTTATCATCATTTTGCATGACCTGATCGGCAAACAAGAGCCATTGGAGAAATTTAAAAGACTGCATTGACACTAAGAACTCACATTCAACAGGACTCGGCAAATGAAAATAAAACACAAACAATTACTAAAATAAATAACAAAAATTAAAATTCTAACCCAAACAAACAAATCTAAATATGATAAATGTGAAGAGTAAGGAATGATGGTACCTGATTACTAGTAAGGAGGAAGAGGACCAAAGATATTATTTAAGGAGTAATCAGCCTGAAAATCCTCGTGATGTCGAACCTCCTTTCCAATATGCACAGATCTGATATTCCTGATATGTCGTAGCTCTCTGCCCAGGTGGTCAAATTTCAGTCTAATAATAAATAAATAAATAAAATTGTAAGGTCGCCTACCTACGGATACAATCTTGACGCGACACCGTCCAACGAGTGCGGAATCCTCGTTAGGGGTTTAAAGATTGATCACACACACGAAACACGGAGACCAACATGATGATAGACGTAAACACGAACATCCCGACACGTGATTCTCTCCAAGAACACTTTGAAACACTCTGCAAACACTCACAAGTTCATAATCGCGTCGAACAAAGATTTCTGCAAAGATTCTTAATCAAAACTGATTAAACCTTAATTATAACCATTAGATTCGAACTTAGCCTGGACAAGTTCGAGAAGGCCCAATCCCACGAACTTGTCCACCAATAAGTTCGAACCAGGGCTTTGAACTTATTCTAGAACTTGTCTTTGAACTTGTTCTAGAACTTATGTTTGAACTTATCTTTGAACTTATGTTTGAACTTAAGTAAAACATCAATCACAAACAAGTTCAAACATATATACAATCAATATCAAACGTATATCAAACATGTATTAACGTGCAATTACGAAGACTTGAACTATTACAAAACATTATCTACACTTAGACTGCTATCGTTACACAGGATACACTAACAAAAATAAAATAAAATATTTTTTGTGGAGGCTCATTATATAATATTTAACATTTCATGGAACCTACCCTCCTCAACATAGACCATTGTGACGTTTTCGTCACATAAACACACTTATAATGAGTAGACAATGAACACAGTCACATTCTTAATAAAATTCTTTGCTTATTTAGGAAAGATGAAACTAAAGTTAAAAATTAAGATTCATTAAACTTGCACACTTGCATAAATATAAATAAACTAAAGTCTAGAAACAACTAGAATTGGGTTTGAAATCCTCCCCAACTTAGTTGGTGACACTAACATTTAAGTAAAATAAAAAAATAATTAAAATAATCCACCTTTCGTAAGGAATCACGATTGCACTTAGCATGTGCAACAAGTCGTTAAACCCCTCGGTATCTCGAGTGGATGAGTGTTGTCTCGTGTGGGTTTCTAGAAACACACCCACAAAGTTCTCTGGGTTGCCTGCCAGGAAGCGCTAAGTTTTACGTATTCAGCCAGATGTACAGCTTCTACACTAGTCTAACTATGTTTGGGATCCTCTAACCTAATTAGTTCAGAGACTAGCATATTATTGGTGGCCCATAACCTTAATCTGTGTCTAATGGAAACCAGGGTATTTTGAAAATTGACAATAATTGTTCATCAGGGAAGGTGTCCCTAATGTGATCAGTTAAGTCTAATGGGAGAATTACGAGTCTGGACAGGTGATCGACAACAACATTCTCTGTCCAATCTACTACCTCTTTATATTTTACTAACACTTGCAGTAGAGCTTTTTCTTGTGCCTTGGTCATATTTGATGAACTAATGACAGGAAGAGTGTCATTCTGACCTAAGAACGCATACTTTAAATGCATAGGCAAGGATTTTAACTCTAAAACATGTGGTTGTTCTATTGAAGGCCTTGCAGATTGAGGCATATTAGTGGGCAGATTTTCAGTCTTATGGGTTCACAGTGGTTTTTTAGGTTACAGTGCGGATTCCATGACTACCTCAAGTTCATTACATTGCTCAGAGTTCCATACAGCAGTATCATGATCAGAAAAGAATGATTTAGTGGTGTTCTTGGCACTAATTAGTGAATCGTGCTGCTTAAGCTCATTCCCTGCATCTATCATGTAACATTCTGAATCAATTGAAGCAGTGGTGGAAGCATTGAACACGTTTAGTCGCAGCTTGCGATTTCCAAAGGCAATGTGTACAGCCCCCGTTCTACAATTGAGTTGAGCACTAATAGTGGCTAAGAATGGTCTACCTAAGATAATGGTTGGCTGGTTTTCTCCAAATGAACTCTCAATATCTAAGACTAATAAGTCGTCCGGATAGTAAAAATCTTCTACTTTTACTATAACATCCGATAATACCCCTTGGATATTTTGTTGACCGATCTGCCAGTTGTATAATTATATCTATGGTCTGTAACTAGCCCAGATCATGTTTGTCAAACAAATTTTTACAGGTAAAATGTTTAAACTGGCTCCAAGGTCGAGTAATGCCTTCTTAATTTTCACATTGCCAATTGTTACTGGAATCAACGGTGATCCAGGATCTTTCAGCTTTAGTGGTAAGGAATTAGATATCACTGCACTAACTTGCTCAGTTAAGTTGATTTGCTTGGGAAGCGAGACCTTAAACTTCCTTTTCTGTGTGCATAGATCTTTTAAGAATTTGGCATAAGAGGGTATTTGTTGAATAGCCTTGATCAATGGGATATTGATCTTGACCTGATTGAATAGGTCTCACAAATCCTCGGGTTGTGGACCTCTCTTGCCATATTGAGATGCTTTCGAATTTTCCAGAGCAGCAGGTTAAGGAGAAGGAGCTGTGGTGTCCTGATCCTTAAACTCCTCCCCAACTTTGGGAGTTGGGATATCTGCCTTAGTTGGTTCCTTGAAAGTAACTTTCTTAGAACCTTCATTCTTTTTAGGATCCTCTGTCTCTTCGTAGACGTCCTCAGTGTCAATGTCTTCTTCTAATTCTTGTTCATTTGGAATCTCAATCTTATTATCTAATTTTCTACCACTTCTCAGGGTAGTCACCTTAGATACTTCGTTAACCTCATACTTCTTTTCTTTTCCATGTGCATGCGAAGGGTTTAGAACTGTGTTACTCGGAAGCTTCCCCTCCTCTTGTCTTGTGAGCAATTCGTCTATCTGACCCATTTGGCGACTCATCATCTCGTTAAAAGCCGATTGTTGCTTCATGAATTTCGTGAACTCTGAAAACTGTGAAGAATTCATACTCGTCTCCACATGAAAGTGGGGTTGATCACGTTGGTTCGGATTGTAATATCGCTAATCCTTAGCGGCAGAAGTTGAACCATATTGATATTCTCTTTGTGGAGGTGGTTCATACATTGGTTTAGACTGATGATCGGTAGGCTAATCATTTTTCCATCAAAAATTAGGATGATTTCTCCATCCCGGATTATTGGTTTCCGAAAATGGGTTCTCTCTCTCTCTCGATGCGCTCTAAAACCATAACTTCATTAGCGTATTCCCCAGTGGATTGCACTTGAGGACATGATTCAGAATGATGACATGGATCTCCGCATATTACGCAATTAACTGATGCAATGAGATTTTGGCTAAAACCTTTTACGAGTTGATCTATCTTCTTCCCGAGTTCTGAGATTTCGCTCTTCACTTCTCGTTTCCAGGCATTGTCTATGCCCATCACCTGAATTCCGGTATTATTCTAAGATCCGTCTTGAACTTTGAGACCTTTACAGAGTTGATTCAGTAATTCCCAAGCCTCATTATCTTCTTTAGCTAAGAACGTGCCACCTGTAGCGTTGGTAATCATGTTTCAGCTTTCTTGACTCACACCATCAAAGAAAGTTTTGACGAGCATCCATTTTAGAACTTCATGGTGCGGACAAGCTCTTAACAATTCGTTCATCCGATCAAATGATTCGTAGAATTATTCACCAGGTTTTTGTTTAAAACCGGTGATTTCTTTACGTTTCTCAGTGGTTTTACTTATGGGTAATACTCAGTGAGAAATTCGAGCTTCATTTGATCCCATGTCGTAATGCTATTGGTCGGTAACGATACGAACCAATTTTTTACTTTCTCTTTCAATGAGAAAGGAAATAATCGAAGTTTTAAACCGTCGATGGTTATACCTCGAACATGGTTAGCTTTGCAAATAGCCGTGAATTCAGCTAAATGCTCATAGGGTTCCTCACTTGGCATCCCTCAGAAGATAGGAAGAATTTGGAATAATTGAGGACGAACTTCGGGTTCGTTCTCATTTTCAGGGTATCGAATAGGAGAAGGGTCGGGCATATCACCAGGGCGGTAAAGTGACTCAACCGTCCTTTCGCTTGTTCTCCCATCGTAACAACTACGCACTCAGGTTCTTCTTGGTCACGATTTCTTGGCGAAATCGAATGACCTTCTAAATTAGGAATTTCTAAAGTGGGAATTTCTTCCTCTTGTTCGTTTAAATTCTCCATGATTAATTGTTGTTGTTTTTGAATCCTGACAGTCTTTCGGTTAGATTTAGCTACTTTTTCGATTTCGGATTCGAATCGTAGCGGTAATCCTTTGGCCGATCGACGTGTCAGCATAAACTATTAAAAACTTTAAATTCAATTAACTAATTAAACTAATTATATTTTTTGATGGTAAAGTAGAGGACCACAATTACCTTTTTGAAATTTTAATTTTTATGTGACTTTTATTAATAATAATTAAAGACTAAAATCAAATTAAAGTACTTAAAACTTAAAACTAAGGCCAAAACTAACTTCTATCCCTAACTAACGTTACCACTCCCCTGCAACGGCACCAAATTCTGACGAGCCGTCGTTGTGGCCCGTAGAAATAACCTTAAATCTAACTATTTAGCTCAGAGAAGTAACGGTCGAATCCGCTGGGAGTGCGTATGTAATTAGGGTTAATTAGCTAGTTTCTTTAGTTTATTGAAAGCGTTTAAATTTTAAATTGATTGAATTGTTTGAAATAATCATTACGTCTAAATTATAACTAAATTAATGGCAAACATTTAACGGATTGAATAACCAATCAAGTAAAGATAAGCACTTACGGAATCACTACGACATAAGTTATTACCCACTTGAATTTCATGCAATAATCACATAGACCTAATTAATTGCGTAATTATATTACTCTTACATAATTTAATCAATAAATCTCGACATAGCGCATGCAACGTTCATTACTTGTCTTAATCCCTAAGCTAATGGACTCGGCACAAATAATAACACTACAATGAACTATCTTGCTTTTACCAATCAAAACATATAATCCTAACAATAATTGAATGCTTATCATTTGTATTACACATAAGGTATTCAAGCAACACAAAATACATCAAAACACAATTGAAATTCAATAAAGTAAAACTTAGACGTAGATCCTCCGCAAACGGCTATGGTGTTTAGCTGCTCATCGTGTGCTGTTCACCGGGAATTGTTGGAGACATCATCGTAGGTCCTCTGCTGGTTGTAGTAAAGGTGTGGTGGACACAACACTGTTCACTAAAAAGGAAGGCTCGCACATAATGCTAGTCTAAATATATGTAGATGATATTATATTTGGATCTACTGACCATAGGTTTTGTAAGGATTTTTCATCCCTAATGAAGTCCAGGTTTGAGATGAGTATGATGGGGGGAAAAGAATATTTTCTTTGGATTACTAGTCAAACAACTTGAAGATGGGATATTTGTGAACTAGTCAAAATATACTCTTGACATTCTCAAGAAGTAGAATTAAGAGTGTTGGACGGCTATCGCAACTCCCATGGCTTCAAACTGTAAGTTAGACACTGATCCTGCCGGAAAAGTGTCGATAACACAACTTACAGAGTGATGATTGATTCCTTACTTTATCTTATGGCTAGTAGACCGGATATGATGTTCTCTACATGTCTTTGTGCTTGTTTTCAAGCCGACCCAAAAGAATCACACCTCACTGCGGTAAAACGCATTTTTCGTAATCTTAAGGGTACACCTGATCTTTGTCTATGGTATCCAAAGGGAACCAATTTCGATCTTACCGCCTTTTTAGATGCTGATTTTGCAGGTTGTAGAGTAGACAGGAAAAGCACTACAGGCGAGATTCAGTTTTTGGGTGACAGACCGGTGAGTTGGTCTTCCAAAATGCAGAACTTTGTCTTCGCATCCACAGCCGAGGCTGAGTATGTAGTAGCTGCTAGTTGTTGCTCTCAAGTGCTGTGGATGAGAACACAGTTACATGATTATGGATTTTTCTCACAAACTACCCAATATACTGTGATTCCAGAAGCGCAATTGCCATTTCTTGCAATCCCGTGCAGCACTCACGAACAAAACACATAGACATCTGGTATTAGTTCATCAAAAATCATGTAGGAAAAGGAACAATTGAATTATATTTTGTAGGCACGGAATTTCAACTTGTTGATATTTTTAATGAGGCTTTAGACGAACGATGTTTTCAATTCTTAGTATCTCAAATCGGCATGTTGAATCCACCTTCTATTTAAATTCTAGATATTCTCTAAATAATTCAATTTTAAACAAGTAAATGTTTGAAATTCCTTTATTTATAAATTATCTGTTATTTAAATTTAATGGTTGTGTCACAAAATTATGTTCAATATTTCTTTATCTATGTATATCTTTAATGTTAATGATCCTGAAAGTTGCTATGTGAATTGTTCAAAGTTGAGTGGGACGCTAAATAACTCCAGGTTTGTCTGAATTTCAAATGATAAAAGGTTTAAGGGTCAATCTAATTGGATAATTTTTTATTTGAGGGGGAGTAAATCAGGATATGTAGATTACTTTATTTTATTTTATTTTTTAAGTTAACTTTATTTTTTCAGGTGATGTACTCAGAAAAACACAAAAAGATTTTATGTTCTATTTTTTACTTCTATTTTTATTTGCCAAAATATTTTGAAAAACTCAAAAAAAAAAAAAATATTTTATGTCTTTGTTATTTTTTTATTAGTTAATTCTTACTTAGCAGTTTAATTAAAAAGATGTTGAATTTAGTTTATTGGGCCAATTTCTTTCATTTACTTAAGCTTAATTTCGCCCAAATCTTTAAATTTTGTTGTGTGGTTTGGCCCACCGGTTGAAATTTGTCAGGATCTAAAACTAATTAACCAAAACTAACTGATTTGAATTTATCAGAGTATAAATCAATAATCTTGCTTTGAATCAAAGTTTAATTAAGAAGTTTGCGGAATAACACTTAATTATTTTAACAAAAGCTTTTAGAATCAATAGCAGATAAATACAAAAAATAATAATAACTGCTTGTATTGCTGATTTCAATGATTACAATCACCTCTAATCTGTTTGATTAGACGAAGAACACAAACTGTTCTTGGGGTTTTACAACCTTAGACGCTTATGAAAACTTAAACAAAAAGCAATTACAAACTTGAATATGCAGAAAACTCCTATACAATAGAAAGACCTATTCTATGTATTTATATTGCTTCTTGATTTGTTTCCTTGAAGGACTATGACTTCTCTGATAGTAGATATGCTGGAATCTTCGTGTAGATATCTTTTCCTGAAAATCAGCACTTTCTGTTTATTAAACTGTTGAGCAGCTTGAATCACTTGACAGCTTGAACAGAGCAGCTTGAGTTGATTTACTCTGGCAGCTTGAACTTTTACACTGGCAGCTCGAGTTTCTTCAACTAACAGCATAAACTTTGCATTTACATGTAAACTCTACTAACAGTTTGAGAAGACTAACTAACAGCTTGAACTTACTTAGACTATTTCCCAACAATCTCCCCCTAACTTAAATTCTTTACACAAGACTTTAAGTTCTATACAAAAATAGAAATGAATAAGTAAACTGTTATTTACAAACCAAGGCTTTCAAAAACTTACAACTGTGCAAGTTTCTGATTTACAGCCTTCAAAAAATCTTTCTTCATCTCTTCTCTATCACAAGATATTCAAACAGATTTCATCTGGAGTAGCATATCCTTTGGTAGATCATAGAACTCAAGATTAAAGAACATACCAGATCCATCTGAAAATTTGATTCTGTAAGTCCTTGATTTGACAAACAAATCAACTTGCTTGATCTTCTTTCCTTTCTTGTTAGCATCCTCTATCTCTTTCCTTATGGACTCAGGATCAACAATTGACTTCAGATCTTTGATAACTTGTTTCACTTGAGGTAGAGCAGATCTTACTTGTGTCACAGACCCAATATTATGCATCTTTGTTAGCTAATCTCTGGTCAACTTTTGAACCATATGCCAGAATGTGTCATACTCTTCTTCTGGACCAGATTCCCTTCTCACTATAAACTGAACTCTTAAGTCAATATTGTCCAGTGGCTTGGCATACCAGTAGTTGATGAGAGGCTTTGTAAAGTCATGCTGATCTATTAATTTCTCCAACTCCATAGCCTTTTGTAGTTGTTGCTGAGACAGCACCCTTTTAACTTGACCCAGCTGTGCTTGTGATAATGACTCTGGTGCAGGAATGGGCGCAACAGCTTGATCAGAAGGAGCAGGGGCACTGGCAGCAGTTTGAACATGACTTGTATCAGTTTGCACTGGTTCTTGGGATGTTTGGACTTCTTGGGATACTTTTGCTTTCTTTCTTTTGTCCATTTCTTTGTCATGGATCTCTTGCAGCCTTTCAATGGTCATGGACTGAGCCATCTTCTTTGGAATACCAGCTGCAAAGGTAAAATTGATCAGAAATCTTCTATGCTCAGCCTTAGAGTGCCCTGTTGGCAGCTTCCTCTTCTTTTCTCCTTGTTTGACCACAAACCCTTTTAGGTAATCACCTAATGTTTCATCATCGTCCATTGGGGGCTGGGTTTGCTGGTCAAACTCTTGATCCTGTTCTTCTGCTAGCTTTCTGGCAATTTCAGCATCAAAGGCAATCTGGGCTTCTTTGGAAGTAAATTTGTGCTTTGAAGACTCAATAAGAATGCCCTTGCCCTTATCTTTTATAGCAGAAGTTGTAGCTTGGACTATACTGGTTGGAGCTTGGACACCTTCTCTTATAACAACTCCAGTTGCTTTTGAAGAAGCAGCTTGAGTTTCTAGGCTAACAGTTGAGAAGCTGTTGGGACTGCTAGCCTAGATGGTGGAACTGTTCAGGCTGCTTGGACTGATGCTGTTGGAGCTGCTTGGACTGCTTTAGGAACCTCCTGATTCTCCCCCTTTTTGGAAGCATTGGTTTGGTCAGGAGGACCTACAACCTTTGCCACTTGGGTTTGAATCAAACGCTCTAATTTCATGATCTTATTTCCACAGAGGGTAAACCCTTTATGGAGATAATCCATTCTTTGATTTTGAGCCGCTTCTGCCTGCTTTAGTGCAAATATCTGAGCTCCCTGTGCAGCAATGATGGACATTTGGTATTCCAACATAGCTACAACAGGTTTCATCTTGGGATCCGTCAAAAGCATGAGTTGCAGACTAGCCTCAAGATCAGAAAACACCTGTGGTGCTTGTGATCTATCACTGGCAGGAATACCAGAAGTAGAAACATCTGGGCCCCTCTGTTCTTGGTTCTGGGGACTTCCAGCTTGTGGTTGTACACTTGCTGTTGCCAAGGGTGTGGTCTTAATGATGTTAGCACTGTCCAGTGCCTCTTGTGCAGAGACAGCAGTAGTGCCAGCCACAGATTCCATATGGATCATCTCTGGTGAGATGTCCACCTCTTGAGTGAGGATGGGAGTGTCCTCAATGTGTACCCTTTGTATATTCTGTGCAGAAGTGTCCTTCTGCACAGGGTTATATGGCTCTTGTCTGAGGGCTGAGGAGGAAGGAGCTCCTGGTCCTCTTTTCCTTTTATATAGAAATTTTAGTGGGGCTGGGGGCTGTACAATAGGATCAGAAGGAATTTGTGTATCATGAGGAGTGGGTTGGGGTCCTGGGGGTGTAGCAGTAATGATAGGCTGAGCCTGCTCAGGACCCTCTCCTCTGTTTCTTGGAATGATGTTCATCATTGCAGAAGGCAATGGAACATCTATACTCAGAAAATTGGCACTTTGTTTCAAAAGTCTTTTGATGGAAGATAGTGAGTGCCTATGGGAAACATGTATCCTCTTATGTATGTGAGAAGTAGTGCAAGTGTGTGCAATTATTTCTGCCAAAAATCTAGGATATATTAAAAACTTCCCATTCTTTAGGGAATGATGCCTTAACATCCCCTGAAAAATCATGTTTGAAAAATTGAACCGTTGGCCCGTTGAAAAGCACACTAAGGCAGTGGCAATGTTGGAAGAGAATTCTGACCAACCGGTTCTTTTGGGGCTTATACACTGCTGAATGATATGCACAAGATATTTCCACTTAGGTGAAAAATGTGCTTTCAAGAAAGTAAATGAATTAGCAGGACCCCTATATCCAATATTGTAAAGACCAGTACGTAAAGCATCAAGGGTTAGGTCTGTTATACCTGTGGCATCTTGAAGATGCAAATGGCGTCGAATGGATTCCTCAGTGATGGTGATGGGAGTGCCATCAATTTTGGATAGTATAGAAGGAATTCCATTGATGGTTTGAACAGAGGCACGATTCCAGAACTGTTCGATATGAGATATGTATATGGTAGGATTGAGATTGAGGGCATGGTGGATATGGGAGTGTCTTAGAAAATCCATCATGTCATGGAACGGCTCAAGTTCAGAGTGCTTTAGAGAGTATGGTAGGCAGTTGTGTTCTTTGACAAACTCCATTGAAGATTGAACGGAGGATCTAGGGTGCAAAGAAGAGTGTGTGAAACGTTCAGAGAGAAAAGAAAGGCTGTGGAAGGAAACTTTGTAGGATACTCAAATCAAAGCAAAGCCTATAGAGTATATAACAGTGTGTCTAAAACCATTGAAGAAAGTGCCAATGTTGAATTTAATGAAAATACTGCAAATGTCAAAGGCACTGGTCCTGATTGGTTGTTTGATTTAGATTCACTAACAAATTCTCTAAGCTTTGTTGAGTATACTGCAGAAGCTGATGCATACAGGATTGAAGCTGCCAACACAAATTCTCATGCTGCCAATACAAATTCTCAAGCTGTTGGCACAAAATTTCAAACTGCTGCAGATTCAACAAATTGGGATGATTACACCACTCTACCACTTCTGTCATGTGACCCTCCAGGGGTTTTAAATGCTCAACATGATCCAAATCCAGACACTGAAGTGCCACTCCCAAGTCCTGAGAGAACAGCTCCAACACAAAGGGAAACAGTCCCAGATTCAAGTCAAGCTGTTCCAGAAGCTGAACCATTCACTGGTCCTGATGGAGATGATACAAATCTTGGATCCTCTTTTCAGACAGAAAGAGAGCCTACCCTCAGAGTTCACAAGTATCATCCTATAAATCAAATACTGGGTGATCCAAGTACTCCTGTACAAACAAGGAAAATGGTTCACAATGAGACTGCTGCTGCTGAACAAGCAGTTCCTGAATTCAGTCTAGCTGCTTTTGAACATGCCTGTTTCATGTCTCAACTAGAACCTAAAAATGCATCAGAAGCATTGAAAGATTCATCCTGGATTGAAGCAATGCAAGAAGAGCTTCTACAGTTCAAGATTCAGAATGTATGGACACTGGTTGATCTTCCTAAAGGAAAGAGAGCAATTGGTACAAGATGGGTGTTCAGAAACAAGAAAGATGAGAGAGGGATAGTCATCAAGAATAAAGCAAGGCTAGTAGCTCAAGGGTACACTCAAGAAGAAGGCATAGATTATGATGATGTTTTTGCCCCAGTGGCAAGAATTGAAGCCATCAGACTATTCTTGGCATATGCAAGCTTCAAAGGTTTCAAAGTGCATCAAATGGATGTGAAGTCTGCTTTTCTATATGGGACAATTGAAGAAGAGGTCTATGTATGTCAACCTCCTGGTTTTGAGGACTACAAATATCCAGACAGGGTCTACAAGTTACACAAGGCTCTCTATGGTCTCCATCAAGCCCCCAGAGCATGGTATGACACTCTGTCATCATACCTTTTACAGAATGGGTTCAAGAGAGGCACTCTGGACAAAACACTTTTCACTAAATCCATCAAAACTGAAATTAATTGCTTGTCCAGATCTATGTTGATGACATCATCTTTGGTTCAACAAATGATTGTTTGTGCAAAGAGTTTGAAGCTTTAATGCACAAAAAGTTTCAAATGAGTTCAATGGGAGAACTCACTTTCTTTCTAGGATTGCAGGTCAAGCAAAAACCCACTGGTCTCTTCATAAGTCAATCAAAGTATGTAAAAGACATACTGGAAAAGTTTGGGTATCAAGACACCAAAGTTGCAAGCACTCCAATGGATCCTCACAAGCAGCTCCATACAGACAAAGATGGCATAGATGTGGACATTCATTTATACAGATCTCTAATAGGATCACTTATGTATCTAACATCTTCTAGACCTGATATTATGTTTGCTGTCTGTGTGTGTGCTAGGTTTCAATGCTCTCCAAAGGATTCTCATTTGGTTGCTGTTAAGAGAATCTTTAGATATCTAAAAGGCCAACCTCATTTAGGCCTCTGGTATCCTAAAGACTCTCCTCTTACATTAACAGCCTACTCTGACAGTGACTATGGTGGATGCAATATTGACAGAAAATCCACAACTGGTGGATGTCAATACTTAGGAGCAAGACTAGTCTCTTGGCAGTGCAAAAAGCAGACAACTGTTTCCACATCATCCACTGAAGCAGAATATGTAGCAGCTGCAAGCTGCTGCTCACAAGTAATGTGGATTCAAAATCAATTGAGAGACTATGGTATGAACTTCTTATCCACTCCTATTTATATTGACAATTCAAGTGCAATCAGCATTGTGCAAAACCCAGTGAAATTCCCAAAAACCAAGCATATAGAAATCAGATTTCACTTTATAAAGGATTGTAATGAGAAGAAGTTAATCCAAGTTACCAAAATACATACTGATGATCAGTTAGCTGATCTATTTACAAAACCTTTTGATGTAGGAAGGTTCACTTTCCTGGTATCAAATATTGGTATGGTAAACATGGATTAATTTGTTTTCATTATTATCTAATTCATATGCTTTGTTAAGGGGGAGTCACTGTTTCATTAAAAGATGCATAAGTTTCAACTAACAGCTTGAGTATTTTCTCAAGCTGCTAGTTCATTTTCTCGAACTGTTAGTTATTCACTTGATCTGTCAAAGTGTGCAGGGTATTTAGGTAATTTTTAAATGTGTGTGCGCGCGGGACCCAACCTTTTTCAAAACCTTTAAAGGTCCCAGTTTCGTTCAGTTGTAACTACCAGTTACAAAGTTTCCTTCCACAACCTCAATTAATGTTCTGTTCTTTCTTTCAGCTACACCATTTTGCTGTGGTGTTCTTGGTGCACTATATTGTCTAGCAATACCTTTGGACTCACAGAAACTGTTTAGAATGTGATTTTTAAATTCAGTTCCATTCTCTGACCTTATCACCTTAACTTTTGAGTTGGATTGGTTTTCTATCTTAAGGATAAAAGACTTAACTAGCTCAGCAGTTTCATCTTTGGACCTAAGAAAGTAAACCCAAGTAAATCTGGTGAAATCATCAACAATAACTAAACAGTAAGCACTTTTATTCAAACTCAAAACAGATGTTGGACCAAATAGATCCATATGAATCAGCTGAAGAGGAGATGAGATTGAATTTACTTCTTTGGCCTTATGAGAAGTTTTGTGTTGCTTGCCTTTAAGACATGCTACACAATGATCATCACATATGAACTCCTTTTGTGGTAAACCTCTTACTAGATTCTTTTTGACCAAAACATTCATGGACTTGAAGTTCATGTGACACATCCTTCTATGCCAAAGAGCAGACTCATTTGATGATGCTTTGGATATCAAACAGCTTAAAGTATTTGATTTGGATAAAAAATCTGTGTCCAAACAGTAGACATTGTCCTTTCTTGGTGTTCTTAGTAAAACAAAATTTTCAGGAATTTTGAAATCTTTTGAAAGGACAATGCACTCAGAATCTGTAAACAAAACAGTGTTTTGTTTGTCACAAATTTGAGAGACACTTAATAAATTATACTTAAGCTGTTCAACATACAAAACATCATGGAAAATCATGTTGCCTGCATTTACAGTACCTTTACCTGTAACCTTACCTCCTTTTGAGTTGCCTCCAAATGCAACAAATCCTCCATCAAAGCCTTTAAAATTTGACAAGCACTCAGAATTGCCTGTCACGTGCCTAGAGCATCCACTGTCCAAATGCCATCTTGTTTTATGAGGAGACCTGTGGTTGCCCTGTACAAATAAAAGCTTAGTTAGTAGTGGAGTAAACCCAAACCAAATTGGTTTTGGGCTGGCCTTGTACATTGACATAACTAAATACTGTTTTTGACTTCTTATATTTAGTGAGATCTACTGATGGAGTCTTTGGAAAGTATTTAGTGATTATATGAGGTATCCAGGTATTTTGATCATCTTTTCTTCTAACAGTCTCAGATGATTCACTAACAGTTCCAGATTGATGCTTAGCAGCTTGATCTGTGTTTTTAGTGCTAACAGCTTCAGTATTTGCACTAGCAGCTTCAGAATTTGGCTTAGCAGTCTGATCTTTTGCATCAGCAGTTTGATCTGAAGATTTGTCCTTGACACACCATATTTGTTTAAAGCTTAATTTAGGCTTTGCCAAAACTTGTTTTTGGTGTGTGGACTGTTTTTTATTAACTTTTGAAAGCCTGTGATCAACTATTTTCTTTGGAACTGGTGTAGCAGAAGGTTTGACCTTTGAATGTTTTGCCTGAGTAGGACTTGATTTTTTTTTTGATTCACAGTCTGTTTTGCAACAGCAGGTTTATAAAAACAATCCTTGGCCAAGTGATTCTTCCTGCCACAGTGAAAACACCTTTTGACTATTTGAATTGGAGAACCAGATTTATCTGACAATTTCTGGTTCTTGTTCCTCTGATTTCCCCTTACCTGCTGCTGTTTGGGAAACTTTTGAACACCATGCTTTTGGCATGTGCAGACTGGAACATTTTTACCCTTTTTATTATTCTTTGAAGAAGATGCAGTGTTATAGTTAGAATGTACAGAAACTTGTGGAGCAGCATTGCATACACTCATCTTCTCCTTTCCTTTCTTATTAGGGGCTTGGATCTCTATGGGTGCACTAATTGTTTTGTGTTCCTTCTCAACTGCTGTGCACTCATACTCTCTGTTTTGAATATGATCTTCTTTAGATTCAGGGCTGGTATCTAGGATAGTATCTACAGTAGTCATAGACTCATTTAATGGTTCATTGACAAGTCTATCAGCAACTTCACTCATTGGATGAATGTATTTGTTGTTGTATGGGGGTGGAGTAGCCCTGTAGCCTATGCCTTCTTTGGGATTAACCTGAGATTTTACCCTATCTTTAAATTGGACTTCCATTAGGTGTCCAGCTTTTGATTAGCCAATTTGAAGTTACCTAGATCTATATTGACAGATTCTAGTTTCTTATTAGCCTCTAACACCTTTTGTTCAGTCTCTTCTACCTTTTTATTCAGAGATTCGATTTTCTTATTTAGCTCCTTTTTCTCCCACTCATGATATGTTCTATCATGTCCCATTTGAATCTCATTATCCTTATAGTCATTGATCTGTTTTTCAAGATCTTCTATGGCTTGCATATATTCATATCTCCTTTCTTCCATCTTAGCTAGAGTTTTGCACATACTCTCATTATGGTCTCTGTACTTTTTAACCATATTTTTGCATGATTGAGAGCAGAGTTTAGAATTTACCTCAGATGGTAGTTCAGTGGAGGAGACATTTGATGTTTCTGCCATTAGAGCTTGATTTTGAAACTCTTCCTGTGTCTGATCACTCCAGTCAAACACATTGTGTTCTTGAGAGACAAGTGTTGTTGATGATGATGTCTGATTGGGTTGTGGAGTCCTTGATGACTGTTGACCTTGAGATCTACGTTCTCTGGCAAAGTGACCAAGCTTATGACATTTATAGCACTCAACTTTTGACTTATCAAAAGCTAGTTTGCCTTCTATTCTGGCTTGAAAGTTGGTCCTTCCAGTTCTTTTAAGAAACCTTTTGGCCCTCATGGTCAGCATTGCATGTTGCCACTTTAAATCATCTCTTCAAGATCATCTGGATGAATTTGTTCTAAATCTTCAGCATTTAGAGCAAATAGTCCATCATTGGCGACAAAAGCCTCATAGTGAGCTTCAGCAGAGTTGCCATCACCACCTGAAAAGGAATCACTGCTATTAGATTTTTCAGAAGACAGAAGAGCAGTATTGTGATTATAAGAAAAGGATTTCTTTTTAGTATCAATCTCAGTCTCAAACACTCTCAGACTGTTGTACAGATCATCCAGTTCTATCTCATCAAGAGTGTCTTTTGTTCTCCATTGTGCAGCGTAAACTGTCCATTCTTCTCCAAGAGATCTGAGAAACTTTCTGTTGACTTCATCTTGATCCAGACTGACTTTTGCACTTTCTAATTCACTTATCAGTTTGTTGAACTTGTCAAAAATTTGAGTAAGGTTTTCATTCTTTCCACCAGAAAAGTTTTCATACTGTTGTTTCAAAAGATCCTTTTGATTTCTCTTGGTACTAGCATTACCAGCAAATCTTTTCTCTAAAGCATTCCAAAGAGAATGAGCAGTATAAAACTTTTGAACTGATGTTGATAAGAATTAGGAATGGCTATTTGTAAAAGTGTAAGAGCTTTCACTTCATTCATTCTAGCCTTTCTTTCAAGTTCAGTTTTTGGAGGAGTTTTGACTGGTTTTCCCTCATCATCAAGTTCTGGATCAACTACAGGAGGAAATTCAACAGTTTCCCATATGGCATAATCAATAAATTGAATATGCTGTTTAATCCTGAGTTTCCACATCTCAAACTCAGTGGGCTTGAGCATAGGCACTTTGAGTCCTTGCCCAGATCCACTGCTACTATTTTCAAATTCCATTGCAAAAGATTAAAAATTTAAAAGAAAACTTTCGACTTTGAAAAACAAAGAACGACCTGTGGCTCTGATACCACTTGTCAGGATCTAAAACTAATTAACCAAGACTAACTTATTTGAATTTATCAGAGTATAAATCAATAATCTTGCTTTGAATCAAAGTTTAATTAAGAAGTTTGCGGAATAACACTTAAGTATTTTAACAAAAGCTTTCAGAATCAATAGCAGATAAACACAAAAATAATCAAAACTGCTTGTATTGCTGATTTCAATGATTACAATCACCTCTAATCTGTTTGATTAGACGAAGAACACAAACTGTTCTTGGGGTTTTACAACCTTAGAGGCTTATGAAAACTTAAACAAAAAGCAATTACAAACTTGAATATGCAGAAAACTCCTATACAATAAAAAAACCTATTCTATGTATTTATATTGCTTCTTGATTTGTTTCCTTGAAGGACTATGACTTCTCTGATAGTAGATATGTTGGAATCTTCGTGTAGATATCTTTTCCTGAAAATCAGCACTTTCTGTTTATGAAACTGTTGAGCAGCTTGAATCACTTGACAGCTAGAACAGAGCAGCTTGAGTTGATTTACTCTGGCAGCTTGAACTTTTACACTGGCAGCTCGAGTTTCTTCAACTAACAGCATGAACTTTGCATTTACATGTAAACTCTACTAACAGTTTGAGAATACTAACTAACAGCTTGAACTTACTTAGACTATTTCCCAACAAAATTAAATAACGTGCGGGTCCTAATCCAACCCGACCCGCCTATATATATAGGCGGGATTTCATTTCTTCCCCATTACGCTTCTTGTTTCTTCTCCGTCGCCTCATCCACCGCCATTAACACCCACTTTCAAGCTTCCAATCTCAAGTCTCAACCATTTCACTTCGTTTTTATTGCGTTTTTTCATCTCATCCACGATCAGGTAACCCCTTTATAACTTTATTTCGCATTTTAACTGCCATTTACGGGTTTTTAATTTTCAGAATTTAAAGGGTTTTAAACCAGATATTTTGCATTTTTAGGGTATTAAATCTGTTCGTTATAAGTTAGTTCAATTAAATAAAATGTTCCTTATCACTTTTAGCTTTAGGATCTGCATTTTCATGCATTTTTATGAAGTTTGAAACAGTACACATTTGCATATTCATGAACTCATTAAATGCAAATTTTTCTAAGTGTAAACTCGGGTACATCCAAAATTTGGATGACTTCTCGAATCCATCCGAAATTCGGATGCCCTACAATAAGTATAAATTTAAAATTTAATGTTTCATAATCAATGGACCCCATCCGAATTTCGTCTCACCCAAAATTTGGATGCACAGACAATATACACTTAGAAAATATATGAATTTTATCTTTGGTTCATCCGAAGTTCAGTTCGGGACCGAAGTTCGGTCGGTTCCAAATGATAACATTTATATATTTTATAAACCTAAGTGTATGTCATGGACCACCCAAAATTCTGATCCACCAAGAATTCGAGTCCATACGAATTTCGGACCCACTCTGAAATTTGTAACTTCATTTTTAGATAAGTGTTTAGTGTAGTCATTCACACCCGAATTTCGGATCCATCCGAAATTCGGGTCAACCACATGGTTTCTCATACTTAGTTTTTTTCCATATAAATTTTACTTTTTTCATGCATCATTCCATCCGAGTTTATATATCCCAACAGAAATTCGGATCACATCACCCGAATTCGATCCTACCCGAAATTCCGTTCCTCTACATCCGAAATTCGGTTCATCAACCGTATTTCAACACTTACCATTTTTTTACATTTTTCCATTTTTCATTTAATTTTTTTAATATAAATCAAAAAACCAAATAAAAATTCCATGTCCTTTGCACCATTGGTTCTAGTTCAAAATCTGTGTTTGAGCGAACACGTCTATTCTAACATCGGTCTCTCAACGATGGACTTTGGATTTTATTCAGTAGAAGTGACATTCTATTGATAAAAATCCTGATGCTTTAAACAGAATAGACGGGTTCAATTTCACACTTATTTCAGACTTACTATCAATGTATTATTTATACACAAGTCTGCAAAACTAACTGTGTTGAATTTCTACAGGACTTATGGATCCCCAAATCACCCTCACCATTCCCCATTCTCCCATTCCTAACAATAACCAACAATTGCCTTAGGAAACTCTACTTTCTACCGATAAATTCACCGAGTTTGCTCCTCATAACTTGCAGTTAGACCTCTCAATTCTTCGTTCTGAAGCCGAGGATATCACCTTTGATATCCTCAAAGGCCATCCATTTTCTATTCCCTAACCACTACCATCTCCGTACCCATAATCTACCTTCAACAATTCTAGCACCACTTGACATTCGTCAATGAGGCAGCCCCTCATTTCACCACTAAAATAGATTTCGTACCCATCCGCCTAACCCTTGCAGCCATCCGACACATTATCCGCTTACCCATCGAAAACTTTTCCATCACCAAATATTCCTATGCCCCCATTCCAATCCCAGCCCAGACCCTCCACGAAATCCAATCAATAGGCTATGATTGTAATCTCTCAAAACAATTAGATTTCAAAATCAAGCAACTACAGTCTCACTGGAGGGTTTTCATTGATGTAATAAACAAGTGCTTCACGGGAGAGCATTCAGGCCATGATTCTGCTTCAATTCAAGTGCTCACCATGTTCGCCGCCTTCACCTTTGACCGATACTTTGACTATGTGGCGTTCATCTTCGAGGAGCTAAAACAGGCAGTTCAAGATAGAGGGACAAAGAGAGAAAGGAAATTCATACCGTTTCAGAGATTCCTACAATTGTTCATTCAGTACACCATGGACAACGACGATGATATTCATGAGTGGCCAGAATCGAACATTTATAAGATAGTTTCCCTTCAAAGAGTTAAGATCCCGAAAGAACTCACGAGAGTCCAAGTAATGAACATCCCTTTGTCACTACTAAGAATGGCAGTTCAAAGTCAGGAAAGGGTGCGGGTATACTAACAGGGAGTGTATCCGGATGAGGCTCTGTCAGAATCGTCAGAGTCAACCACATCCGAAGGTGAGAAAATAATGAGTGAGCCTGAGGGAGTACAGGAGGCGATTGAAAACATACTGGGGTTAGGAGAGTGGGAGATGTCTGTTATGAGGGAGGGAGAAGAAGGAGAGAGGTCGGAGATCGATGATTCAGAAAGAATCGTCTCTAACCCTTTGAGGGCTGAGAGGATCATAGCTGAGGGAGTCCAAACCCCCCAAAGCCGGACAAGCCCGCATAAGACCACTAGTCCAGTGGTTGAACTTACCCACATCAGCCACTCAGGTTACCCTCAAAAAGAACCTGTTTCATTGCACGGGGAAATTGCACATATACCATCTCCCTCTCATTCGGAGAGGGGAGAGGTTGAAACAGGTCACTTGCTGCCCTCTGTGGTGTCTCCAGTAACTTCCGAATCTGCACTTCCAACTAGGGAGGCAGAAAAGATGGAAGGAAGTCATGAAGCTGCCACTCAAATGCCATCAGCTTTAGGCAATCAAGGGATTACTCCCGAGATGTTAATGGCCACTCTGCTTGACGCCGGTTTAATTACACGTGCTCACCTTGACGCCCTCAAGGCGGCTTCCGAGGAACAACATTCCTCCTTTCTTTCTTTCTTGAAAGATAAGGGTGTTGCAACTCAGGAGTTGCCACCAGGATCCCAATCAGTCCATTCCTTATCAACTCTTCAAGAACGGATCTCCACGACAGCAGCATTATTCACTAATCAAATAGAAATCCTCAAATGACTAATTCTGCGCGTGGAGTAACAGATGAACAAAAGGATGGATAGACTTGAATCAGCCGTTATTAATCTGCAATCAATGTGCAGACCTCAGGCTGAATCCTTAAAGAGAAAACATGATGACCAGGAGGACCCTGGTCATCCTGAGGGGGAGAAACGCCTCAGAATACAGCCTGAGGGAGAACTACAAGGTGTAGGGGGAGCAGAAACAGAGCAGAGTGGGGAGAAAGTTTCACGGGCTACAGGTGGACAAACAGAAGAAGACTTAATGGCGATGGTAATGTATGGACCTCCTTCAAATCAAGTTGAAATCATCTTATTGTTTGATACAGACTCTACGATTGATCTAGACTAACCATTAAAAACACCCAATCCTGACCCAGAATCACCTCAAAAATCATCATCTTCATTTGATTTCCTAAACTCCCCAACTCATGTACCACAAGAAGAAATCATGTCAACTCTGCAAATCCCCTACCCCTCCTCCTGCCCAACAGCCATCCTCTGAACCAACATCAATCCCACAAGTCCAAATTCCATCTACTGAGACATCAGGTCCGAGAACCGTAGACACTTTGAAAAGGAACCTGATGTAACTCCCATATACGACAGAAAATACCCAGACTGGGTAAATTGGTTTTCAAAGGGCAATGTACATTCCCTTCCAGCCAGTGAAAGAGATTCCCTAAGGCTCGACCATCGGGGTCGAGTATATAAAATTCTTGAGATTCCACCCGCGGAAGTTGAGGCCCCTCCAGTTTAAGGGCTGAAACAATTCCTGATGAACTTAAAAGCTAAAGATTTTCAACAACCATGTCTCAAAGAGAGATTTAAGATGGTTTTCACAAAAAAAACCGGGTATGTGCAGTTGATGTTTATTGATGGAACTCAGTGATGCATTGAGGGCTGAACAAGTAGAATATAACCAGACGATGCTGAGGAATAAGAGATCAAAATCTGAATATTGGTCAAAGTCAAAAATCAAAAGATAACATCCATCTCCATGTACAAGTGGGCCCGTCTATTCACACCTTCTTTCAACATCCAAAGAGAAGACGGGTCATCACAGCTAGTTCATTAGAGTGATCTTGACTTTATGAACCCCGGTGACATTGAAACGATACATAATAAGTTAAAGAATAAAGTGAAGGGGTGATTAAGTCATATCACTACTCTTGCAGCCCTGACCAGGTGCATAAGATGGCTTTCAGTCATAATGTGCTTAAAGGACTTCAGATGGCCATTGAGATGTTTATGGTCAAAGTTGGACTCAATGCTCCAGATCGAGAATTTTTTGGTATCGATCATCAACTGGTGTGTCGAGTATTCTTGGGAGCTCAATAAGGAGTTATATTTTTTAATAAAGATGGGCAGAAGAGGTTTATGCATTTTAAGGAGTTGTCTAGTTACTCTGATGGCACTATCTGTTTAGTAAGAGCAGAACTGAACGGGAGACTCCAGCAAGATGATGCCCAGATAGTTTCTAAACTCAAAAAGAAGCCTAAGGATATTCAGGATCTCCTCAATGCAGTAGAACTTATTAATGACAGGGTGCACGCTCGATGGGTAATTAGAAGATTTGATGTCATTCTGGGCCTACAAGAATCTGTAGAGCAAGCCTTTCATCCTCGACAATGATCAAAAAGGGGGAGATTCTTAGATTCTAAATTTCAATCATGTGGAGATTTATTTTGTAATAGTTAGTTTAATTTATTTTCATGTAATTCTATTTCTTTCAGTTGTAATTTAATTTTTGTATTTAGAAGTTGAGAGGTGTAGTTTGTAAACTCCTCAAACATGCTTTTATTAATTAAGGGAAACCCTCCTAGGGTTCCCACAACTTTGTCTTATTCGCCATTTTGAATTATACGGCCGCCGCATCTACACAAATTCTCTCTGACATTATTTCGACTTTGATTGAGTGTGAATTCTCATTGTTTATATTATTGTGATTCTTTATTATTGTGAGTGCAAAGATTATCAAAATGGACAATTTAACAGTTTCTAGTGTTCTACCTTAAGCATTTGACATGTTCTGAAGCTTTCAACATAAGTGTTGATATCTACTTTCTTGCCTGGCCACTAGAATTCTGCTTTTCGATCGTAGTTATCTTCAAGCTACCAGGACGAACAGAGAATTCGGATTTCTGGGTTTTAGCTAGAAGATCAGCACGAAGAGAACCATATTTTGGAACCGAAACGTCATTGCCATTTATGATTCATAAAAATAGATTGCATTTGCCCTTTGAGATTCTTAGTGGCAAGAATCTCTTCTATGAGCGCTTCTATCTGAGCAGCTGGGATACTTTCAATCACTACAGAATAAAATATTGTTGGAGTCAAGGCATAAAAGCACTGATTTTTAATGCAAAGGTAACCTCTGCTAACTCGGTATCATGAGTCAACATGCTTTTCTTATAGTCTTTCAGTTGCCTTGAAGCATAGGCAATGACCTTTCCTCTTTGCGTCAAGACACGCCCTAGACCTATACCAAAAGCATCCCTATACACAACAAAATCATCATTGCCTTCTGGTCAGGCTTGAATTGGTGCTTTGATCAACTTTTGCTTCGGAAATGGGAAAGCAATCTATTACTTTTCAGTTCACACGAACGGAGTATTCTTTCGTGTAAGACTTGTGAGTGGAACAACAACTCGAGAAGTCCTTAATACACCGTCTGTAGTAGTCAGCCAATCCAAGGAAGCTTTTAATATCAAAAGTGTTTCGAGGCATTTCTCATTTCTGGACAGCCTCAACTTTAGCTGGATCTAAGAATCAAAGTGTAATTTCAAGTTTAACCTTATGTCAAATAACTTATTACAATGGAGCTATTAGAAAACAGATATGATTAGAATACCCATCGCAGCCAAGATTCACATTTAGAGAATTTTGCATAGAGTCTTCTTTTTATGCAGCAACTCTAATAATTCTCTAAGATGAATAGCATGATGTGCTTCTGCCTTTGAATAAATTAGAATGTCATCAATAAAGACGATGAGAAATTTGTCAAGCATGGATCTACAAACGCTATTCATTAAATCCATGAATGCAGTTAGAGTGTTTGTCAGACAAATGGCATCAGTAGGAACTCAGTGGTCATATCTTGTTCAGAATAGAGTCTTAGTAACATCTTTTTCTCGAACTTTAAGCTGATGATATCCCGATCAAAGACATATTAGAGAAGAAACTAGCATCCTACAGCTAATCAAATAGATTAATAATGCATGGCAGATGATACTTGTTCTTGATTGTAACCTAATGCACATTCGAAAAGTTCCTTCTTGGTTTTTGACGAATAGATTTGGTGCACCCCACGTTGGTCTTATAAGCCCTTGTCTAGCAATTCTTGCAACTGCTTAGCCATCTCCTACATTTCTACAAACGTAAGTCTGTATGGTGCTTTGGATTCAGCACAACACCAGGTTAGATTGATGCCAAATTCAACTTGTCTACATTGTTGCACTTCAGAAATATCCTCCATAATACATTCAGGAATTCACAAATAATCGACACATCAGCAATAGTTTTCTTTTTAGATAT
The DNA here is from genome assembly GCA_020465985.1 of Centrapalus pauciflorus. NCBI lineage: Eukaryota > Viridiplantae > Streptophyta > Magnoliopsida > Asterales > Asteraceae > Centrapalus > Centrapalus pauciflorus. The sequence goes on from JAANYP010004184.1 coordinate 628,096, forward strand.
AGCTTCGGAGATGGCATAACACTAGATAAGACTCGTGACCTTTGACAAATATGAGCCTAGCAATTGAGATGAAACAGGGTGCACCTTTTTGCTTACCGCATCCGATTATGAGAATGCGACTGTCAGATGACTTGAATTCGATCATGTGACGGCCGCAAATGATTATGGATTTGTTGTGGACTATTCAATCCATCCCAACAATGACATCAAATTCTTTGAGAGGAATTGGGATCAGGTCGATATTGAAAACAAGATCATTAACAAGCAATATGCAATTGCGGTAGACAGAATTAGCCATGACATTGTTATTGCTAGTTATTTCTATGTCAAGAATGACTGATAGCTTTGAAGAAGATTGAGGCAGTTTCCGAGCAAATGTAACAGAAATTAATGATTTATTCGCTCCAAAATCAAAAAGGACTCTTGCAAGTGAAGAGTTAAGCATGAAAGTACCCGTGACAACGTATGGCGTTTCCTTTGCTTCCTCTACAATCATGTGGAATGCATGCGTCCTAGCCTGAGATGTTGATGTCGTGCTCTTTTGTGATGCTCCTCCTACAGATGGTTGGGGTTGTTTGTCAGACGGGTTTTGACACTGAGTTGGATAATGGCCCACCTTCCCACAATTAAAATAGGCATTGCTTCTTCTTGGACATTCATTGCTTCCATGTCTGATTTGATTGCAGACTTAACAAGTCTGATCATCATGGTTTCAGCATCTGATATGTGATTTCATACAATGTCGGCATAATCGAGGCTTAGAGTGAATGGAATAACAATATTCCTTCTGCGAAAATGAGAAGTGTCAGGTCTGGTGCTAACTAGATTTATCTGGATTGCATGTCTGGTTTGTAGTTAGAGTATGTGACGCCTGCAAAACACACTTCAGGTTTTAATGTCTAAATGAACCCGAAGTATAAATTACACAACTGGCAGTGTACTAATCGTGTGCAATATAGCTTTAAGAATCACCCAGGATTTATCGAACTCAGGGAACAGAATAAAGAAATGAGACTCCAATACTACAACCTTAACCAATATTTAGCTATTTCAGACTTTTTGATGGAATTAACAACCTAGACAAATGAAACAATTAACTAAATAACTAATTCAAACTAAGCAATACAATAATAAAGTTAATCTATTTTTTTTATTTTTCAAATTAAAATAAAAGCGAATGCCGGCAAACACTAATTAAACTAAATAACGATCGCAAACAACTAATGACAACTAAATTAAACGAACCAAACAAACTAAAGCAAAATTGACTTAAGTAATTAAAGAACGATAATATACTAAAGTTACGAAACTCTTATTTTACGAAAACGTCACCCGCTTGGAATTAGAAAACTATAATTAATTGGCGATGGATTGAATTGACTGACTAAAGACAAATTGGTTGATAACCAATTATAAATTCAATTAAGCTCGGATTTTGGTTTAATTTACCGATTATTTAATTACTTCAAGTTAAAATATTTAATCTTGATAACCACGTGATGAAAACAAAGCAAGTCGTCAAAACTCCAATATTAACCAAAAAATCTTATAATCGCAACACAATGCATAAAGATAATCGATTAACACCGAAATCCAACAAAATGACTTTATCACTTTAAAAATCAAATTTTATGATTTGTCAACCCTATTACCACAACACAATGCATAACAACCAACAAACGCATAATATTCTAGATTAACAATCAACTATCAGCTCATTATCGCAACACAATGCCTAGAAGAGATTATTGACAATTAATTTTTCATTTAAAGCATCTTTCTTTTTAAAACGCAAATTTAATTAACATTTTAATATCGCAAAACAATGCTAAAAGATTAATAAAAATCTAATTTTTAACAAGAAAATATGAAATAATCAAGAATCCAATAAATATAAACCAAAATCTATCAATCAATCCAATAATATACCAATTAATACATAGAATCCATCATCCCAAGCGGGTGAACAAGAAAACTACTCACTAATCTTTCTAAAACCAAAATTAAACTCAAATGAATAAAAACCATTATGAAATCAGAAAGTTTAAGGAACGAGTGTACCAAATCTGTAGCTATCCGTGCGAAATTAAACTCCAAAACTTGAACCGAATGCTTGTAAATCCAAGAAATTCGAAACTCTAAGCTAAACTATGATTAAGTACGTAAAAGATGAAAGAAATCTCTGAAATCGCCCTAAGTTGTGTCTGGATCGCACAAATCGATGCTGAAATCGCCTCGAATGCGTGTAAACTTGAAGAATAACAAAACCCCTCAACTAATCTATGATTAAATTACGTAAAACTACTAAAAACCGAGAGGAAGATCACCAAATGTCGTATGAAATTTGCCCAAAATCGATTCTATTTACTACTGCCGCAAGCTAGGGTTATAAAAACGAGTTCCGGTGGGCTGGGCCCCGCACGTGGGTGCGTAGCTTGCTTTGACTGAAATTGGACACGCGGGCACGTGGGATGTCTACGCGGGTGCGTGGATGTTCAACTGTACTTAGCCACGCAGGTGCGTGGAGAGTCTTACGCAGGCGTGTAGAGTCACTTTTCGCCAAATTTTGCTTTCGATCACGGGAGATGGCCGGATCATAAAATCTCGTCATTTTAGCCTTGATTTCTGTTCCCATGTTGATTTAATGGCTTCTGACCTGCGGAACACACATATTAATGAAATCAGTATGTTTTTCACGCGTTTCGGTCAGAAAACCACATAAATTGGAGATAAAATGATACCATAAACATGTATAATTTTGCACATATCAAAATACCCCACACTTGAGCTTTGCTTGTCCCCAAGCAAACTGCAACATGAATGTCTTCAACCAAGGCCTCAACTCAAAACAAACTCTCTAGAAACAATATATAGACTCTGAAGCATTAAAGATCCATAAACTATGAATTTGAAGCCAAGGCAAGAAACAATGAGACCACAAGATGCAAAAAGAATAGAATGATAATGTCAACAACTTTCTACCTAATTACACGACTCAGCACCTCACACCTTTCACTCATCACTCAAGTGTATAGGCTCGTGTGTTTTCACAAATTTTTTCTCAATGTCAGACATGTTAAAAGAATATGAGCATATGCTTGAAAGTAAATTGCACCGCCATTACTCTGTGTTTGAAAATAAAACACATAAAGGTCTTAATAGGTTGTAACGAGGCTAGGCTAAAGACATGGGAAATATATGGCCAAAGTGGGCTAAAAGACTGGGATCCAAGATCAAGCAGCACACAATAGAAGTGAGTAACCAACATGGGACCAAATAAATCACAGAGAAAATTTCCCAAGTAAACTGGCTTGATTTTTCACATCTAATAACAGCTCAGAAGGACAAAAAATCATTTCTCTTTCTATTTCCAATACCTTCTCTTCTCTTTTCTTTTTCTTTTTCTTCTTCTTTTTTTTCTTTCTCTTTTTTATAGCGCTGAATTTCCAAGCACCGTCTATATGCAATCTGTACCCAAAAAATACTCTCTTAACCACACTAGCATGCGGTACAACACTAGAAAAATCAGGAAGAACACAAAAGCATAGAATTACATATGACTCGACTGCTATCAAAACAAGGCATAATCGTCAAGGCTCGCAGAGGACTAACTAACAAATGAATGATTTCAGATAAATCCCTAAAGCTTGCTACTGAATCACGATCCTAATTCCGGTCAAACAATAGACAAAAAGATTATTTGGCTGATAATGTGCGTTGTCACCGAAATGAAAGGCTCAGGCTCAAACGGGGAAACTAAGGAAAATGATGCCGGTAAGGGTGTCATTGGGGAAAAATGGGTATCCTAAGTGTGCCTTTATATAAGTGCTAGATTCTCAAACGATGTGATCTTGGCATGCATTTGACAAACAAGTTCTACCTTAATCCAATTAACACTGACAAATTCATACCGAAGGAAATAATGAGCATTAAATATGAATGCTAGATGGGCTCAAATTCTCACGAATCGAATGTACAGGGTTGTTTGTACTTAAGTACATGCAAAGCTCAAAATCAACATTTCAAACCCCCACCCCACACTTAAATTTGACAGTGTCCTCACAGTCATAAATTTTGCAACTCAAACGGAATAGGAGAATAGAAACAAGAAAAACTCCCCTGATTACGAAGCAACCAGTAGGCAGATTTGGACGATGAAGCTGAACTTACTGCCAGCAAGCATCTCTACCACGGTCCAACCTTATTCAAAAGCAAGCACAAGGAACATCCAGTAATCAGCGATGATAAAGTGACAATAAGCGAAATAACTGTACACCAAATAATAAAGTAAACGATTAAATACAAATGATAAACTAAAACCAAAAGAAAATAAAATAAACATCCTGAACACCAATGAGATCACTATGGCTAGGAACGCCTGACATGGCGACGATAATATGTATGTGTGATAATAGAGGCTCTCAGCCTGGTGATACGGGAAGCATCCAAAAGGCGCATAGGAGGCCTAGCATCAGAGACCACATCAGAGGAAGCAAGAGTAGTCGCAGATAGGCCCACATCAGCTGGAGTAGGGGAATGATGAAGTGGTGTAGGTGGTAGTGATGAGTGAGATGACTGGTGCAGAGACGATGGTGGCTGCTGCTCCTGACCCACATGGGTATCAGTCTGTGTCGGGTCCTCAGAGGGAGCAGCAGCAGGGGTGGGAACAAGGGAGTAAGGTAGGGGCGGTAACGATGGCAATCCAGCAGCTACCAGTAGTGAATCTGTAGCCCGATATGTGTGAAGAAGGGTAGTGAGGGCGGCATAATGAGCTACTAGATCGGTAGGTAAAACTCCAAAATGTAGGGCTGGAGTAGTCGATGGAAAGTTAGTGGAGGTGGATGCACGAGAGGACTCAGGGATATCAGGGCGACGAACAACAGGGGACGAGGGTGGATCGTGTTGGGCTCTGGGCTGAGGCTGGGGTATGAAAAGGTGGTTGTGCCGAAGATCTACTATGCCCGTATTGCGGAGAGTCTACAACTGATGTTGTATCACGCCATGCTCAAGAACTCTTGTAAGGCGTCCCTCTATATCTGGAGTCAAAACGCCCAGCCGGTGAGCTAAATGTGTGATATAAGCTCCACCAGTGCTGGAAATTCTCGTACGAACACCAGAACAATGACGGAGGAAATACGCTAAGCGATTGGAAATCTGAACAGGTCGCTCCTCTCTCAAAAATAAGTGCATGCTTTCCAAATCCTTAATCGAGACACTACACGCACCTACTCCTCGCCCACATAAAGTCTGCCAAAATCCTCCAAAATAACCTATGTAGCGGGTCTCTGAATGTTGTGCCTTTGGCTGAGTTAGAGTATCTACCAGTTGCAAATTCAGCCTAAAAAGATAGGTGATCAAAATCTGGGGGGGTATCGCGAATAGCATCCTCAAACATTGGAGCAGAAGCCTCCTCGGCTGTGTATATTCCCATCACTGTGGGAAACTGTCGAAGTGAGAACTCCCTCTCAATCCCTCCTAGCCGGAATCCTTACATGCTAGTAGCATCATAATCAGTAGCTGCCCCATCAAAAACTACTGTGGCTAAAAACTTTAAGCATAGCTCGCGATAAACGGGCTCTCTAATAGCAAGAAGTCACTCAAATGCTGGAGGGTGATCCAAAACAGTAGGACCATGCTCATAATCTGGCGCAAGCGATCGACGATGCTAATTGTAGTCATATCTGCCCAGCTGATGGAAGTCATCGAAGCAAAACTCTTGTCGACCAATTTGACAAACTCCCTCATATCGTCGTCCCTCGTGAAAACTAACCACTGATCAAGATCGGGAGGGCCTGCCTCGGCTTCAGGGTCAACCTCTGCTATAGGAGAGGAAAGAGGTGATGAGATACGCTACGGCCTGTTGCCTCGCATGATTTGAGCAAAAGATAACACATTTCAAAGTTAGTTGGAATTAAAAGCGCAAGAACTATGTATCAAGCAAATATAGGTGCACAAGGAATAAAAGAATAGAAATAAAGGCTATAAACTAAGAAAAATTAGGATTATAAATTGATAATAATAAATAAGAAAAATAAAATAAAAATAAACAAAAATAATAACAAGAAATAGAAATAGAACTAAAAAAAATAAAAATAATAGTAATAATAATACTCGAGAGTACCCAAAGTAAGAAATGCATGCTAAACAAACCTATGAGTAAGAAATGAATATAGTACAACATTCACTCAGGAGCCCGAAACATGAGCATTAAAGATGAACACGATGATTACTAGCCTATCGTGAATCATATCCACACGTAAGATGAGGACTAACAATGCTAGCTAGATGACTGCTAGGTGCAAAGAATCAGACACGGAGAAACAATTCAGTCAACTAGTGTGGTAGCATAAATGAACAAACAGAACCACAAGTCTCTCTTTTGGGCTTATAAGCCAACTCAAGAATTGTAAGCCTACTAACTTCGGCTTACTTCCAATCCCAAACCATGATACTCAATTAATCAGTACCAAGATGTGCAAAATAACCAGGTAGAGTGTTGTATGCTAATAAATAAACCCAGTACTATATGTCACAGGCAAAAGCAACGAATGACCAGTAACAGTCAGATACCAACCCAAACCATAAAGGCAGAAATAACTTAACATCAAGAATGCAAGCCTTAACCCATGATGCAAGATATAACTGTGATCAGAACGTGAGAGCGTCAAGGGAGAATTTATCAAAAACAACCACTTTCATAATCCAAATCCGAAGCTAATGAGTGTTCATACATCGCGAGACAATAGCAACTAAATGCAAAGATAAACATTAAACCTGATTACCACAAATAACCATCAAACAACTCCAAGAAACATCCAACTCAACTAAATAAGCACCATTTGAAAAATTGCGGCTCGAAAGGAACTCCAAGACAACAATAAACACACAACTCGATCAAATAAGCAAGAACAACCAATTAAGAACAAAATAAAATGTCTGGTCAGACCACCAATTGATAACAACATGAGCAATGAAAAACTTTACCAAAGCAATGAGCAGCCAATAAACCCTTAAACCAACTAAAATTCATAGCAAGCAAGTATGCATAGCGGTGGTAAAACAGTAACCTTGAGAAATTACCGACTAACAACTCAACTTAAAGATCGAGATAAAAACAGAGCTGGAGCAGTAGAGAACTTTCATGACTGTGGGTGCGTGAAAACAGATAAAGAACCAAGAACACTCCCTCAAACTCATTTGAAATGTTGATTTTCTAAAGTTGTGATAGCCCCCAAATGAGAAAAATCCCTCAACTTGAATGACACTAACAAAACAGATAGAGAACTTAAAAATAAAAACCCTAACACTTGAATAACTAGAGGGGGATCATTTATTTAAAAAAAATTGTGACTGTGCGTGTGCCTGACTGTGTATGTCACGAGTCCTCCTCCCTCAAATAAGAACCCTAGAATTTGCCAAGAATCAAAAATGGAGATGGAGCATGGAAGAAGGCATACCTGGATTGGAGGAATTGAAGCAAAAATCGAGTAAAACTTGCTTAAAATCCACAGGGATTGGAGGCAGAGAGAGAATGTAGACCCTGATGCATGCGTGCGTGGAGAAGAGGGAAAGAAGCGTGCTGTGAAAATGGCGCTGAAATGGGTATATATAAATTTCAGATCTACGCCCCTGCGTAGTTTAAGTCACGCAGCTGCGTGGATGAAGGTCAGGATACGCCCCTGCGTGGGTTGTGTACGCCCTGCGTGAGAGATGGGGTATTTCATAGCTCTACGCACCTACGTGGAACTTGGCCGCTGGTGCGTGGAGGAGGGGAGTCTGGCAGGTGGAAAGGTGCTCATAAACGGGTGCGTGGGGAACTCTAGGCGGGTGCGTGTGTGTGGGATACACGCTGGTGCGTGGGTTTTTTGTACGCAAGTGTGTGGAGGTTATTAGGAAAGATGGTAGGAAGGGGTTTCACCTAGGCGGGTGCGTGGGCCATTCCAGCAGAATGGAGGCTCACCAGCAGCAAGGTCACCCAGGTGTGGGTGTTTGGTAAAGAAAATTAGCGCCAAATAGACCCCTTGGACTCAATTAAGGATTATACAATTATCACTCTAAAGTATGAAACAGCTTACTCCACACTTATGTGCTTGAAATCTCTTAACTTATTTAGATTAGAATCATCACACACGGATTTATCATGAAAAGACATTCTTCCCATTGGCAAATTAAGGCCTAAAACCAAGATCATAAAGTAACTAAACCATGGCTATTGTAGCACACCGCACCAAGGTCTTCAAGTGACGCATAACTTAGAAATGACTCTTAAAACTCAAGACATCGCATTCCATCATATGAGCTCCAAAACACACCAAAAGCATGTAACAAGAACCAAATGATGAATCAGTTGACTTTTAAAGTCAAACAGATGAAATTCTAGATATGCAATTAAGGCAACAATAGAAGCTCAAGTTTCGGCATAGAATGGGATATGAAACTATGGAAAAGCATGAATGAGATGTTAAAGACGACACACACAAACTACTAATATAGAAACCACAAAAAAGTAAACAAATTCAAAGTTGTTGACTTATAAAAAGTCAAAACTGAGAATAAAAGAGAATATCCTACCCCACACTTGACTCGAAACCTATGGACTCAATCATGAAACATGCAATGAAAATGAAATCAAAATAAGCAATGAACTATGAAAAGCATTATGAGAAGCACCCCACACTTGACTCGAAACCTATGGACTCAATCATGAAACATGCAATGAAAATGAAATCAAAAAAAGCAATGAACTATGAAAAGCATTATGAGAAGCACACCAGATAAATTAGCAAGATTCACACAAATAAACATATTAAACAAAACATGCAAATAATTGCAAAAAGAAATCACACCAATATATAAAAGCGGCTTGATTTATGATTAAGTCTCAAGCAAGACTCGCCACAGATAATTAAGCTGATAAGTTGGCCAACCGAAGATCAGCCTCACAAACATGCGACTCAGCAGAATTATGATATAGCTTCAACCGATGCCCATTTACCTTAAAGTTACGATCAACACCTACTAATTCTACTGTCCCATATGGGAATACCTCGGCAACAGTAAATGGGTCGGTCCAAATAAAGTAGAACCTGATCGCCGGCCTTAAAGTCCTTAGGCTGAATCTGCGTATCGTGCCTCTTCTTGGACTTCTCCTTGTAAATTCGGGCACTCTCATATGCCTGATGTCTCAACTCGTCAAGCTTGTTTAACTGATGTTTCCTGTGATCACATGTAGACAACAAATCAAAGTTAGACCATTTAAGTGCCCAGTAAGCCTTATGTTCTAATTCCAACGGTAGATGACAGGCTTTGCCATAAACCATCCTATAAGGGGTGCAACCTATAGGGGTCTTATAAGCAGTGCGGAATGCCCAAAGCGCATCATCTAACTTATCTGACCAACCCTTCCTATGCTCTCCTACAGTCCTCTCAATAATCCTCTTTAAGCCCCAATTTGTAACCTCAGCCTACCCATTGGTTTGCGGATGGTAAGCTGTAGCTAGCCGGTGAGTGACACCATACCGCTGAAGAATCATATCGAAATGAGCATTACAAAAATGAGTACCTCGATCACTAATGATCGCTCTTGGTGAACCGAATCGAGTGAAAAGCTTCTTAAGGAAGGAACATACAACCCTAGCATCGTTGGTGGGTAAAGCTTGTGCTTCAACCCATTTGGAAATGTAGTCGACAGCAACTAGGATGTATTTATGACCACGAGAGGGAGGAAAAGGGCCCATAAAGTTGATGCCCCAAACATCAAAGATCTCACACACTTGAAAGGTGTGCAGAGGCAACTCATTCTGATTTGAGATGTTTCCTTGATGCTGACATGCATCACATTTCTTAACCAGATCTTGGGCATCTTTGAATATCGTTGGCTAGAAGAAACCAACATCAAACACTTTCTTGGTTGTGGCATTGGCCCCGTGATGACCACCTGTAGGACCTAGGTGGTACTCACATAAGATTTGGAATGCCTCATCGCGAAACACACAATGACGAATGATCTGATCGGCACATACCTGAAATAGATACGGGTCATCCCAGAAGCAGTTCTTAACATCTCGTAAGAACTTCTTCTTTTGTTGATGAGTTAACCCTTTAACCAACACGTTACTGACCAAAATAGTTTGCATAGTCAGCAAACCATAGGCAGTCATTTGTTGCCTGTATTGCACATAAGGACTCATCAGGGAATTTCCATTTGAATTCAGACTCATTCAAAGGAGGCATGTCTGAATTTTCTAATCTGCTCAAATGATCTGCCGCCAGATTCTCAGCTCCTTTCTTATCTTTGATCTCAATATCAAAGTCCTGTAGAAGAAGAATCCATCGAATCAAACGTGGTTTTGCGTCCTGCTTCTGAAACAAGTATCCCAGGGCTGCATGATCAGTATAGACCACTGTTTTCGAGAGAACCAGGTATGATCGGAACTTCTCGAACGCATAAACCACAACAAGAAGCTCTCTCTCTGTCGTAGTGTAATTACGTTAAGGGTCTGTAAAAGTCTTACTCGCAAAGTATATGGCGTGGAATCGTTTATTCCGACATTGACCTAACACTGCCCCAATAGCAAAGTCACTCGTATCACACATCAACTCAAATGGCGACTCCCAGTCGGGTGCCACCATGATAGGGGCAGTAGTTAGCTTCTCTTTCAACGTGTTAAAGGACTGCAAACATTTATCTTCGAAGACAAATGTTGCATCCTTCTCAAGGAGCTTAGTCATAGGGTGTGCAATGAATGAGATGTCCTTAATGAATCGCTGGTAAAAACCAGCATGCCCTAGAAAGCTACGCACCGACTTAATAGACGTGGGAGGAGGCAGCTTATATATAGTCTCAACCTTAGCCCTATCTACGACAATTCCCTTATTCGAGATCTTGTGTCCTAACACTATACCCTCTCGGACCATGAAATGTCACTTCTCCCAATCAAGGACCAGATTGGTCTCCTCACATCAGGTTAGCATCTTCTTCAAGTTAGTCAGGCAGTCCGAGAAAGAGTTACCAAACACAGAAAAATCATCCATGAAGACCTTAACACACTTCTCGATCAAATCTTGGAAGATGGCTACCATACACCGCTGAAATGTCGCAGGTGCATTACACAAACCAAAAGGCACGCGCCTATATGCGAACATCCCATATGGGCATGTGAATGTAGTCTTGTCCTGATCTTGGGGGCAGATCGGGATCTGAAAGTATCCTGAGAAACCGTCCAAAAAATAATAGAACTCGTTTCCAGATAGCCGCTCAAGCATTTGATCGATGAAGGGCAAAGGGAAGTGATCCTTACGAGTTGCATCATTGAGCTTGCGGTAGTCTATGCAAACTCGCCAACCTATGACTGTCCTTATAGGAATCAACTCGTTCTTATCATTCTGAATGACAGTCATACCCCCCTTTTTAGGGACTACATGCACAAGACTCACCCACGGATAGTCAGAAATATGATATATCAATCCGGCATTAATAAGCTTCAGTACTTCTTTCTTAATAACATCGTGAATCTTCAGGTTGACTCTCTTTTGGGGCTGAATAAAAGGTTTGATGTCCTCCTCCATCAGAATCTTGCGGGTGCAATAAGCAGGGCTAATGCCTCGTATGTTGGTAATCTTCCATGCAAAGCCCGCTTATGTTCTTTCAGAACTCTCAAAAGTTGCGCCTTCTCTTTGCTAGAAAGATCCTTGGCGATAATAACAGGCAACTGAGATTGCCCCTCTAAATAGGCGTACTCAAGATGAGATGGCAACTCCTTAAGTTCAAGAGTTGGAGGGTCTTCAATGGACAACTTAGATGTGACTAACTCCTCGCGATCCATAGGTACAACCTCCTCAGTAGGCGGAGATGTATCAACGGCACACAAATCAACGGGATCGTCAAAGTGGATAACGAAATCATATTCTAAAGAAATCGGATACGAGGATAGATCATCATCATAAATACAATTGTGTATATCCGATGATGTAAACATCTCATGTCCCGACATCAATGACTTCAACAACTTCTCATCATCTTCCGGATAATGCTCTCTATCAGAGAAGTGTGAGGACTTAACAAAACAGATGGACTCGGCTGTGTCATTAGGCTTTTGCATCGCCTTGTCAACATCAAAACTGACTCGCTCATTCCCAACCCGAAGCGTAAGCTTCTTATTAAATACATCAATGATAGCACGGGATGTAGCTAGGAAAGGTCTTCCCAGAATGAGAGGTACAGTGCAGTCTTCGCTCATGTCCATGATCACAAAGTCGACTGGGAAACAAACTTATTGACTTTCACCAGCATATTCTCAGCAATACCCTGCGGGAACTTAACTAATCTATCGGCCAGCTGAATACTCATGCGTGTAGGTTTAGGATCTCTTAACCCTAACCGAGCATATAACAAAGAAGGCATGAGATTAATGCTAGCTCCCAGATTAGCAAGAGCATTAGTAACGTGGAGAGGCCCTATATGACAGGGTATCGTGAAACTACCCGGATCATCCTGCTTAATTGGAAGCTTGTTCTGGAGGATAGCTGATCATTCAGCATTAATTTTAACTGTAGCTAGATCCTCAAGCTTCCGACGGTTAGAAAGGAGGTCTTTCAGGAATTTGGCCTATTTAGGCATCTGTGTAATTGCATCAATAAATGGAATGTTGATCTGCAACTGTTTAAACAGACCCAGAAATTGTCATACTGCTTATTTTGCACATCTTTCTTCAACCGAATAGGATATGGGATACGGGGTTCGTAAGGATTTAATGTAGGGACTTTCGGAGATGGGTTTTGTGCGGTATTCAATGGTTCTGGTGGATGCACCTGGTCCGTAGTGGTCACCGGCCCTTTCTCAGCTGAGGGTGAAGAAGGAGGAGGTGTAGGTCTAGACGGTTTAGGACCTTTGGTTGTGTTTCCACTTTTTGTTACGACCATCTTTGCTTCCCCCTTGGGATTTGGAATCGTATTACTAGGGAGCTCTCCTGACTGCCTCTCTTTCAAAGTCTTAGACATCTGACCAAATTGATTCTCGAGATTCTTCATTGCAAATTATTGATTACGATTAATCACTGACTGCTCGGCCATGTTTTTTGCCATCATCTCTTCCAAACTCGTCTTTGAGAAGAAGTGTTTTGGTTCTGCCCTTGATATTGTTGTTATGGTGAGGATTCTGAAGAATTTGAACATTCTGGTTTTGGTGCAAATCCTTGGCCACGGGGTTGGAACCTCTGTCCTTGCCCCTGCTGAAATCCTTGGTTATATCCCTGATTATATCCTCCCGAACTACCTTGATTGTAACCTCCTGAATTACCCTGATTGTAACCCGAGTGAGGGTTAAACTGTGGGCGAGGGTGAGCAAACCCTGGAGGTCGAGGACGAGGGGGTTGAGAAAATCCCTGAGGTCTAAAGGTGTTTTGAGAGGAGTAATTCAGATTATTGTTGGGTCTTGGAAAACCTTCGGCGTGTACTCATAATCTCCAGAAGAAAGGTAGACTTCCTCCTGTTGGTACTCAGTAGCATATGCATCCTGACATTCATAACCAAAATGAGCTCCACCACAATGTTCACACCCTTGCTGTAAGGCATGCACAGGGTTGATGATGAAGCTTGCGACTGGCCATTTGATTGCTTAGTTAGAATGGCTATCTGAGCAGTGAGATTAGCAATGGCTTCAGCTTGCTTTGGATCATTTGCTCCTCAACCAAAGTATTCACTCGGTGTCTAAGTTTGACTTAAGACTAGATCATCGATTATGTCAAAAGCCTCTTCAGGAGACCTCTTATACACCAGCCCGTTACAAGCTGAGTGGATCAGTGAGTGATACATGGGGTGAACATTCTCATAGAAAACCTTGACACGGTGATTAAGTGTTATGTTATGATTTGGGCATTTCATGATGGACTCTTTATATCTCTCCCATGCATCATATAGAGACTCGTCAGGTTTCTGCTTAAATCAGAGAATGTCACTCATAAGCTTAGTAGTCCGAGACGGTGGGTAGAATTTGAGTAGAAATTTGGATTCCATTTCGTCCCAAGTACGACGAGTTCGAGAGAAGGGACTCATACCACATCATGGCACGTCCGGAAAGAGAGTAAGGGAAAAGCATCAGTCGAATTACTTCCCTCGGAACGTGATTAGCTTTATACCCACCGCATGCTTTCTAGAATTTCTTCAGGTGGGAATACGGGTCCTCAGAAGATAGACCACAGAATTGCGCGTTACTCTGAACTAAAGCGATCAGACTCGACTTTAGCTCAAAATTAACGGCATCAAATCCAGGAATAACTATCTCACCTTCCGAGTCATCGGTGACCGGTTGGTTAAGTTCATACATTGTCCTCCGGTCTCCCATTGTGAAATATGAAGACTCAGAAGAAGACGAAGAATCAAAAGATGAAGACAGCGAAGAAGGTGAAGGACTAGAAATCGGAGGAAAATGAACACAAATGTCTACGTGACCTTCCTCCACCGGATGAGGAACAGTATGGTCAGTATAATCAGATAAACTAGACAGTCCCTCAACTAAAGGGTGCAATTGTTCACGACGACGATTACGGAATGCTCGCTCAGGTTCGGAGTATGGGCTGATGATATTAGGATTACGACGACTCATACACCGAACACCCTTTAAAGAAAAACGAAAACAGATAGATAATTTAACTTTTTAAGGGGATTTCCCCTAAAAAGGATCAACTAAACTACCGGGGTGTTTTTTTTATAAAGCTCACACCGTTCCCCGGCAACGGCGCCAAAAACTTGACGCGTGCAAATCACACCTCAAGTTTTAATGTCTAAATGAACCCAAAGTATAAATTACACAACTGGCAGTGTACCAATCGTGTGCAATATAGCTTTAAAAATCACCCAGGATTTATCGAACTCGGGGAACAGAATAAAGAAATGAGACTCCAATACTACAACCTTAACCAATATTTAGCTATTTCAGACTTTTTGATGGAATTAACAACCTAGACAAATGAAACAATTATCAAATAACTATTTCAAACTAAGCAATACAAGAATAAAGTTAATCTAATTTTTTTGGATTTTTCAAATTAAAATAAAAGCAAATACCGGCAAACACTAATTAAACTAAATAACGATCACAAACAACTAATGACAACTAAATTAAATGAAACAAACAAACTAAAGCATAATTGACTTAAGTAATAAGAGAACGATAATATATTAAAGTTACGAAACTCTTATATTACGAAAGCGTCACCCGCTTGGAATTAGAAACTATAATTAATTGGCGCTGGATTGAATTGACTGACTAAAGACAAATTTGTTGATAACCAATTATAAATTCAATTAAGCTCGGATTTTGGTTTAATTTACCGATTATTTAATTACTTCAAGTTAAAATATTTAATCTTGATAACCACGTGATGAAAACAAAGCAACTCGTCAAAACTCCAATATTAACCAATAAATCTTATAATCGCAACACGATGCCTAAAGATAATCGATTAACACCGAAATCCAACATATTGACTTTGTCACTTTAAAAATCAAACTTTATGATTTGTCAACCCTATTATCGCAACACAATGCATAAGAACCAACAAACGCATAAAATTCTACATTAACAATCAACTATCAGATCATTATCGCAACACAATGCCTAGAAGAGATTATTGACTATTAAATTTTCATTTAAAGCGTCTTTCTTTTTAAACGCATATTTAATTAACACTTTCTTATCACAAAACAAATGCTAAAAGATTAATAAAAATCTGATTTTTAACAAGAAAATATGAAATAATTAAGAATCCAACAAATATAAACAAAAATCTATCAATCAATCCAATTATATACCAATTAATACATAGAATCCATCATCCCAAGCGGGTGAACAAGAAAACTACTCACTAATCATTCTAAAACCCAAAATTAAACTCAAATGAATAAAAACCATTATGAAATTAGAAAGTTTAAGGAATGAGTGTACCAAATCTGTAGCTATCCGGGCGAAATTAAATTCCAAAACTTGAACTGAATGCTTGTAAATCCAAGAAATTCGAAACTCTAAGCTAAACTATGATTAAATACGTAAAAGATGAAAAAAAAACTCTGAAATCGCCCTAAGTCGTGTCTAAATCGCACAAATCGACGTCGAAATCGCCTCGAATGCTTGTAAACTTGAAGAATAACGAAACCCCTCAACTAATCTATGATTAAATTACGTAAAACTACTGAAAACCGAGAGGAAGATCACCAAATGTCGTATGAAATTCGCCCATAATCGATTCTGATTGCTACTGCCGCAAGCTAGGGTTATAAAAACGAATTCTGATGGGTTGGGCCCCGCACACGGGTGCGTAGCTTACTTTGACTGAAATTGGACAAGCGGGCGCGTGGGATGTTCTACACGGGTGCATGGATGCTCAACTGGACTTAGCCACGCAGGTGCATGGAGAGTCTTACGCGGGCGTGTAGAGTCACATTTTTGCCAAATTTTGCTTTCGATCACGGGAGATGGCTGGATCATAAAATCTCCTCATTTTAGCCTTGATTTCTGTTCCCATGTTGATTTAATGGCTTCTGACCTGCGGAACACACATATTAATGATCAGTATCTTTTTCACGCGTTTTTGTCAGAAAACCACATAAATTGGAGATAAAATGATACCAAAAATATGTATAATTTTGCACATATTAGTATGCCAAGTACAATTTATCATACACGTTGCTTCTACCATTCTGAGATAAGATTTAAACTTCATGCCGTTCATTTGCAATTTATAAATCGGATTCAACCCTTGCCGAAAGCGATCATCTTTCAATCCTCAGTTTCCACCTAATACGATGAGTATTAACATAACATTAAAACTCATGCTCGTACACATCCATATTCTTTGTTCCTTTCTTAAGTTGCATCAGTTGTGCTTCCATCTTATCTTGCTGGTCAATGGGACAGCACTTTGCGTTGAACATTTCCAAAATTTTCGCCAAATCTATAATTTTGATTATTGTTTCCACATAGATGCTCTTTTGTGTCTTCCACCATGCTCGTGCAACACCAATAAATAGAGTTGTTGCAAACCTAACCTTCTTGCTTTCTATGCAATCTGAGATACTGAAGATTTCTTCAGTATAACTTATCCAGTCCAAAGCCTGGATCGGATCAACTGTACCTTCAAAAGTGATGGCACCGCTAGCTTTGAAATCTTTGAATTTGCAGTCATTTGGTTGTTCAGCTTGTGGAGTTTCACGTGCAATATCAGAGTCAGAGTCATTTAGCTGTTCAATTTGCTTGTCTTTTCTATTGTTTCTCTTAGCATCTTTCTCATCACAGGCTTGGAATTGTTTTTGAATTAGCTTAGTTTGTTACCGTTGTTTTGGGCTAATATTTTCCTTTGTTGTTCATTATTTGGTGTTAGCATTTGCGTGTTTTGTTCATTATTTTGAGCTAACAAGTGTTGCATCATCTCTAGCATCTTTGTGAGGTAAGTTCAGCAGCAAGTCCTTCATGTCCTGACATTTTTCTGAAAATACAATCATATAACATTTAGTTCACAGCCTAGCATTTATGTACCTTTTTTGCCCCGGCCTAATAGTATGTGAATTATATCTCTATTCAAGTCGTCGTAACATGATTGATATTGCATTATTGCTTAAGTTTGAGATCATGTATTACACATAATACATTGATTCACACGAACTATTGCTTTGATACCTAATTGTAAGACCCTACTTTCACAAGAGTCTTATTAACTAGGTTCTAGTGCAACAAAGATGGATTAATTAAACAACTTATAAGTTATTACAAATAGAATTTGAAATTAAGTTAACAAGGGTACAACCAGAGACCAGAGTCTTGGGAAAAAACACATCAAGACCAACCCGAGACTTAGAGTCTCATGGTCTTAATCCCCATGCAACGTTGCTTCTTCATTTTTGTTAATTAACCTAATTAAACTTCAGAAATCAACTTATAAATGCTTTATTATACATTCACAACATATTTTTAGCATCAATTTGAGATGCACTTGAAAACTTTTTGCGACTTTGGTACCTGTTCTACATCCAGGGTCATAACCCATACACACAACACACGGTGACTTGTTTTTCATGAATTAAACTCTAATTATGTCAAAGTTGTTGCAGAATCTTGATTGTTATTGTTATTTAATCACTTTGCAACATTTTAATTGAAGATTCTTTGGTTATTTAGCTTGAAATCTTAGAGAGAGAGAGAGAGAGAGAGAGAGAGAGAGAGAGAGAGAGAGAGAGAGAGAATAAAGTGCATGTTTAAGGTGTATTTGAGAGTCATAGAAGATGAATTTGAATAAATCCTTAGTTGCATAATACGTGTATTAGTAATAGAACTTTGGCTAAATTACACATTGCACCTTTTAACTTTAACTTTAATTAATTAACATATTTAACCCTTAAATATAATTTTTATTAATATAACTTCAAATTACATTGCTATAATTAAATAAAAGTTACATTAAGGAATTAAATAATGTTAATCTATCTGTAACATCCTCAAAATTTAAAGTAATATTTAAACTTCCAATTATGTACTTAACTAACAAATTAATTGATTTATTAATATTAACACAAAAATAGCAACTGATTCTATAATTAACTGATAATATATTTTAGAGATGAGGTCCACAAGATCTTCAAAAAAATAAGCTAGACGTGTATACAGTCGCGCTAGCCTAACTCGTACCTTGTACATCAAAACTATTGTGTAATGTCTTTATAAATTAAGATAATATTAAATTAATTAATTGCCAAATGAATAATATTTCATTGTTTTATTATGAAAACTATTAGCCACATGCTTCATCAATTTGTTCGATGTGTTATTATGATTAGTATGGAAATTTTTAGCCACATGCTCTAACAACATGTATTATATGCTACAAACCTTGTAAATTACAATCCATACAAACACGTACAAGATACTAAGCATTATGTACAAGGAGCCTGCACTTATATATAAGGGTTAGTGAGTTAAAGTGTAAGGAATATAAGTCTTGTGGCTGAAAGTATGATGAATGAAGCTTGGAGGGAGGCTTATTGTAAAATTTTGACCAATTAGGGGTCATAAAGACTCCCCAATCGTGGCCTCGCTCTTCAACACCTTCAATTGCAAAATTCTGCACATATCTGAGAGGAGAGAACAATAACTAGTGCAGAGAATTTTGCTAAGTATTGGCAAGAGAATTCAAGAGTTAATGAGCAACCAAGCCTAAGAACACAAGGTAGCATCTTCTTCATGTTTTTAAAGGTGTGTGTGTGTCTCCCGTGTTCATCTTCTTCCTTTGTAAACAAGTTAATTGTGTGAATTCTAAACTTAAAAATACAAGAAACTAAGGAAACCCAAGAAACTTGATTTTTATTTTTATTTAGGTTAATTCAAGGAATTAGATGATGATTTGGTTGAATTTTGTCATGTGAATGTTAAAGAGTGTTTATATATGTTTATATTGACAACCATATGCATAAATTAAGTGTTTGAGGAAGTGAGAAGTGAGTTTGGAGTGCTGGATAGACGAGCAGGGAACCAAAACAAAAAGAATAGGTGCAGGTTTGGAGGTGACTCGGCGAGTCCCTCCTATGACTCGTCGAGTCAATACCCTCTGGAGACGAAAATTAATTCCAGACTACTTTAACTCATCAAGTCGCTTGCCTGATTCGTCGAGTCGCACCCCTGTACACCTGAAACACATGTTTTAAGCCTTGTAATGATAGTATAACCTTATGTAATCATCATATACTTATATAACACATAAATTAACATCAAAGACTACCTAAAAGTCTATAAGAACAACTGAAAAGTGCAATTCAGGAAACACTTAAACACTTCAATTGGCTTCCAAACCTTATGATATTACATAATAAACTTATAAATACTTTGAATATCAATGTTTGATAGATTTGGACGTAAAAGGAGTATCGGTTCCCGAATTTGGAAGCTAAGGGTGAAAATCAAGCTTTAAGAGGCTTTTGGTGGCTATTGCTACTTAAAGGCTATATATTGCATATTGTTGTGAGTTCTAGTATTGATGTGTGTGGTGCATACATATTTACATGTATATTTTCATTATGACATTGTCCATACATCTTATGGCATCATGTGATGCATTTCATCATCTTGCACTTAGTTGCAACATCTTGGACAAATGACCATGGTGCGTTGATCTTGATTGTCATCATTTATACATGTTGAACTTCATGAAATACTTGATTACTCAATTGACACTATCATGTTCCTATTTGATTAAAACCTATTGTTGAGTCATGCTTATTCATTTGGCCTCACTGGACGTCCAGCTTATATATTATATTTAAATGCTTTACTGTGTGTTTGTGCGTAAAGAAACTCCAACTTCCGGAAGCTTACGGAGTAGGTGACCAAACTTCGGGTGCTGGTTGGTTTGTTGTCAGGTCACGGTTCTAACCCCGACTTGGCAATGCACAGGTTCTTGAGTCTCCCTCCCGACCTGTTTGAAAATGGGTTTATACCCTACGTATATACGTATATATATATATATATAGTTTTATTCCCACATTTGAGCTGGTTCCAGGGTCTCCTCTTGGACAATTGGTATCTCTTAATTTGGCAGATCTTACTCTGATGAATGGTTATTATAAATTGTTATATGCATTGCATACCATATCAATCTAGTAACTCACTAAGAAAATCATATTTGCTTACCCCTCATTTCACACACATTTCAGGTACTATTAACACGTGAAATGAAGTTACTAAACCGAGCTTTATTGTTCATAGGTTCGAATCCCTTGAAGTGGAACTCGTTGTTTCAACGATCATGAAGACAATTTGGGTAATGGGTAGTTAACTTACCTTGATAAATATTTTATTACTAATGTTAGAATTAATTACAAAAAATACTTGAAATGATTATTCAAATGGCATGTTGTTATTAGAATTTTATAATGGTGTCACTTAAATCTATTTCTATAATGGGAAAATTTTAAATTTGCCATAATAATATAATTATAATTAATGATCTTTGGACACTATTAGTATTCAACTTTGATATTTATTATTTACTATTATTAATGTTGTATGGGTGTTTCACTAGCTAAGGGATATTACATCATTGTTTAAGGATGAGTAAATTTTATTTTTTGTTTCATTATGAGGAGATCTATTATATTCTTCATGCAAATTAGATTACTTTCAATCATTCTAATTCACTTATTCTGATTCATTCCATTTGATCAAATCTCAATTCTTTGATTCTTCATTCTTTACTGGATTCATTTATATTTGAATGACATCATTTATTCATCCATTCATATCATTCTCTTCATTCTTTAAATTTCATCTCTATTTGAATCCCGAATCTCATCAAATAAGAATCTCTCATCTAGTTCTGATTCATTCATTCATCTTCATACCTTTTTTGATTCATTTCGTTGAGTTCAATATGTGAACTTTCAAGCAGAGTTTCTAAGTATTTTACGTTATCTGCTATTTCCAGAACTCAAGTGTTCATCATGTTTGATGTTATCTGCTGACTTGATGCACTATGAGCAAACTTAGAGATATATATTGTAACACCATGACTCTAAGTAATAATAATAAGTTTAAATTACATAATTTTTAACAAAAATTGGACATGACCTATTCATATCATCATTAAAATCCAATCCTGTAATTCCCAAAATACATAAATAATCATGACAAGTTTTTCAAACCACCTATTTGCATAGTACATCACCCAAATTGATTGAACAACCGTTAGTGTAGGATTACAATAACCACCAACAAATGTTATCTTTAGCATGACTAAATGTCAGGGGAAAACTACCAATAACCCAAAACAAATCATAATATAAGATACCTAAAAGATCCTTCTTATCTTAAAACTTGAATGACTCCCTACTTCAATTCTTACTTGAACTAACGACTTCTTTCCCTTTGTCTTGATTTCATGAAAAGATTGAACATATAAACGGTTAAGAATAAAAGCTAAGTGCAAGACTAGGTTAGTGCGGTACCACAATCAGATCAGGGATGTAAGGTCTGGACTCTATGAATCTATCTCGACGCGACACCGTCCAACGAGTGCGGAATCCTCGTTAGCGGCTTGACTGTAAGATCACACACACGGAAACACGGAGAATACCGCAGTGATAGACGAACGACCACGAACGCCCCGACATGATGATTCTCTCCGAAACAACTCTCTGGAAACTTGCAAGTTCGAGATCGCCTTTGCTAATCGCTCTACTAAACGTCTGCAAAAGTCTAATAATTAATCGAATTAACCCTTAATTATACTGACAGATTCGAGTTTGTCTAGGACAAATTCGAATCAGGCCCAAGGCCCATTCGAATTTGTCCTCATTGACAAGTTCGAATTTACCTATAAATTCGAACTTCACATATTAAACTTATATTTGAACTTATGTTTTAACTTATGTGTGAATTTATCTTTGAACTTTATGTTTGAACTTCTTGTAATACATTACATCAAGTTCAAACATACAAACAACCAATATCAAACACACATAATCACATATATCAAACACTAGTCAATATTCAATACCAAGTTACTTAATTTACACAAAATGCTATCAAAACTTAGACTGCTATCATCACACAAGATGTACTAACAGACTCCCCCTTGACGATAGCTTCTAACTATTTACATTTTGACTAAGTACTTGGACCATATAGACTACTTCCTGCATATAGGCCTATATCTACACATATTCTTACTATCTTCTGGAACTTCCTGGCTTCAGATCTCCATCCTTCGTGGAAGAAGATAGGCTGATCATGTAGCTTCTTCAGGTCGTCCATTGATAGATTTATTAAGTGCAGTGGATCATACACTTTCAAAATAACTTTGTCTTGTGCATCTTCCATTACAGCTTTAGCAGTTTCATTATCGATATACCACCATTTTGTGTTACTTAAAACATTTTGTGGCATCAATTTCATTGGCACCTTCTTCAAACATCTTACAGGTTTGTATACCATTCTGGCCCATGGTCTACCTTTATATGGATCAATTCTAGTCTCATTTTCCACTCTCTTCCTGGTCCTCGGCTTTAGTCTCTCAAATTTACCTAACCGACCCTCTTTTCTGATAATCTTTGCAATCACTTCAGCATACCAGTCGTCACCAATATTGATCAACTCATTCCAATCTAACTCCTTCACTTCAACCTAGGGCAGTGTGTTGAATACTTTAAGTGTTCGCCTCAAGTATTGAAGTCCATCTCTCCTTTTCAATATGAATAGCTGCAATTCTCTATCAAAGAACCAACTTATAATTCCACCTGAGAGATTTTCGGATCCCGGAATTCTCATTCTTCTCTTCATCTTCGGCTCTGTCTTCTTTTCTTCTTTCCTGAACCATAAATTCATCAATTCAGCCCTAGATGGCTCTTTCTCAGCTTCTTCAAGTTCAGCATCTTCTACCGAGGCTAGTTTGATCCCATCAATATCAATCACATTGTGATTGTATTGGACATATAACTCCGTGATAGGCTGTGAGTTTATAATCACTTCATTGACATTGTCGTCTTCATACTCTATCACTTCGTCATCAGATCTCCAATCAACTATTTCCTCCGGAACGAATTCTCCTTCCTCCAACTCCTCTATCTCATCCTCAAAATCAAACTCCATCACTTCTTCCTCAATATCCCTCAGAGCGTCTATCATTTCGCTCTCAAAAGTCTTTGAGGGACTAGCTTCACCTCCTTCAGCTCATTCAGCTCCAGTCTGACTCGGCTCCCCTTGAACTTCGGCGTGTTGAGCAGTAGAAAAATCTACTGGATCACTGTCTTTTGGTGCATCGGGATCATTGCCTTCGTCATCTTCCCTTCTCAACTCCTCAGTATCCCTGCAACTAGTCTCCCCCTGAGCCTTTAGGTTTTTCATTAATTGCTCAATGAGGGACCTCATAGTTCGGATCTCTGCAGCCTGATCGGCGATGAATGTCTTCAATTCAAGATTTTCTTTATTAATATTTGCATTATGTGCTTGAAGTTCGCCGATGGCTTTAGTAAGTTGAAATATTTGGACTTGCTGGAAATCTACCTTGCTTCTGAGCTCAGAAAACCTTTGATTGTCAGTGAAGGTGGATGAGGTGGATGGAATGGATGTGATAGGTGACGGGATGATCGGTGGTGGAATTGATGATTGAATGGGTGGTGATGGAATAGCTGATTGAGCGGATGGCATTTCAGGCTCAGAAGCAGAAGCAGACGAAGCTCCCTGCATGAACCTATGCCTTTTGGCCCTATGCCTAGGCACCAACGGAGCTGTATCTTCAATCTCGAAATCAGAGTCATCCGAATCCGAATCCCTAGATGCTCTTTTCTGTTCTGCCTCTTGGTCATTAACCACTATTCTGGATCCATATCTGCCTATTCGGACAGCCAGATCTTCCGTCTCTTCTCTTGGTGCCTCAACCTCAAGCTCCTTAACTTCCTCTGAAGATGACTTAGAGGTGGTCACTGCCTGTCCCTCTACCTCTGGCTGATAATCATCTATATCTCTCATAAGATCATCCATACTAGCTGGAGGCTCCAAAATATCACCAACAAGCTCAGTAGTAATCTCTTCTTGAGCATGAGAGCCTTGAGCCCAAATCTCTTCCAAAGTCTCCACTCGTGGATCAATTACGGGGGCTACAACTGAAGGACCCGCAGCGTCCGTTGAAGGACCTGCTTCCATTGACTCCTACACTCTGCTCGATGAAGGCCTTGAAGCCTGGGTCTGTCTAATTTGAGCTCTCTGCCTCCTTCTTGGCTGTTGTTGAGGCCTCTGTTGTTGCTGTTGCGGCTGCTGCTGTACTTGAACTTCACCAGCCCAGTTCGCACCTTCTGGGGCTTCAAAATCAGGATTCACCACAGCACCAAAAAGTGGTGCATCTAGTGGTCTAACCAATTCACCCCTACGGGCATTGTGAGCTTGACAATCTGCAAAAATCCGCTTGTCGATCACGACGACACTCTGAATTTCTGAGAGTTGTGGCAGGTTTGGCAAAAAATGTCTGATCAGCATCGTAACGAACCTAGGGTACATCAAAAACCTTTCTCTTACTGGAGCTGTTATTTGGTTAACAAACTCCGCAAAGAACATTTCGGAGTAACTAAACCTCTGGTTGTAAACCAATGCTATCATCGCCGATTGCATCTTCGACACGATGTAGTCAAAACCGGCTTTCTTTGGAGCGAAGCACACCATGAAGACATGTGCCAGATACCTCCATTGCCCAAT
This sequence comes from Centrapalus pauciflorus, assembly GCA_020465985.1. Taxonomy (NCBI): domain Eukaryota; kingdom Viridiplantae; phylum Streptophyta; class Magnoliopsida; order Asterales; family Asteraceae; genus Centrapalus; species Centrapalus pauciflorus. Next base: position 653,321 of record JAANYP010004184.1, read on the forward strand.
TAAACCACTTTTCATGTACGATGCCTTAGCCACATCAAGGCCATACCCCATCCTTAAGAATGCTGCTTGCCTTACTTCCAACGGGAAGTCAATTGGCCCAGCTTCCTGCTCAGCTGATCCCAGCTGCAGAACCCTGCGCAACATATCGGTGGAGAATACGAGAGGCTGTCCGGCGATCCTTGTCCGCAATACTGTCAGAGTTACTGTGCAGTCGACCTGCAGATGATCCCAAAATTGCCTAACGTAAGGCAGCACGATCTGTACATGTCACACCCTGCTACCCCGGTTGGCAGCGAGGTGTGACGAGTGCGGAAGCGTAACCATAATCATAATGAACGACCACTATATGGACGTTTTTAAAATACATCATTGAAACTTGAAAATATAGCAATGTTTTACATAGACTGATATGAGTAAAGGAGTTCGCAAAATACAGAGATTTAATTACATAATTAAAATATCCAAAATAATGCAGCTAAATCTTCGTTAATTTGAATATGCATGCGACTCCATGGATGCGGAAGCTTGAAAGTAAAATACGTCCGAGGCATACTTGCCTTAATTACCTGAATATACACGCTAAAATACGTCAACATAAATTGTTGGTGAGCTCATAGGTTTACGCGAAAAGACCAGTTGTATGGACATTATCAGATGAGTTGAATTTATAAAATCATAAATTCCATGTATGTATTACATAAACCATCATGCAACCGAAGCTTAATTAGAATGAGTTTGCCCTGTGCAGTATTCCCATACGTAATACCGTGTGTTGAATATATATGCACTCGCTGTTAGCCGACCCGAGCTAACCCGAATGGGGGACATGACTCCCAATAGATCTATCCACAATATATTCACGCTTACAAATAAATGCAATTAACGGTTCATGATATAAGGGCTGATGGAACCACATGTAATACATATAAGAAATATACAGTTTTGATGTCCATATGAAAACAGTGCATGTATTTCCACCCCAATAGATAGTGAAAATAGGGGCTATGAAGACTCACCGGAATTGCGATGGCAAAATATGCGCAAAAATCCAAATGTGCGTTGTTTGATGGGTGATGAAACCGGAGGTGTTTAACCGAGTCCTAAATGATAATAAGGACTTAATATCACTAATATATGATAATAGGTATATTTATAGATTTTTATGTCTTAAATCACCCAACATTACAAGTTTATATATAAGATTTGCTTAAAACGTCAAGTTTATATATGTATATAATTTTCCAGCTTTTTCGGAGGTTTTTCGGCCTACTTTGAGGCTGTTTTTGACCAAGCTCCAAAATGTTTTAGACTTTGGTTTTCTAGGACATTAAACTACTATATACAAAGGATTTTTAGAATCAAGAACGGCCATTTTTCGAGTTGGTTAGGTTGGTGAAAGAGTTCGTTAAAAACGCTATGTTGGTCATTTTTTAGCTGTCAAACTTTCGGTTTCCCAAATAATTTCTGGAGGTCTTAAACTTCAAAATAAATTATAAAAATTACAGATCTATAGTTAAGACATAGATCTAACTTTTGAGACAAGAATCAACTCATTTCGTTGAGTTATGAATTTGTTATGATTTTCAAAGTCGATATAGATTTTCTGCCGAAAATCCGTAGTTTATAAACTTAAAGCATCTTATGATTCTTGTTGTTTATTCAAAGACTACTTGTATAAAAGTTATAAAAGTTATATAACACATATATAACACATGTTTTCATAATATTAACATGTTTATAATGTGTTCATATATTCATATGCACATTTAAAGAAACAACTTAAAAATAAAAACTAGAAACTTATAAACTTGAGTTTTTATGTATCTTGTTGTTGTTGGTGATTATATATATTATGCAAGACTTATATAAACATAAATGTATGATGAAATAAGTTAGTATTTACTTACTTTGAAGTATTTAGAATATTATTTTGAGTAGAAGTTGAAACCCTTGCAAGATATGCACTAAAAACACTTGAAGAACACCAAGAACACTTGAAGAACACTTGAATGAAGAAGTTTGTGATGTGTGAGTGTATAAATCCGGTTTTGAGAGGATAAAAGGAGAGGTTTTTGTTGTTTGAAGTGTGGAAAAGAAGTGAGAAATGAGTTCTTATTTATAGGCAAAGTGTTTGGTCTTTCAAATGATGAAAGGCATGGATGAAAAGGTAGAGTGCACTTTTAAACAAAATGATTGTGTTTAAAGTAATATTAAAAAAATAAAAGTCAACTTCTAATATCCACATGCCTATATGGCTGGCCATACATGTATTATACATGTATTTTCATTTTTGTTTTTTTGTATAAAAGTATTTAGAAATGTATTCTTGTATTTCCCTTTTCTTGTTATTTCATAAATACTTTTAGATGCATTGTTTTAATGAATTGTTTTAGTCTTGCATAATTAATGTTAAGTAATTGTATTAGTGTTTGATTAGTGTCACTAATCATAATTTAATTATGTACTTAGTTGAATTAATCCCTCATATCGTAAATTGATCGGATTAATTGATTTCCCGATTCATCACACCGATGAATTTGATTCTAATTGAGTTGAATTTTCTAATAACCCTTGTTAATCACTTGATTAATTTCTAATGACCACTGATTAGGGTATAATTGGCTATTAAATACAGATTAGGTCATTGTTGCTAACCTGGTTTAGTGCCGGTGTTACAGTCTCCCCCTGTTAAGGGAATTTCATCCCGAAATTTTATCTTGTTTCCTCAAGGGTATTGTTACTTAAGAGTAGATGAGAGTATCTTTGCTTTTACTGGCCTTTGCACGCCCTAAATAATTCTGGTTCATGCCTAGAATTCCATCTGACCTTGAGGATGGGTATACAACTGTGCTTCCATCCTTTGACCTTACGGTCCATGATTTCAACCGGCTCTTTGATGAAGCAAAGTTTATCATTTAGTTAGATCTCTCCCAAGGGGTAACAAGTGTCTCCTCTAACAACCACTTCTTCTTATTCGATACATGGAAGGTATTGTGCATGCTGCTAAGCTCTGGTGGTAACTTTAAACGATAAGCAACGAGTCCAATCCCCTTTAAGACTTTGTATTGCCAATGTATCAAGGGTTTAATTAACCTTGTTTTCCAAATCGTAACACGCCCTTCCATGGCAAGACTTTCATCAGTACTTGTTCTCCTAATTAGAACTCAAGGGATTTTCTATTTTCATCTGCATAACTTTCTTACCATCGCAGGCAACTTTTAGTCAGTTCCGTATCTGTACTATCCTTTTGGTAGTTTCGTGAATGGTCTTAGGGCCAGTGATTTGGCTATTTCCTACTCCTACCCGACAAATCGGCGATCGACACTTTCGCCCGTAGAGGGCCTCAAATGGAGCAGCTTTAATACTCGAGTGATAGCTATTGTAGTTAATAATTCCACTAAGGCAATTGAGTATCCATTACACAGGCTCTTAATGTGTGTTCTAGGGTTTGGATCGTTCTATTATTCTGACCATTGGTCTGAGGGTGATAAGTGGTACTCATGTCCAAGTTTGTATCCAAAGCTTGTAGTAATAATTGCCAAAAGCCTATATGTAAATCTGCTATTCGTATCCAAAATGATTTAAATAGGCACTCCGTGTCCGGAGATGACTTCCTTGAGGTACGTTTGGACTAGCTTATTCATTCTATTGTTCTTCTTTATTGGTAGGAATGTGCGGATTTTGTTAGGCGGTCGACTAATACTCAAATGGTTTCTTATGTTTGTCTTAACTTCGGAGCATGTTAGGAATTTGTTGACATATGTGGCAATGTCATCCTTCATGTTAGGCCACCCGTACAGCTCCTTAAGGTCATGATACATTTTATCGGATCCGGGGTGAACGACATATCTTAATTTGTGTCCTTCATCCATAGTCAGCTTTCTTATTCCACCAAACAGAGTAATCAGATTCTATTCACGAAATATCGATTTTTACTAGCCCTTATCCTAAACTATTTATCCATTTGTACTCTTAACGACTTAGCTCATTAGTTTTCCTCAGGTGATAACGAATTTTCACGGTTACAATTACTTATTAGTTCCATCCAACGGTACTATTTCGTATTCGACTCTTTCTGGTTCGAGATGTGTTGGAGGCTCTTATGGTCTGTGAATACAATACACTTCATACCGTACAACTAATGTCTCCAAGGATAAAGACTACTGCTTCAAGATCCAGATCATGCGTTGTGTAAATCACCTAGTGAACCTTAAGTTTTCATAAAGCATAAGCTATGACCCTATCTTTCTATATCAACACATTGTGTGAAGTGTCATAGTAATCTATAAATTTCTCGTTCCTCTTAGGTATGGACAAAATAGGCGCGCTGCACAGTTTGTGCTTTAATAACTGAAATGATATCTCCTGATCCTTGCTCCAATCATACTTAATGTCCTTTCGGGTCAGTTTTGTTAGAGCTCTGGTGAACTTAGAGAAATTTCTGATAATTGCTTATAATAAGTGGCAAGTCTTAAGGACCGTCGTATCTTTATGGGGGTTCTAAGAGTTAACCAATTTCGGATAGTCTCGATCTTGGCGGGGTCAACTTGGATTCCTTTACTATTGATCACGTGACTGAGAAATCTTACCTATCTTAGTCAAAAGTCAAACTTAGAAAGCTTGGCATATAGTTGTTCTTTCTTCAACAACTCTAGAATCAGTCTTAAATGTTTGCTCGTGCTCCTCCTTGTTTCGTGAGTAGATTAAGAAGTCATTCAAGAATATAATCACGAATTTGTCTAGATAAGGTTTGCACACCTAATGAGGTCCATGAGTATCGTTGGGGCACTGGTTAATCCCAACGGCATTAATAGGAATTTATGATGACCGAAACGGAATCTGAATGCTGTCTTTGAAATATCTTTCTTGCGAACTCTAACCTGATGATAACCAGACCTTAGGTCGATCTTCTAACAGAAGCTTAATTCTTGGAGTTTGGTCAAATAAGTCATTGATCCTTGTGAGCGGGTGTCGGTTCTTTTAGTTTATCTAGCTCTTAGTAATTGATGCACATTCTGAAGGTTACATTCTTCTTCTTTATGAACAAAACTGGAGCTCCTCTAGAGCGAGGAACTCGGTTTGATAAACCTTTTATCTAAGAGCTACTACAGTTGGTTGGACGATTCGCAGCTGATACTAGGCCTATTTTTGAATTTGACTTGCCTCGATGTTGGGAGTTCAGGTAAGTGTTCTGGAAAAACTTTGGGGTAACCATAAATAATAAGAATATTTTCGAGCCGCTTTCCCTTAGGCTCCCTCTCTATCCACACTTCAGGGTCCTAATGCTAGAGATGATGCTTACTTTGGTATTTCATGCTTTGCGTTGGACAGTAAGGACCTTCTTATTGGCTAAAGGTATATGAACTGTGTTCTTGTTGCATACTATTTCCACACGATTTTCGATAGCCAATCCATGCCTATGACCACGTAAACACTTCCCAGTTTGATGGGTATCATGTCTGTTTCAAAGAGTCGGCCTACTAATTCTAAGGAGCATCCTCGACTTATATTATTTGTCTTAAGCGTCTCACTGTCATCAACCTCAATAGCATAAGTAGCACTTAATGGAATTTATCTGCTTAGTGAACTTAGTGGATATAAAGCTCCTATCAGCACCAGTATCAAATAGTAGAAATGCATAAGTGGTATCTAATGGGATATGAGGATAAGTCAACGGGTTTGAAATTTCTTAGGCAGATAGTCACAGCTTTATCTTTTCCTACGCAGAGTTGTAGTTAAAACTTAATTCCTCATAAAAGTTCTTGATACTTAATCATTGTATATGATATGGTCAGAATTTTCTGATAAATTCTTAAGCCTTATTTACCCTAAGATATATCAGATAGTAAGCCTAGAGAAATACTATAAAGAGATGCCTCCGGGGTTTCCTCGTACTCCAGAGCGTTAAGTCATTGGGTTAGTTCTGTAGTGTGGGCTTTGTGCTCCGCTAGGTGCTGTCACAATTCGTCGATTCCGTCTTGTTAAATCGCCTGGGTATTCTGGTTGGCCTAAGGTTTATTGGTGGTTTGCATTGCCTCCTACTTAATCCTTGCAAAGATCTCACCGACCTCTTGGTGGATTTCGTCGAAATTGGAGGTCGTGTCTGGCGGCCCTTGCCACCAACAGGGGCATCGTTTGTTACATAGGTTTCTAGGTAAGTGTCGGCACTTGAGAGGAAGATGGTGTTCTGACTTCAAACTGGATTTGGATCCCCTCCTCGTTTCTCCACTCTTGGAGAGTGTGAGGCATCCATCCCCACTGTCCTATGCTTGCTCATTACTACTGCGGCGGGCTTGGCTGATGGGCAGGTACCGGGATAGACTCCCATTGTGCTAGTGACACCCTTTCCCTAGGGGTGAATTTCGACATGTTATTGTCATCAGGGTCCATATATGTGTTCACAGTTCTTGAAGAAAGTTTAGTTTTTGTAACAGTTATAGTCTAGGTACTAAATGCAACCTAGTTCACTATAACTATGGCTCTGATACCAATCTGTCACACCCTGCTACCCCGGTTGGCAGCGAGGCGTGACGAGTGCGGAAGCGTAACCATAATCATAATGAACGACCACTATATGGACGTTTTTAAAATACATCATTGAAACTTGAAAATATAGCAATGTTTTACATAGACTGATATGAGTAAAGGAGTTCGCAAAATACAGAAATTTAATTACATAATTAAAATATCCAAAATAATGCAGCTAAATCTCCGTTAATTTGAATATGCATGCGACTCCATGGATGCGGAAGCTTGAAAGTAAAATACGTCCGAGGCATACTTGCCTTAATTACCTGAAAATACACGCTAAAATACGTCAACAAAAATTGTTGGTGAGCTCATAGGTTTACTCAAAAAGACCAGTTGTATGGACATTATCAGATGAGTTGAATTTATAAAATCATAAATTCCGTGTATGTATTACATAAACCATAATGCAACCGAAGCTTAGTTAGAATGAGTTTGCCCTGTGCAGTATTCCCATACGTAATACCGTGTGTTGAATATATATGCACTCGCTGTTAGCCGACCCGAGCTAACCCGAATGGGGGACATGACTCCCAATAGATCTATCCACAATATATTCACGCTTACAAATAAATGCAATTAACGGTTCATGATATAAGGGCTGATGGAACCACATGTAATACATATAAGAAATATACAGTTTTGATGTCCTTATGAAAACAGTGCATGTATTTCCACCCCAATAGATAGTGAAAATAGGGGCTATGAAGACTCACTGGAATTGCGATGGCAAAATGTGCGCAAAAATGCAAATGTGCGTTGTTTGATGGGTGATGAAACCGGAGGTGTTTAACCGAGTCCTAAATGATAATAAGGACTTAATATCACTAATATATGATAATAGGTATATTTATAGATTTTTATGTCTTAAATCACCCAACATTACAAGTTTATAAATAAAATTTGCTTAAAACGTCAAGTTTATATATGTATAATTTTCCAGCTTTTTCGGAGGTTTTTCGGCCTACTTTGAGGCTGTTTTTGACCAAGCTCCAAAATGTTTTAGACTTTGGTTTTCTAGGACATTAAACTACTATATACAAAGGATTTTTAGAATCAAGAACGGCCATTTTTCGAGTTGTTTAGGTTGGTGAAAGAGCTCGTTAAAAATGCTATGTTGGCCATTTTTTAGCTGTCAAACTTTCGGTTTCCCAAATAATTTCTGGAGGTCTTAAACTTCAAAATAAATTATAAAAATTTCAGATCTATAGTTAAGACATAGATCTAACTTTTGAGACAAGAATCAACTCATTTCGTTGAGTTATGAATTAGTTATGATTTTTCAAAGTCGATATAAATTTTCTGCCGAAAATCCGTAGTTTATAAACTTAAAGCATCTTATGATTCTTGTTGTTTATTCAAAGACTACTTGTATAAAAGTTATAAAAGTTATATAACACATATATAACACATGTTTTCATAATATTAACATGTTTATAATGTGTTCATATATTCATATGCACATTTAAAGAAACAACTTAAAAATAAAAACTAGAAACTTATAAACTTGAGTTTTTATGTATCTTGTTGTTGTTGGTGATTATATATATTATGCAAGACTTATATAAACATAAATGTATGATGAAATAAGTTAGTATTTACTTACTTTGAAGTATTTAGAATATTATTTTGAGTAGAAGTTGAAACCCTTGCAAGATATGCACTAAAAACACTTGAAGAACACCAAGAACACTTGAAGAACACTTGAATGAAGAAGTTTGTGATGTGTGAGTGTATAAATCCGGTTTTGAGAGGAGAAAAGGAGAGGTTTTTGTTGTTTGAAGTGTGGAAAAGAAGTGAGAAATGAGGTCTTATTTATAGGCAAAGTGTTTGGTCTTTCAAATGATGAAAGGCATGGATGAAAAGGTAGAGTGCACTATTAAACAAAATGATTGTGCTTAAAGTAATATTTAAAAAAAAAAAAGTCAACTTCTAATATCCACATGCCTATATGGCTGGCCATACATGTATTATACATGTATTTTCATTTTTGTTTTTTTGTATAAAAGTATTTAGAAATGTATTCTTGTATTTCCCTTTTCTTGTAATTTCATAAATACTTTTAGACGCATTGTTTTAATGAATTGTTTTAGTCTTGCATAATTAATGTTAAGTAATTGTATTAGTGTTTGATTAGTGTCACTAATCATAATTTAATTATGTACTTAGTTGAATTAATCCCTCATATCGTAAATTGATCGGATTAATTGATTTCCCGATTCATCACACCGATTAATTTGATTCTAATTGAGTTGAATTTTCTAATAACCCTTGTTAATCACTTGATTAATTTCTAATGACCACTGATTAGGGTATAATTGGCTATTAAATACAGATTAGGTCATTGTTGCTAACCTGGTTTAGCGCCGGATGTTACAGTACATTGTGCGAAAGGGCATAAGACACCCTTGAAGCAGCCAAAAAATCCACCATTTGGCGAAATGTCTGAGCTTCAGGTAGCTCACGGTCCGGTGACACGACCATATTATGCTTTTGAATAAACGCTCTATCCCCCATAGCTGCGCATTAAAGTATAAAATATATTAGAAATGACAAAATAAAAATAAAACTAGATTAAATTCAAATTTGTTTTATTTTGAACTTATGTAAGTTCAAAATCCAACACATATGAATTTCTACAAGTTTGACTTAACAATTATTCAAACATTTCGATTTTAACAGCAAATTCGAATAACATGTTCGAATTAACCTTAATTCGAGTTTAGTGATATATTCGAATTTAGTGACAAATTCGAACCTAAGAACAAACTCGAATGTCGGCTTTTTAAAATCAAAACTCCAAGATTTAAACCATTTTAGACTTAGAAAATCACATCCATTAGTCCTAATAGGTTCTAATTGAAGATATTTGCCACTTATTTGAAGTTTCACCGGTTCAAACTTTGTGATTTTGAATCACAAAGTTCAAAACCCTTAAATCCTCAAATCTAGTCGATTTTGGCTCAAATTGAGTCTAAAACATCCTTAATCTTGTATAATGATGTTGATTATACCTAGATTTGGTAATATACTCGAATACAAACGGACAAAACTTCGAAAAATAGGAGAAAACTCGAAGACGACAAACTCGAAGGAATAAACTCGAAATCGCACTATATAAACTCGAAAGACTAAATTCGAAAGTAGGTGAATAATGAATGTTCACTGTTGACCTATTTATACTAACCACCTTCGAATTTGTCTCCAAATTCGAATTTACTGCCAAATTCGAATGTAACATTCGACTTTGGCTTAAATTCGAAGTTAACTGAAAATTTCGAAAATTTTGAAAATCTTTGAATTAAATTCAACTTTACAACTTTTCCAACTTTTTCGTGTAACGGAACAAACTATGCAAAATTTATTTACACTAAGCACAAGATTTTCACGCAATGTTTAATTATTCAACTAAGAATGCATCCTCAGTAACTTTGACCCTTTTTCCTAAATAAAATAAAATAAGATGAAATAAAAATAAAGTAAAATAAAATTAATTAAAATTAAAATTTTGAACAAAATTTAAACTTAAACTAATCTACAATATTTTTAAAAGTTACATCCTATACTTAACACTAACAGAATATTTTTGGCAAGAATAGTCAAAGAAAGGTTCAATCAGATAGCGATGTCAAATACGCACTGTCAGTATCTTACTTTCACACTTAAGAATTTTTGATTCCTTTGATTGTTTGTTGTGACATACATTTCTAGCCGATTGTTGGTATTATTTTCCCTTTAAACATGTTACACTTCGGAATATCCCTTGGCCTTTTTATTTATCAAGAAATTACCTTACGTGACTCATACTTAGACATACTTTTATGATCAAGGCATACACACAATTATTATAACTTTTCGGTATTGCAAACTTTCTTTAAAAGGCAAACGTCGGACACAGTTCTATATTTACATACAACAGAGTGTCTTAGTTTGTCTTAAAGTTTATTTTAAAGCTAGCAAGACAGCGGTGACAGGTCTGTACCGACGTACAACAAAGCGACTTATCTTGCTAACTCGAGTCAAACCAGAGGCAACGGGTCTGTACCTACGTACAACAGAGTTACATGTTTTGACTCTCAATTCAGTATCATGATTTTTCTCTTCTTTTCATTTCTTTAAGATGTATTTCATGTTGCTATACATCCCCATAAAGTTTGCATACCTCATTTAGAATCAATGTATGTATGTCTCTAACATAAAAATTAAGACCATTTGGTCATACATCTAAGGTAGTGACACGTCTGACTCTTTCCTGAATATTTTATTAGCCTTGAGACTCCTTATATGTATTATGCCTACCAACATATCAAACTAGATAATGTATAACACTTAGAATTTTAGGTGCATTATGTGTGAAAGCTTAACACTTAGAGATTGTAAAAACTGTACTAATTTTCGTCACTTTGAACCTATGTATCTAAGACTTAACTCATTTTCTGATATTCTCTTTTTTTGAACTTTTTATCGTTTTCTCTCTTTTTTCTTTTGTTTTTCATAAATAAGAGTAAGAAAATAAAATAACCTACTAACTTACTATAAAAAGAAATTTTCTTAAGCTACTAAACTTACTATAAAAGGAAAGAAACTCTACTGCTATAAAAGGAAATAAACTCTACTAAGGTCAATTTACTCTGGATTACGCATTCCGTTTAGTTGAACTAAATACTCAAAACGTGACTTATCAAAAGCTTTGGTAAATAAATCCGCATTATTATCATCCGTTGCAACTTTTACCAGCTTGATTAAGTTGTTTTCAGCACAATCACGAATAAAGTGGTGTCTTATGTCTATGTGCTTGGTTTTACTGTGTTTAACTGGATTATTCGTTATTGCAATAGTTGACTGGTTATCTATCCTAATAGGAGTATGAGTATAGGTCAAACCGTAATCCCTCAATTGTCGTTGTATCCACAGAACCTGTGAACAGCAACTACCCGCAGCAACATATTCGGCCTCGCACGTGGAAACGGCTACCGAAGTCTGTTTCTTGCATTGCCAGGAAACGAGCCTCCCTCCAAGGAACTGACAACCTCCAGTTGTTGACTTGCGATTCAAGCTTCATCCTCCATAGTCAGAATCCGTGAACGCCTCCAATTCCAGATCGCCCTCCGCGTGATACCAAAGTCCATGCTTCGGTTTCGATTTGAGGTATCTTAGAATCCGCTTCACAGCTTTCATGTGCATTTCCTTTGGATTAGCTTGAAACCTAGCACAAATACACACAGCAAACATTATCTCAGGTCTAGAAGCAGTTAAATACATGAGTGACCCAATCATGGCCCGATATAACGTCTGATCCACATCGGTAACACTTTCTGTACCCGATCCGAGATTATGATTCACTTGAATCGGCATACTGAAGTGAGCTGTCAGCTTGGTTCCTTCCATCCCGAAGCGCTCTAAGATGTCGTAGACATACTTCTTCTGATGAATAAACATGCCCTCCTTCCTCTGTTCAACTTGCAAACCCAGAAAGAACTTTAACTCACCCATCGCACTCATCTCAAACTTTGACTTCATCATCTTTTCGAAATCTGTGCACATCTGCTCGTCTAATGATCCAAAGATGATATCATCGACGTACACTTGTACCAAGATGAAATGTTCACCTTTTCGCTTTACGAACAGTGTACTATCTATTCTCCCTCTTTCAAACCCGTTGTCTAAAAGATGATTAGATAGAGTCTCGTACCACGCCCTCGGTGCTTGATGTAATCCATACAAAGCCTTATCTAATCGATACACTCTGTCTAGATATTTCGGATCTGTAAACCCGGGCGGCTGTTCCACATACACCAGTTCCTTCACTTTCCCATAAAGGAAAGCACTCTTAACATCTAGCTAATAATTTTAAAGCCTTTGAAGGAAGCAAAAGCTAGAAACAAACGGATTGCTTCAAGCCTTGCCACTGGCGTGAACACTTCATTGTAATCGATTCCTTCCTCTTGGTTGAAACCCATTACCACAAGCCTTGCTTTGTTGCGAGTGACTATACCCTGATCATCTCTCTTAAACTTAAAAACCCATTTGGTTCCTATTGCAACTTCTCCTCGAGGTAACAGAACTAACTCCCACACTTCTAGTTTCCTAAATTGTTACAGTTCTTCCTGCATCGCTTCAACCCAAGAGTTGTCTTTTAGTGCCATCTGCACATTTTTCGGCTCTACTTGGGAGATGAAACATGAGTAGAGGCAAGTATGAAAGGCCTCGGAGTCATTGATCATCGACAACAACACTGTGTTGTTATTCAAACTACTCCTAGTCCTCACACCAGCATTAGGATTTCCTATGATACTCTCAATAGGATGATTCTTGTTGATCCTAGATGTTTCTATCTCGTCAACTCTAAGATTATCTCCCAAATTTTATCCTATCTCTTCTAACGGGGGAACGACTTCAGACTCTACATTTTCTTCCTCATGAACATTTTCTTCAGACTTAGAACTCATTGTCTGATCTTCGTTTTTGTAGGAATTCCATAATCATTTTCTGCTGGAGATCTATCTTCAGTTGTAGTAGGCTCAGATGTTGATGGAAATGTGGTCCTCGGAAAACTTTGACACTCGTCATTCAGATTTAATGACGACAAGTCCTGTTCGATTGTACCTGCATTTCCATCCAAAGGAATGTTAAATGATTCAAACAATTTGTCATAATCAAAAATTCATTCCGGACCAGTTTGGGGGTCTTGTGTATAACTTGTGACATCAATTTTATACACAATCTCTACTGTACCATTAGATTTGTTAAAAACCCGTTTGTTTGGTGAGTTCGGCACATAACCTAGGAAATATCCTTCGTCAGCCTTTTCACCAAACTTAGGTTGATGATTTGTTTTCTTTAATGTACATGGTACCCCAAAAGGTTCGAAGCCAGTTAAATTTGGTGGCCTTTTATTCAAAACTTCATAACAGGTTTTGTTCAATGATTTGACAGTAAGGACCCGGTTTAAAACATGGCACGCGATATTCACCGCCTCCCCCCAAAACATGGTAGGAAGCTTTGAATCCGAAAGCAGGGTCCTTGCTGCCTCAATCAAAGTCCTGTTTTTCCATTCGGCCACCCCATTTTGTTGTGGCTCATAAGGTGCACGAAATTGATGCACTATGCCATTTGATAGGCAATATACACCAATAATCGTGTTTTTAAACTCCGTTCCGTTATCACTCCTGATTCGTTTAACCCGCGTCCCGTATGAGTTTTCCACTTGGTCTAAGAACCCGATGAGCTTGGCAGTCGTCTCGTCCTTTGTACCTAAAAAGAAAACCCAAGAAAAACGTGAGAAATCATCAGTAATAACCATACAATACCAACTACCACCTATGCTCCTTTTGTTGATTGGTCCGAACAGGTCCATATGCAACAAATCGAACATGACAGTTATACAGTTCTGAGTCTTGGACTTGTGCGCCTTCTTGTGTTGTTTTCCTTTCTTGCTCGGTAGAAACTTATCCTCGAACTGAAAACTCTTCATAGGAACACCTTGCACCAATCCATTTTTCGTAATGTAGTTCATTTTTCTTAGGTCCAAGTATGCCATACGTCTGTGCTATAAAACTGATTCAGCCTCTGAAGCTTTTGATAGTAGACAAATTGGTCCCATCGAAGATTCCGGCTTGTTCATTTCGAGCATGTACAGGTCATTCTTCCTTGGAGCCCTCATCAGTATCCATTCTTCAGGTACTTTGAATCCCGGTTTCAGTACTAACGCCTCAGTATCAGTGAAAAGTACTGAGTTCTTCTTATCACAAATTTGAGAAACACTAATGAGATTGTGAACCAGTTTATCAACGTGATAAACTTGATCCAGTTTGATAGTACTATTTGTGACCACTCCAGTACCGGTGATATTTCCTCCTTTATTGCCAGCGAATGATACAAATCCCCGATTCCCTCCCTTAAAGTCTGCAAGTAGACTTCTTTCCCCTGTCATGTGCCTGGAGCAACCACTGTCGACGAACCACTTGTTGTTTAGACCTGTAGTTATCTCCTGCACATGAAAGAAAAGAGGTTAGTTATCACGGGGAACCCAAGCCATGACTGACTTGGTTATACCATTCTCGTCCACATACTTGAACTCTTTCACATACCCATCTCGCCTTTCAGGTGACTTGGGTTTTTGATTTTGAGTCTGTTGTGGTGCAGAGTGATTTATGTTCACTCTCGGCCTTTGTGTAGGCATTTGCTGTGGAGCTCTTGAATAGTTTCGATTATATGGCAATTTCGATTGATATCCCTGAGCTCTACCTGGTGTTTGATGTCTTACAGGAGTATGAGACCTAAATGGAGTGTAAGCTCTGCTAGGTGTGGTACTCCTATAATTTTGTTGCGGTCCTGACCTAGATTGATTAATGACTCTATTTAGTGAATTAGTCCTAATCACTTCTTTAGGTCGACCTGACACAGGTGTTTGTTTCACAACAGATTTAGGTGCAGGTTGCACAGTTTTCTCGGTATTTTGAGAACTACTAGTGCTTGCAACACTTGGAGAAGGCTTATGTTGTTCCGGCTTTCCAATTTTAGGTGTAGAGTCTACTTTCCTATGTGGACAACTAGAAGCAACATGCCCCCTTTCGTGACATCTAAAGCAAGACATTTTGTCAATCGAATTTTTATGTGTGCCCTTTGACTAAGGTGTCTCACAAGTGTCTGGTTCTTTTGTTTCAACTAT
This sequence comes from Centrapalus pauciflorus, assembly GCA_020465985.1. Taxonomy (NCBI): domain Eukaryota; kingdom Viridiplantae; phylum Streptophyta; class Magnoliopsida; order Asterales; family Asteraceae; genus Centrapalus; species Centrapalus pauciflorus. Next base: position 668,520 of record JAANYP010004184.1, read on the forward strand.
AGCGACTGGTTCCTCCTCCTGATCATTAAAGTCAATTTTGTGTTGTCCTACAGGTTTATCACTAGTGGATGGCACAAATTTAACCTTCTTAATCTTGATATTATTAGCAGTCACCTTAGTCTCATTTAGCTTAGAGATTTCAGACACTGGTTCCTGTATTTCCTCTGATTCAACTGATTTTTCAGTTTTCTCCTGAGGTTGAGGTACATAGTTATCGTTAAAAGGTTGAGGACTCTCATGATACCCTACACCTACAGGCTTCTTAGACTGACGCTGTGCATCTAAGATCTTCCCTAGGTTGAGTGATGAGTTCCTAAACTTTTCAAGTTTACTGTTTACCTCAGCTACCTTTACCTTAGATTCTGCTAGCTCGACTTCTTTGGTTTTAAGCTCTTTTGTCAATGCCTCAACATGTTCGTACATCAGTTCTAATCTAACACACTATTCACTAAGCTTGTCCTTTAGAACTACGACATCTTGTGCATCTGCCTTAAGCTTATCCCTAAGATCTTCCTTTATATCTACTAGGCTAGCGTCGTCTGATTTTAATGATTCATTCTGAGCAGAGATAGTTTGATGTGATTCAAGTACTAAATTTAACCTATCATTAGACATAGCACACAAAACACATAAATCATGGAAAAGAGAGAAATTCAGAAGTACCTTGGCATGATCAGATTCCACGTTGGCCATCTGTGCGGCGAACTCCAGTATTGTCTGATCTTCTGACTTTTCTACCAACATCGGACTGCTTTCATTCTGATTGCTGTCCCCTGTCTTTTCCTTTGCTCCGTCACTTCCAGTCTCGGTAACTTCAGCCATAAAGACTCTAGCGTTCGACTCTGGATGTGTACTCCAGTCATAAGTTCCATCAAGCTGTCTGTCTGATGTGACGTTGGATAACAGACCAGCTGTATTCGCCTGACTGGTTGAACTACCCGGCAGATATCTCCCTAGAGATTGATTCTAATACTGACTCTGGTAGTTTTCGACTTTCGGTCTATGACACTCTCTAGCAAAGTGTCCTAACCCCTGACAGTTGTAACACTTAACCTTGAATTTATCAAACACAATCTTATTGTTACTAACATTGAGGTTTCTGCCCGTCCTCTTGATGAACCTTTTAACTCTCTGAGTTACCATGGCCAGTTGCCATTGCAGATCCATCTCTTCTAGATCATCAGGATCTACCTGATCGTAATCCTCATCCCAAAGCGCAAGATCGTTGATTTTGCCCTGAACACAATTGCTGTAACCGGCCACAAATGAAGCCAACAAATTCAGATGGTCTTAAGCTGATTTTGCGCTCATTGGCATCTTTGAATACCCTTGAGATGTAGATGTTGATGTAGCCTGATTCTGCTTTTCTTCTGGTCTAGCAAACCCTAAGAAAGCCCTACTCACTTAGTCTTCTGATTCAACCGGTGTCGATGTCTCTCCCGAGAAGAATGCTGTAGCCGTTTTCACATCAGTTGCCCCTGAGGATTTGGACTTCCCAAAGTACATGTCTGAATCCTGTACTTGTTCATAATCCCTTTCCTTCGTAAGCAATTCAAAGTGATAAGCCCTCAGCTTTCCTATTACACTGTCTAGAGTAAGAGTGTAGAATTTATCTTCATCATGCTTTATCAGCGCCACATACATTTCCCATTTGGCAGGTAAAGCATCCAGAATCTTGTTAATTTTCTCTGTTTCACTATACTCCACATTGTGGCTGTCTAACTCAGTCAATAAGTGATAGAATCTGGTAATTGTCTCATCCAGCTTTTCGTTCTTCAAAGCTTTGAAGATCGCGAACTGCTGTTTGAGCATTTCCATTCTATTATTCCTGGCCCTCGGGTTACCTTCACACCGTTTCTCTAAAGCATCCCACAGCTCTTTTGCTGTCTTCTGATTGCGGAAAGTGTGCAAGATCTCCTGAGGTAATGTCATTCTAATGATAGCGAATGCACGGTTCTAGGCTTCGTACAACTTTTTATCGTCGTCCTTCATCTTTGAATATGGCACAACCTTTTGTCGTCCTTCAATCTCAGCCGTAGGTGGAATGTATCCTTCGTTTATACAAATCCACATCCGCATATCATTAAACCTCGCGAAGTCGGAGAACCTATCCTTCCACCAGTAATAATCCTCTATTTTCATCAACTTAGGTGGTGAATTCGCTTTTCCGACCTCGTGATCCATCTCAATGAACCTCTGTAGACTTGTCATTGTTTCAAATATTTTTGAGTTTAAACTTAATTCATATAATTCGAAATTAATTTGAAATAACTCTTTCGAATTTGAATAAATTCGAATTTAATTAATTTTAAATTGGTTTGGAATTAAATTCGAAATTAAGTTTGAAGTCCAACTATGTTCGAAATTAATGACAAAGTCGAATGTGTAACTAAATTCGAAGGTCCTTATTCAATTTTAGAGTAAAATCGAAAGCCAAGCAAATTCGAATTGGGCAAACTCGAATCAAACCCTAAGGAACCTCGAAAGGAGCGTATTTTCAGTCAAACTCGAAAATGAGAAAACCCTAATACCGTCTTAGTAAACTCGAGCGACGCAAGTTCGAAAAACGGCTAATACTTCGAGTTTTTCAAGTTTTCAGATTAAACCAATATTTTTACGAGTAAAAATATTGATCTCGACCAAAAACTTGAACTACAACAAAGTATTTTCCAAGATCTGACTTGATAAACTCGAAAAACCTCCAAAAATGTGATATCAACCGTCCAAAACGTCAAGAAACCTAGGATGTTGCTTATGAACACGAAGAACACCAAGAACACCCAATGGCTCTGATACCACTTGTAAGGTCTTGACTCTACGGATCTATCTCGACACGACACCGTCCAACGAGTGCGGAATCCTCGTTAGCGGCTTGACGGTAAGATCACACACACAGAAACACGGTGACTACCACAGTGATAGACGAACGACCACGAACGCCCCTACACGATGATTCTCTCCGAAACAACTCTCTGGAAACTTGCAAGTTCGAGATCGCCTTTGCTAATCGCTCTACTAAACGTCTGCAAAAGTCTAATAATCAATCGAATTAACCTTTAATTATACTGACAGATTCGAGTTTGTCTATGACAAATTCGAATCAGGCCCAAGGCCCATTCGAATTTTTCCTCATTGACAAATTCAAATTTACCTATAAATTCGAACTTCACATATTAAACTTATATTTGAACTTATGTTAACTTATGTTTGAATTTATCTTTGAACTTTATGTTTGAACTTCTTGTAATACATTACATCAAGTTCAAACATACAAACAACCAATATCAAACACACATAATCACATATATCAAACACTAGTCAATATTCAATACCAAGTTACTTGATTTACACAAAATGCTATCAAAACTTAGACTGCTATCGTCACACAAGATGTACTAACAGACTCCCCCTTGACGATAGCTTCTAACTATTTACATTTTGACTAAGTACTTGGACCATATAGACTACTTCCTGCATATAGGCCTATATGTATACATTTTCTTACTATCTTCTGGAAGTTCTTGTCTTCAGATCTCCATCCTTCGTGGAAGAAGATAGGCTGATCATGTAGCTTCTTCAGGTCGTCCTTTGATAGATTTATTAAGTGCAGTGGATCATACACTTTCAAAATAACTTTGTCTTGTGCATCATCCATTACAGCTTCAGTAGTTTCATTATCGATATACCACCATTTCATGTTACTTAAACCATTTTGTGGCATCGATTTCATTGGCACCTTCTTCAAACATCTTACAGGTTTGTATACCATTCTGGCCCATGGCCTACCTGTATGTGGATCAGTTCTAGTCTCATCTTCCACTCTCTTGCCGGTCCTCGGCTTTAGTCTCTCAAATTTATCTGACCGACCCTCTTTTCTGATAATCTTCGCAATCACTTCAGCATACGGGTCGTCACCAATATTGATCAACTCCTTCCAAGCTAACTCCTTCACTTCAACCTTGGGCAGTGTGTTGAATACTTTAAGTGTTTGCCTCAAGTATTGAAGTCCATCTCTCCTTTTCAATATGAATAGCTGCAATTCTCTGTCAAAGAACCAGCTAATAATTCCACCTGAGAGATTTTCGGAACCCGGAACTCTCATTCTTCTCTTCATCTTCGGCTCTGTCTTCTTTTCTTCTTTCCTGAACCATAAATTCATCAATTCAGCCCTAGATGGCTCTTTCTCAGCTTCTTCAAGTTCAGCATCTTCTACCGAGGCTAGTTTGATCTCATCAATATCAATCACATTGTGATTGTCTTGGACATATAACTCCGTGATAGGCTGTGAGTTTAGAATCACTTCATTGACATTGTCGTCTTCATCCTCTATCACTTCGTCATCGGATCTCTAATCAACTATTTTCTCCGGCACGAATTCTCCTTCCTCCAACTCCTCTATCTCATCCTCAAAATCAAACTCCATCACTTCTTCCTCAATATCCCTCAGAGCGTCTATCATTTCGCTCTCAAAAGTCTTTGAGGGACTAGCCTCACCTCCTTCAGCTCCTTCAGCTCCAGTCTGACTCGGCTCCCCCTGAACTTCGGCGTGTTGAGCAGCAGAAAAATCTACTGGCTCACTGTCTTTTGATGCATCGTGATCATTGCCTTCGTCATCTTCCCTTCTCAACTACTCAGTATCCCTGCAACTAGTCTCCCCCTGAGCCTTTAGGTTTTTCATTAATTGCTCAATGAGGGACCTCATAGTTCGGATCTCTGCAGCCTGATCGGCGACGAAAGTCTTCAATTCAAGATTTTCTTTATCGATATTTGCATTATGTGCTTGAAGTTCGCCGACGGCTTTAGTAAGTTGAAATATTGGACTTGCTGGAATTCTACCTTGCTTCTGAGCTCAGAAAACCTTTGATTGTCAGTGAAGGTGGATGAGGTGGATGGAATGGATGTGATAGGTGACGGGATGATTGGTGGTGGAATTAATGATTGAACGGGTGGTGATGGAATAGATGGTTGAGCGGATGGCATTTCAGGCTCAGAAGCAGAAGCAGACGAAGCTCCCTGCATGAACCTATGCCTTTTGGCCTTATGCCTAGGCACCAACGGAGCTGTATCTTCAATCTCGAAATTAGAGTCATCTTCATCCGAATCCCTAGATGCTCTTCTCTGTTCTGCCTCTTGGTCATTAACCACTATTCTGGATCCATATCTGCCTATTCGGACAGCCGGATCTTCCGTCTCTTCTCTTGGTGCCTCAACCTCAAGCTCCTCAACTTCCTCTGATGATGACTTAGAGGTGGTCACTGCCTGTCCCTCTACCTCTGGCTGATAATCATCTATAACTCTCATAAGATCATCGATACTAGCTGGAGGCTCCAAAATATCACCAACAAGCTCAGTAGTAATCTCTTCTTGAGCATGAGATCCTTGAGCCCAAATCTCTTCCAAAGTCTCCACCCGTGGATCAATTACGGGGGCTACAACTGAAGGACCCGCAGCGTCCGTTGAAGGACCTGCTTCCATTGACTCCTACACTCTGCTCGATAAAGGCCTTGAAGCCTGGGTCTGTCTAATTTGAGCTCTCTGCCTCCTTCTTGGCTGTTGTTGAGGCCTCTGTTGTTGCTGTTGCGGCTGCTGCTGTACTTGAACTTCACCAGCCCAGTTCGCACCTTCTGGGGCTTCAAAATCAGGATTCACCACAGCACCAAAAAGTGGTGCATCTAGTGGTCTAACCAATTCACCCCTACGGGCATTGTGAGCTTGACAATCTGCAAAAATCCGCTTGTCGATCACGGAGACACTCTGAATTTCTGAGAGCTGTGGCAGGTTTGGCAAAAAATGTCTGATCAGCATCATAACGAACCTAGGGTACATCAAAAACCTTTCTCTTACTGGAGCTGTTATTTGGTGAACAAACTCCGCAAAGAATATTTCGGAGTAACTAAACCTCGGGTTGTAAACCAATGCTATCATCGCCGATTGCATCTTCGACACGATGTAGTCAAAACCGGCTTTCTTTGGAGCGAAGCACACCATGAAGACATGTGCCAGATACCTCCATTGCCCAATTAAACCACTTTTCATGTACGATGCCTTAGCCACATCAAGGCCATACCCCATCCTTAAGAATGCTGCTTGCCTTACTTCCAACGGGAAGTCAATTGGCCCAGCTTCCTGCTCAGCTGATCCCAGCTGCAGAACCCTGCGCAACATATCGGCGGAGAATACGAGAGGCTGTCCGGCGATCCTTGTCCGCATTACTGTCGGAGTTACTGTGCAGTCGACCTGCAGATGATCCTAAAATTGCCTAACGTTAGGTAGCACGATCTGTACATTGTGCGAAAGGGCATTAGACACCCTTGAAGCAGTCAAAAAGTCCACCATTTGGCGAAATGCCTGAGCTCCAGGTAGCTCACGGTCCGGTGACATGACCATATTATGCTTTTGAATAAACGCTCTATCCCCCATAGCTGCACATTAAAGTATAAAATATATTAGAAAGGACAAAATAAAAATAAAACTTGATTAAATTCAAATTTGTTTTATTTTGAACTTATGTAAGTTCAAAATCCAACACATATGAATTTCTACAAGTTTGACTTAACAGTTATTCAAACATTTCGATTTTAACAGCAAATTCGAATAACATGTTCGAATTAACCTTAATTCGAGTTTAGTGATATATTCGAATTTAGTGACAAATTCGAACCTAAGAACAAACTCGAATGTCCGCTTTCTAAAATCAAAACTCCAAGATTTAAACCATTTTAGACTTAGAAAATCACATCCATTAGTCCTAATAGGTTCTAATTGAAGATATTTGCCACTTATTTGAAGTTTCACCGGTTCAAACTTTGTGATTTTGAATCACAAAGTTCAAAACCCTTAAATCCTCAAATCTAGTCGATTTTGGCTCAAATTGAGTCTAAAACATCCTAAATCTTGTATAATGATGTTGATTATACCTAGATTTGGTAATATACTCGAATACAAATGGACAAAACTTCGACAAATAAGAGAAAACTCGAAGACGACAAACTCGAAGGAATAAACTCGAAATCGCACTATATAAACTCGAAAGACTAAATTCGAAAGTAGGTGAATAATGAATGTTCACTGTTGACCTATTTATACTAACCACCTTCGAATTTGTCTCCAATTCGAATTTACTGCCAAATTCGAATGTAACATTCGACTTTGGCTTAAATTCGAAGTTAACTGAAAATTTCGAAAATTTTGAAAATCTTTTAATTAAATTCAACTTTTCCAACTTTTTCGTGTAACGGAACAAACTAAGCAAAATTTATTTACACTAAGCACAAGATTTTCACGCAATGTTTATTTATTCAACTAAGAATGCATCCTCAGTTACTTTGACCCTTTTTCCTAAATAAAATAAAATAAGATGAAATAACATTAAAGTAAAATAAAATTAAATTAAATTAAATTAAAATTTTGAACAAAATTTAAACTTAAACTAATCTACAATATTTTTAAAAGTTACATCGTATACTTAACACTAACAGAATATTTTTTGGCGAGAATAGTCAAAGAAAGGTTCAATCAGATAGCGATGTCAAATACGCACTTTCAGTATCTTACTTTCACACTTAGGAATTTTTTATTCCTTTGATTGTTTGTTGTGACATACATTTCTAGCCGATTGTTGTTATTATTTTCCCTTTAAACATGTTACACATCGTAATATCCCTTGGCCTTTTTATTTATCAAGAAATTACCTTACGTGACTCATACTTAGACATACTTTTATGATCAAGGCATACACACAATGATTATAACTTTTCGGTATTGCAAACTTTCTTTAAAAGGCAAACGTCGGACACAGTTCTCTATTTACATACAACAGAGTGTCTTAGTTTGTCTTAAAGTTTATTTTAAAGCTAGCAAGACAGCGGTGACAGGTCTGTACCGACGTACAACAAAGCGACTTATCTTGCTAACTCGAGTCAAACTTGAGGCAACGGGTCTGTACTTACGTACAACAGACTTACATGTTTTGACTCTCAATTCAGTATCATGATTTTTCTCTTCTTTTCATTTCTTTAAGATGTATTTCATGTTGCTATACATCCCCAGAAAGTTTGCATACCTCATTTAGAATCAATGTATGTATGTCTCTAACATAAAAATTAAGACCATTTGGTCATACATCTAAGGTAGTGACACGTCTGACTCTTTCCTGAATATTTTATTAGCCTTGAGACTCCTTATATGTATTATGCCTACCAACATATCAAACTAGATAATGTATAACACTTAGAATTTTAGGTGCATTATGTGTGAAAGCTTAACACTTAGAGATTGTAAAGACTGTACTAATTTTCGTCACTGTGAACCTATGTATCTAAGACTTAACTCATTTTCTGATATTCTCTTTTTTTGAACTTTTTATCGTTTTCTCTCTTTTTTCTTTTGTTTTTCATAAATAAGAGTAAGAAAATAAAATAACCTACTAACTTACTATAAAAAGAAATTTTCTTAAGCTACTAAACTTACTATAAAAAGAAAGAAATTCTACTGCTATAAAAGGAAATAAACTCTACTAAGGTCAATTTACTCTGGATTACGCATTCCGTTTAGTTGAACTAAATACTCAAAACGTGACTTATCAAAAGCTTTGGTAAATAAATCCGCATTATTATCATCCGTTGCAACTTTTACCAGCTTGATTAAGTTCTTCTCAGCATAATCACGAATAAAGTGGTGTCTTATGTCTATGTGCTTGGTTTTACTGTGTTTAACTGGATTATTGGTTATTGCAATAGTTGACTGGTTATCTATCCTAATAGGAGTATGAGTATAGGTCAAACCGTAATCCCGCAATTGTTGTTGTATCCACAGAACCTGTGAACAGCAACTACCCGCGGCAACATATTCGGCCTCGCACGTGGACACGGCTACCGAAGTCTGTTTCTTGCATTGCCAGGAAATGAGCCTCCCTCCAAGGAACTGACAACCTCAAGTTGTTGACTTGCGATTCAAGCTGCATCCTCCATAGTCAGAATCCGTGAACGCCTCCAATTCCAGATCGCCCTCCGCGTGATACCAAAGTCCTAGCTTCGGTTTCGACTTGAGGTATCTTAGAATCCGCTTCACAACTTTCATGTGCATTTCCTTTGGATTAGCTTGAAACCTAGCACAAATACACACAGCAAACATTATATCAGGTCTAGAAGCAGTTAAATACATGAGTGACCCAATCATGGCCCGATATAACGTCGGATCCACATCGGTATCACTTTCTGTACCCGGTCCGAGATTATGATTCACTTGAATCGGCGTGCTGAAGTGAGCTGTCAGCTTGGTTCCTTCCATCCCGAAGCGCTCTAAGATGCCGTAGACATACTTCGTCTGATGAATAATGTCACACCCTGCTACCTTGGTTGGCAGCGAGACGTGACGAGTGCGGAAGCGTAACCATAATTATAACGAACGACCACTATATGGACGTTTTCGAAATATTATGACATTAAAATTTAAAAATGTATTAATGTTTTACAAAATGAAAGGAATGAAGTTCG